>ML675613.1:1720709-1875601 GCA_007922155.1 Mesoclemmys tuberculata | reverse complement strand
CTCCGTCCTATCCATTCCATCACTTCTTATTTCATTACAGTTCACCTCATCATTGACGTACAAAGCTACTCCACCACCTTTGCCTTTCTTCCTGTCTTTTCTAAACAGCACATAGCCTTCAATACCCGTACTCCAGTCACGAGTACTATTCCATCAGGTTTCTGTTATCCCTATAATATCCGGTTTCACTTCCTGCACCAGTAGCTCCAGTTCCTCCATCTTGTTCCCTAGGCTCCTCGCATTAGTGTACAGACATTTTAATTTTTGACGTTTGGCGTCAGTGACATTCTTTCCCCCGTCATGCACAGACCTTCTACCACCAGCATCACCCGTTAGGCTAGTTTCAACTCCGCTTTTCCTCCTTTGGTCAATTCTTCGGTCCACAAGGATATCCCTTCTCACTTTGTTTGCTTCCCTCTCCAGGTTAAATTCCGGCGTGGAGATCTCCTGAACATCTCCCAACCATCTCCCCCAACTTCCTAGTTTAAAGCTCTCCTAATGAGGTCGGCAAGCCTCCATCCTAGAAGTCTAGTTCCCTCCTTGCTTAGATGAAGTCCATCCCGAGCGAACAGTTGTCTGTCCGTAAACACTTCCCAATGACCGTACATCCCAAAGCCCTCCTTATAGCACCACTGCCTGAGCCATCTGTTAATCATCATAATCTTGTCGCTCCTTTGCTGCCCCGCTCTAGGAACCGGCAAAATTCCACTGAAGATCACCTGAGCCTCGATTTCCTTGAGCGTCTTCCCCAGTCTGACATAGTCCTCCTTGATACAGTCCAGGGAGTGACTAGCCGTATCATTCGCTCCCACATGAAGGACAATCAACGGATTCTTTCCTGCTCCCGCTAGGATCCTTTTCAGCCTCAGGTCCACATCCTGTACCTTAGCCCCCGGCAGACAGCACACCCTTCTGTTCTCCCGACCAGCTCTAGTTACGGGCCTGTCTACTCTTCTCAGTAAAGAGTCTCCTATCACGTAGACTTGCCTTTTCCTGGCGACAGTATGACTCTCCAGTCTATCCCCGGCATCAGCTGGCTGCAAGTCCTCTCGGTTCATCCTTGCCCTCGCAATCCTCCTAGGGCTCATACTGGTTGTCGCCTCCATTGACTCCTCCCCTCCTCCTGCAGGACTAGCCGCTCGCCTCTTTTTCCTTGCCCTCTCTCCTTCAGTGAGCACCAGCTGTGCTCCATCTTCATTTTCCAATGCACCAAACCTGTTCCTGAGTTCTATTTCTCCTTCGCTGGCCCGTCTTTTCCTCTGCCTGGTTCTCCTAGTCACATGCTTCCACCGTCCACGTTCCTCACCCAGCAGCTCCTCATAATTCTTTGGTCCTGCTTCCATCTGCTCGTCTGAGCTTATCCCCTGTGCCTCATCATGTCTGTCTTCCATCATCTGCTCAAACCCCCTTCTAAACTCAGCCAGGGTTTCCACCTGCATCTCCAGTCCTTTTATCTTTTCTTCCAGCAGTTCTATCAGGCGGCACTTCATGCAGACAAAACTCCTTTCAGGTGCCCCCTCCAGGACCATGTACATGCCACAGCTTCCACATCCGGTCATCCTCAGTGTGTCTCTCACTGCTGTCTCTGTCTCACTCATGGCCTTCCAACTCTGTGCCTGGCGGTTCAGGCCTCACACTGCACCGCGGGACACCAACAAGGCCTGGGCTGCTGGCAGGCCTCTGCCCCTTCCCTCCTCTGGCTTGTAGGTTTCTCTGCTGTGGTCTCCTCTGGAATCTCCCCCTGGAAACTCCCACTGAAACTCCCCTGTTAGCAGTCCTGTTCGCTGGCTCCTGTGCCGCTGTTGCTGTTGCTACCATCCACAATCCCTGCAATGAGACCTTTTTCTTCACCTTAACATTTGGAGCTTTCCATTTTCTGACACTGACCCAGGTTTCCCATTGCTCAGAGAGCTGCAGGAATGCCCCCAGGCTGTTGAAGACTCCAGCCTTCCAGGGTCCATTACCACATTCCTGTACAGAAGCTGTCAAACTGTTACCAAAAACCATTTCCAACCTTTCATTCCATCCAGATTTTCCCTTTCCGTCTGACATATTTTCTCACTTGACCAGACTACCAGCCTGAGGCCTGAATTGCAGTACTGGAATGTATGTGTAAATTGACTCATGGACTACGACATAGGAATTACAGGTTGCGACTCTGTCCCACTGTCCTCTAGGCCCTATTGCAGCAAACTGTCCATGTACCAATCATCCTCATCCTCTCCACCAACTCCTGGCTGGTTTGCCAAATCTGTTATCTGGGGTTATCTGAACCCAAAGCTAAGGTCTCTGTTTTCCATGCAGTGTCAAGAAATAAATCAGCAGGGGACACAGCATCTCTGTTTGATAAATAATTGGCACACACAAGAGTGCTTCCATACCAAAATTCTTGCTTTTATTGACTACAAAGCACGCATGTAAAACAGCAATAGTCTGGAGGACCCCAGGATATAGTTACCCAAAGTCTGAAGTGGTGTTGAGTGGCATCAGCAGGTTTCCTGTGGCCAGCCTGCTTCTAGCTGCTGGGGAAATTAATGTCAGTGTCTTCTTGCTCATAGAAAATCCAAACTTCTCCAGAGCATACACTCTCACTGAACTCTTTTCTCCAAACAAAGCGCACAACTCAAAATAACTTCTAATATGCTAACAATTTCCCTAGGAAGAGCAAAGAACTCCTAATTTTTTACTTATCAGCGAAAGAGCTTTAACAAGAAACTTGCAGACACAGGCACCCAGCCCAAGGTCAGCTAGCCACACTCCCTTCCATTCTCATGAATCGGTCATGTTATTCTTGCTATCCTAGTTAGTAACACTGCAGCTGTGCACATGTTTTTTGTTCTGTCTGCTTAAGAAAAACCAAATTCTTCTTGACTACATGATGTCCTCACTTCCAGTTTATGGTGGCTAAGTGCACATGATGGCTACGGGTTATGTCAAGTCCAGGTCTCTTGTAACAGCATAACATCCATGTAAAACCATAATAGAGCAGAAAGCAGCCCACAGTTGCAGTGTAGTTGACGCTTGTGATTATTTTGTGAGTTTCTCAATATTTTGTGGTTTTCATAAAGCCCCAGATCCTGGAACTAAGAGATATAAGGAGAATTTCAACTTTCATTTAATGAAAAGGTTAGTTTATGGCCCTTTGGGGTTGCAGAGGAAAGCTTGAAAGCATGAGGCGAGTGCTCCCGAAAGGTGCAGAAACCAGAAGGTAAATCAAAAGATTTCTATTCACTTTTCAACTCATCTTATGATTTTTTGGGGGGTGGGGAGGGGTCAGTCTTCTGTTTTTTAAATGCTTGAGGCTGGCTACACCGCAGCATTTCAGGAAGGAAAAGAATTATAGCAATACGTTGTAATAGGCTGCCCATCCTCTGGGGGCTGCTGAGTAGCGTGGCAAGTGAGTGGCAGGTGAGTAGGGTGTCTAAGTGAGATTGGGGGGATGGGGAATTAAAATAAAGTGTCCTTTTGGGGAGTGCTTGCTATTTGTTGCCAGCAGTAGGAAAGGCAGTGAATGGTGTGTGAGGCGGACAGGTCATCATCAGTCAGGGTTGCTGTCAGGCGCTGGCTGCCAGATGTGTTCTTTCAGTGTGCCGTCCCAGCTCTGCGGAGATAGCTGACACAGCAGACCTCAGCTGAACCACCCAATAAATCCACGCAGATCTGGATTCAGTCGTGAAGGCCCCTGCCCAGGCTTATTGTTGACAAACACACAAACAGGCTGTTACAGCTTGAACTAAAGCCTGTTACTATGTACTGTACCAACCCATGTCTTCTGTGGATCAGAAGAGGAACCATAACATACCCGCACCAGTGGGGTACATTTGATGGTCTGTATCCTCCTCACCCTTTAGCTTCTCTTCTCAGATTGCCAGCTTTGAAGGGTAACTTATTCCAAAGGCTGTGTAATCATTATGCTGGCTCACTAGGAAATAACCAACTAATTTCACATAGGATACCAGTGCATACTGACACTGTTCTGCCACTGCTGACTCAGATTGGATGAAAAGTGGCATCAGAGCCAAGACTCAGAGTCCCTTACAGCTAGTGATCCTGAAACTGATTTTTAAATGTCAGGTCAAAACAAAGCAAACAACAAATAAACAACCCCTCCCGCCCCCATGAATGGACAAAATATCACACTCATTCCTTCTATAACTCATTGATTTTAACTATGTTAGCAACATGCATGGGCGTATGATACAGAGCTTCCAAAAAGAGCTTGAGACGTTTGCAATCAGGTTAGGAATGTTTTTTATTTTAACCAAACCTGGTCACACATACACCCCTAATCTTGGCAAAATGCATGGTCACTGCTCTTATAGGCCCTTGGTGATCACTGTGAGGGAGTTACAAGCTACAGTATAATGCAGCGTTAAAGCACATTTTACCTGTCTTCTGCTGGAATATTACAATTTCATTGAGGAAGTTTAACTCCCCTCTTCACATTCTCCAAGCTTCCTGGAAGACATACCTTAGTCCAACACATGGTATTGGGCTCAGCACAGGAGTAACTGGATGACATTCTATGGCCTGTGTTACGCAGAAGGTCAGACTAAATAATCTAATGTTCCCTTCCGTTTAAAATCTGTGAATCTAGAAAGCTGCTTAAGGCCTGAAAGGAGAGACAATTTTGTTTCCTTTTGTTAAAAATAAGCCGTTAAGCAACAAGCAGGATTTAAAGTGGCTTGCTAACTTCTCTAATTCCCAGGAAAACTCAAAAATCTCTCATCTGGGAGTAGCCAGTTCACAGAAAATGTAACAGCTGGATGAACGTATATATATATATATATATATATATATATATATATATATATATATATATATATATTTTAAGGACCTTGGAGAGTTGTCCTTGGAGCATGATGAGCCCAGTAGCTCATTTTAGCTCATTGGAAAGCTCTTTGTTGCCTCTGGGAGGGAAGGTATTATTTCAAATTGCTGCACCAGGACTTGGGCACATTAGCCATTATTGTGATGACAGTATAGTACTGGGAGAAACAACTCTGTAGTGCTAGAATTGGCCCTAGCTCAGGCAAAGTGGAAAAATTAGGTTCCTTCTACCCATCTCTGGCTGTGCTCAATTCTGAGGGTGCAGCACTGTACTAGGTGGATGGGGTCAAGGTAGCAGGGTTTGTGAACTTCCCAGCTTTTCAAAACATTTTATAGACTCATTGACTTTCATGTTAGAAGGAACCATTGTGATCATCTAGTCTGACCTGCATATTTCAGGAAAAAGGACCTCACTCACCCACTCCTGTCATAGACCCATAACCTCTGGCTGAGTTACTGAAGTCTTCTAATCATGATTTGAAGTCATTTAAGTTGCTTAGGCCGCGAAATACAGATCAAAGCAATGCCTAAATACCTATAAAATCTGGGCCTAAGGTACTACTCAACATTAGCAAGGATCTAAGAATTTGACCCTTATTTTGCATTCTTATTTTATCCAACCCAGTGAACACACAGCTTCTGACTTGCTACTTGCTTTCCTTTGGCAGGTGGCAATATCTGAGATTCTACCTTTATCCAGTTCAGAAAAAACTAAACCAAACCATTGCTCGTGAATGACATTGTCCCAAATATTTTTATTACAAGGTTAATTACAAGGTTAAATTTCTAAACAAAAAATTGTTTCCAGTCAAACAACTGAAGCCTTTCTTTTTGAAAACGTCACAACAAGATGTTTCTACTTTTTCAATTTTTTTTTGGTTTGTGTTTACTGGAACAACATAGTATATTTGACATGAATTTGCAAAATGCTGTGGTTGACTCAAATCTGCATTTTCCAGAAAAAATGTTTGGAAGAAAAATTTTGCCCAGGTCTAGTTAGGAGAAATTGATTGAGGGTGGGACAAAGAATCTACAACCCCCTTTTCATGCAATCCACCATAGCTGGCCTGGGACAGGGGTGACACCAGCATAGACTGAGGCACCCCCTTCCTCTCTGGTACTTCTTTCTTGCAACAGGATGGACTAGCTGATCTATTATAATCTCTAATTTCTATAAATCGCTGCTTAAATCTTCAATTTGCAGATTTTCTTCCATGCCATCAGTTATAGACTCATGGAATTTTAAGGCCAGAAGGGACCATCATGATCTTCTAATCTGATCTCCTGCACATCACAGGCCACAGAACCTCATCCACCCCCCTCCTATAATAGACCCAGAACCTCTGGCTGAGTTCTGAAATCCTCAAATCATGATTTAAAGACTTCAAGTTACAGAGAACCCCCCATTTCCACTAGCTTAAAACTGCAAGTGACCCATGCCCCATGCTTCAGAGGAATGCAAAAGACCCCTCATGGTCTCTGCTAATTTGACCCAGGGGAAAATTCCTTCCTGGTTTCAAATATGGTGATCAGTTAGACCCTGAGCATGTGGGCAAGACCCATCAGCCAGACACCTGGGGAAAAATTCTCTTTAGTAACTCAGAACCCTCCTCATCTAGCATCCCATCACACACACGGCATCTATTCAAACGGTATTGGAGCTACTGCTGTGTGTATCCAAGAATCTCAGGTGAAATTCTGTCTGAGTGATCCAGAATTCCTGGTGACATTTCCACTGCAGCACAGACCCCTTTATGACCCCCTCAAAGCAAGAACTCTGGCTAAGATCCACAATCTGACCATTCCTTATTAGATACCTGACCTCGTGGAAATCTCAGTAAGAGTTCTGGAAAATCTCAGTCAACGTTTGGCTCTAGGGTTTGGCCTGGTAATGTAATACTGTAAGGCCCAAAGGGCATTTATTTTCTAATGTTTTCAAGTGTTCAGAAAAAAAAATCTGGGCTTTCAAAGTTTTTCCAAACTGAACTTGGGTATATTAAATGTACATCTTTGATTTTAGAGGCAGGGAAACATCAAGAAGAAAAAATAAATATAAAGTCTCCATCAGGGAGCACAGTGTGTGTGTCTCCTCTGTAATATTCTGCAGAAGCTGTGAGCACAAGATGGCTGCTGAGCTCACCCTGATAGGAAAGCTTGTGGAAATGGAAAGGTGTGGTACACAGAAAAATGAAAGACATCATGGTTTCATAGCAACATATACAGTACTTTTGTGGTTCAGCCAGTGTGTGTCAATCTCTGGGCCTTAGTCTGATTCTCTAGCTATAAAGATTATATATATGATTATAGGATGGATTAGACCATCCTAAATATACCAATAAAGAGTGATTTCCACAGTACGCTTTCCAAAGAAATCATTACAGTGGCACAGCGATATTAGCCACTGCCACAACTTCATCATTTGTATTAAGCAGAGTTAGCCCCCCAAGCCAGTAAAAGGCTGAAGAGCTGGATGTCTCTGGAGATTGGGTCTGGGAGTGCAGTCTTTCTCCTCTGGGTCACTCCTTCCATTCCAGGCTGGGGCAGGAGACTGGACGCTTCTAGAAACTGTGAGTTTTATGTGGAACCAGTCACCCCTTGGCCAGTAGTTTATAAGTCCCTGTTGGTAACCCCTCAAAGTAGTCATTAACTGATGGTTCTTTGGTGCCTTCTGTCTCAGATCCAGTTCCTCCTTAACCAAGGAACACCAGCATGGATTCTGATTTGTCCTCTTTTTGACCAAAAGGCCAAGGATGAAAATCATGGATACTGAGTTCCCCTTTCATTTGGGCTTCTCCAGGCTGGAGCTAAGCTTCATTTGGCCAGGTGGCATGTGTAGCTGTGGCTTGTACTATTGCTACCCATGTTGTATCTGTTGAGTGGATTAGAAGGATTTCATACACAAGGGCGGTGAGGTGAATCTAATGCCATTCACTAGCACAAAAATTCATTTTAAAAGGTATACCATCCTTTTCAAACAGGGTGATACGATGGGATTGTTACGCGTGTTGCAATACGTGGCATAGAGAAGTAAATATAAATCACTTCAAATTAAAGCAAAGTTTCAAGACACTTTGTTAACAATTTCCCAAGGGCTTTCTTGATTCAAAAGGCATGAAGGTAGCTCTTAATTGCAACCGAAGTACCTGCCTGAGGTTAGGTCTCGAAAAGGGCATCAACAGAACTATATCTCCTATGATGACTGAAATCCGTAATAAAGATCTCTACTGGATCAAAGAACATATCCTTTGGAATCTGAGTGGATGCATATCTTTCTGCTGTAGGTAGGTTCTGTGGTTGTGGGTTACACTGAAGTTAGCATGAAGATCTGTCTATCTGAAAAGTTTCAGTTGTAGATGGCATTTTCCAGAGAATATCAAGGAATAACTGTTTTTAACTCAGATGTGAAATCATGGTCTAGCTAACAGAGAGTGAAGACAAATGTGTAATCAGGTATAATGTCATAGAAACAAAGCTATGATGACCCAGAAATTGAAATTGAGACACAAAGTACCTTTCTTAATCCATTCCCTTTTGCACTATGTTTGTCAGTTTAATAGTGACCAAAGTAGGACAATGCATTAATTCAGCTTTCTTATACATAAGGCAGTGCGGTCAACTGGAAAAAGCTGTAGGATGTGCTGTAGGAGACCTGTACTCTATACTTTGCTCTGCTATTTACTTGCTTGTGTGACCTTGGGCAAATTGCTTAAAATTCTGTCCGCCTGAGCTTCCCCCAGCTGAAGGAGGGCATATAAGGAGGATTAATGTGCTTTGAAATTGACAGATGAGGAGCCATACCGTTTTTTTATATACTTGTTCTTTTACCTTACCCTTTGGACTGCAGAAATATTTCAATTAAGTTCATAAAGGTATTTGATGGAGCACAGTCCAAATGATTTTCATTCCAACGAAACATAAATCTTTAGCAAGTTTGAGAAACAGATATAATTAAACTTATCATGTACGGTACTTTAATCATCTCTTCCACCTCACCTACTTCCCAGAGAGAAACTCTAAGATATAAAGTGCAAACTGAGAGCAAATCCTGCAAGAAGTAGAGTGGTGATACTCAGACTGTGCCTTGTGAGCTGCACGTGGCTTTTTAATGTGTCTCCCTGGCTCTTTGCAGCACATGATGTCAAAACACTGTGATTCAATTATTAGGCAGTGTAAGTTATGAACCAATCAGGATGCTTTTACTGTTATTAACCAATTTATGTTATCAACTTGTACTAAATTATTAACTTATTTGCTGTGAGAATAATATTATAGTAAATATTTCTCCTATCGTGCTGTTTAAATACGAGTAGTACTGTAGTAAATGAAACAATGAATTCACACTACTGTGGCTCTTTTGGGTAATGTCAATTGCTAATTTGGCTCTTGAACCACTGAGGTCTGAGCATCACTGATGTATAGACCCCTCAAATGCCATTGACATCTGTGGGATTTGAGTCTACTCAGCATCAACCAGATGTCTTCCGGAACAAGAGCTGGTGGAAAATTTTCCAACAAATTTTTCGATGGAAAATGGCTTTTTCAACAAAATGCAAATTTCCTTAAAAATTGTCTGTTTCTGTTGATATTTTTCATGTCTGTCAAAACTCCCCCGCAAAAGCATTAAAAGTAAAAAAAGTAAAACCCAACAGCTTTTTTTGTTTTAAATAGAACATTTTTCAAAATCTTTTGTTTTTTGAGAGAAAATTTGGTATTTTTTTACAATAATAACATTAAAAAATAGTTATTGAAATTTTTGGTAGGAGAGAAAGAATTTCCTTCCCAATTCTACTCAGTCCCTTGCACCATCAGACACCTCTCATGGAAAGACACTTTTGCCATGTCAAGCAAGATTGCTGTTCAGAAGTGCAGAGAAAAAGCTATTGCCACAGCAGCTCACACCACTGGTCCAACTATTCTAGTATCCTGTTTCTGCCTTGGGCCAGCACCTGATGTTTCAAATGGAGTGCATGAAACTTGGCAGTAGGTAGTTAAGAAATAAACTACAGCTAGAGAAAGTTAAGTGTGTTAGTGTTTATAGCCCTTCTGATGGATACGTTGTTCTAATGTAACTGAGGCTGCCCTTGTTATAAGTATAAATGGTTAATGCATTGTCAGTTCCACAGAATTTTTACCCTTAGTTTTCTCTCTTTTCAGTTCAATCCAAATTTTAATTACCTTTGTTGTCAACAAGTCCTTTCTTTTAACTGTGCTGCCTTTCAGAGTCACTGAATGTCCCCTAGTTCTTGTGTTATCCAAAAGGGGAAATTGGAACACCTGATTTGCCTCCTCTCTACCGTTCAGGGGCAGAATGCTGGAGAAAAGTAGGTCCAGCATCCTTTGTTATGTATTCTGGTTCAAAGAAACCATTCAACTTATCTATCTCGACCTTTTCCTTCTTACATAATGACACCTCTTAAAGAGCACATTTCCATCATCAAAGGCTTCACATGCTTGAATAGCTTGTTTCCTCTTAACACTCCAATGAATTACTATTTCTTCAATTTATAGATGGGAAACTAAGGCACAGAGAGGCAAGATGACTTTCTCAAGATCACAGGAAGCCTGTGGCAGAGCAGGGAAATCAAATGGAGGTCTGCTATAGCCTAGACTACTGCCCTAAGCACTAAACCACCTTCAGCTGTCCTTATACCTCCTGATGGTCCAAAAATCTGAATGAATCTTGTCTGACAATCTCTTGCAGAATTCCTGCTTCAGCTGAACTTAAAGAATTTATGATTTGTTTGTATATCTTTGGGTACTTGCTCTTCAAAATTCAATTTTTAGCCTCTTTCTGGCTTTTTTAATATACTACCAACTAGTTTTTATATTCCTTTCACTGGCTTCATTTAGGATTGGATTTTCTAAGTCTCTCTCTGTTTGGCTCAAGCAATCTCTTGAGCTTTGCTATTCAGCCATACTTTTGTAATTTCTGTTTTCCTTTTTGACCAGAAGTCTTCTGATATTCTGTTATTGTTTTCTAATTGTCATCTCCACCACATATAATGGTTTTAATGTCTTTTATGTTTGTCTTCAGTGGCTTTTTGATCAATTTCTCATTTAAAAAAAAAAGAAATTCACCTTTTAAAAGTGTAGTGTTGCTGTGATGGCCACTAACTTGGCCGACAAGCCAGGGACTGAACCAGGGATGTCTAGAGCTAAAAAGCTGCTGCAATTTGGGTTAAAGAGCTGATTTTCCGTTTGCTGTCAGTTCTGAATAAAAATTGATTTGCATCAAATGAATCTAAAATTTCTGTAAAAAAAATGGGCAAATCCAAAAAGTCCATGTTGGATCAAATGGAAGATGTTGTTTAATCTGACACATTTTGTTTCTGGGCTTTTTGAAAACAGCTAGATTCAGAAAATTGCAGGAGGAGAAACCCCGCTTGTAACTTTTAGGCTAGTAATTAGAACACAACCCTGGGATGAGGGAAGACAGCTGATGGAAGACCTTAGTTCAAATGTCTATTCTCGAGCTGGGATTTGAAAGCTAAGTAAGTAGCATGATAACTAGGCTATAGGACATTCTTAGGTAGGGCTTTCTCCATCTCCCCTGTTGAAACAGCTCCCTTATGTATAAAATATTTGAATAGCCCTTGATCCAAAAGAGAAAGAAGCTGAGAATGATGCTATAGCCTGAAGTTTAGGGCACTCACCTAGAATATGGGAGATATAATTTTAAATCCCTGTTCCAATGACAATGGACAAAGTGGAACAGCTTTAACAGACGAGATTGAGAGAGAAACCTAAAGTTAGGCATGCACTTGCAAGGGGGAAAACCTGGATTCAAATCCCTGCTCTAGAGTAGTTAATTGAACCTGGAACCTCCCTCATCTCATGAGAGTGCCCTAAGCATTGCACTTAAAAGTTAGAAAGTGGGCTACTGCTGCTTTGTGACTCTAGCACCCCCGTTATTTTTTCTGGCAGAAACTATTCAATAAAGAACAGGTAAATAAAGAACAGGTGGGTGTAGGTGTGGGGACAAAGGATGTCAGCGCTGGGCCACATTCCTGGAAGGCTGGGAGTTAGGCCCAGGCTTTGGACACAAATTGTGCTCTATGGGACCCCTGACTTGGGCTAAAAAGGCCACGTACTACACAAGCAATAATCATGCGCAACCCACAGCACTTTTCTAGCCTTGAAGTTAGGGAGAGGTGGGGAGAAGCAAACCACAGCAACTTTCTAGCCTTGAAGTTAGGAAAAGAGAGAGCATATCAGAACAATTTTCTAGCAGTGTCCAGAACAGGGTAAACCTGCCCAATAGGCACCATGGTAATGGGAAGACTATGTTCTTCCCCCACCCATCCCTCCTCTCAGCCCCTGGACAAAGAATGTGGTAAATGTGTTCTCTCTTCTTTCCCAGGCAGCATGCATGTTAAGAAAGCTCAGGATATCTTCCCCCTTGTTCTTCTCTTGCAGCTGGTTCGTTAAGGAGATTCATGATCATTCTTGATATTAAGATAAAAGTACATGCTACATACGCTTTGTGGGAAATAGCGAACGGCGCAGATATAATTATACACCTCCCCTAGCCATTAATATTCATTTTATAATCTTTTATATTACCAAATAGAGATTTTATGGGGGGTTGTGGAAGTGTGTGTATTTACATATTATTTTAGATAAAATGTTGTGAAGTAGTGAACTTGGGGCTCACTTTGTTGGACGTGTGTGACAAAGGGGAACGAGTGGACTAGAAGCTGTAACCGAATAAACTCTCCTTATCACTTTACTCGGCCCAATCTCTCTCTCTCTCTCTCCAACTGACCCTGCAAAAGTGGGAGCTAAAAATAAAAGTAATGAATTCATAATAGGCAAGTGAGGCAAATAAAATATACATTAATTCTGGGAAAGAAGCAAAGGTTAAAAATAAATTCCTTTAGAAACAGAGATGGGTTTAAGAAATTATTTCTAATTCTAGCACACCAGCTTATGCCTTGAAATATGTGATTTCATTGCCTATATTTTTAAAAAAAAAATAATCTGTGGCTACAGGGGCTATAGTGCTCCTATACATAATTCCAAAATGAATAAAGCATAGAAGGAAATAATTTTGAATGCAGTATTATAATTAACCTTTGGATAAATTTCTCCACCATTATAATTAGCCTTTGGAACTCTCTGCCCCATGATATTACTGTGGCAAATAATTTTAGGATACTTTCAACTATATTTTGAAATCCCATTCACTGTCTGTGGTGTACAGGAGTCACCCAAGGCACAACGTGGATAGGACCAGTTTAGCTCCTAGTGTCATATAGGGCAGCTTTGCCCAGATATTTTAAAGTTAACCCCCCCCAATCATGGACCCTGCTGCAGCCCCTCCATGTTTTGCTAAAGGCCTATCAAGGTTCATTTATATATCTGCAACATCTCCCTCCTCCCCTCACCTACTCCCAGAATTTTGGAAACATTGACTGAGGGTATTGTGAACTCTATCTTTCCCCTGGAACGTAAACTTATTCCCAGTCAGCACTCAAAGCTGCCTGTAATTACAAAGTGTCTCCCACCTTTCAATACCTCTAGTGTATTTCTGAGGGTTTTAAGAGAGAGTGGGCATTTCTTCTGTCTAGGGGGAGGGATTACTAGACAAAAATTGTGAATCCAAAACTCTTTTCCTTAAGACTCTCTCTAATTCTTTCTAACATATTTTGACCTTCTTATGGAAGATGCCCAATACCGAATACATGGCTGGGGAAAACCACACTACAGTGACCGAATTCATTCTTCTGGGATTCGCCGACCATCCACAGCTGCAGAGTACCATCTTCATGGTGTTTCTAATGGTCTACCTCGCCACCCTGGTGGGGAACCTCGGGATGATTGTGTTAATCAGGGTCAACCCCCCTCTCCACACGCCCATGTACTTCTTCCTCACTCATTTGTCTTTTGTTGACCTCTGTTACTCCTCAGCCATTGCCCCCAAGGCCATGCAGAATTTTTCATCAGAGAAGAAATCAATCCTTTACATGGGATGTGCTACTCAAATGTTCTTCTTCACTACACTCATAACCACAGAATGTTTCCTCCTGGCAGTGATGGCTTATGACCGCTACGTGGCCATCTGTCAGCCCCTGCTTTATGTGACCATCATGTCCCCAAGGATGTGTGCCCAGCTGGTGGCTGGGTCATTTATCTTGGGTATCATTGGTGCTTCTGTTCAAACAAGTGGTGCCTTTCGATTATCTTTCTGTGGCTCCAACGTCATCAATCATTTCTTCTGTGACATCCCTGCTGTTGTCAAGCTCTCCTGCTCCAGCACTTACATTTCAGAGATGGTGCTTTTCATCTTTTGTGGGGTTATCGCCCTCACCACATTTTCGATTATTCTTGTCTCCTACATTTACATCCTTACCACCATACTGAGGATTAACTCCACTGAGGGCAGGTGCAAAGCCTTCTCCACCTGCGCCTCCCACCTGACGGCTGTCATCATGTTCTATGGAACAGCCATTTGCATTTATGGCCTACCTCAGTCTGAGGATTTGCTTGAACAGGGCAAAATCGTCTCTGTGTTTTATACTCTGGTGATCCCCATGTTGAACCCCCTGATCTACAGCCTGAGAAACAAGGAGGTGAAGGATGCTCTGACAGCAACCATAAGAAGAAAAATACTTCCTAAAATATTGTTTAGAACGTGATTTAAAGAAAAAACCAAAACCGTCAAACTGCAAGTAGGCTTAGCAAGACAGATTTCTTTTTTTTAAACATAGTTCACACTCCTCACTCAACACTTCTCTGCTTAAAAATATTTCTAAATGATATATATAATGATCAAGCAATGAAATCCTGAAATAAACCAAGATTCATATCACGGTTTGTGAAGAATTTTCCTTAAATCTTTTCTTCACTAGAAAATGTGATTCAATAGAAAAAATATTGCAAGCTCTTTGGAGCAGAGATTGTCTCTTACTGTCTGTTTATACAGCACCTCATGTAGAGAGTTACCAACACAGAAATACTAAAAATAGTTGTGCATGTTTGTGTGAAAACAAACACACAACTAAAAAAAACAAATTGCCACAGAATTGAAATTTTCCACACAAAAATGTTGATTTTGAAAAACAGTTATGATTTTCTGCCGTGAAATCTAAACCAAATGTTACATTTTTGGATCATTTGTACATTAAGTTTCTGCATACACCTAATCTATGGTCCCTTATGGGAGTTGTAGTTTGAGTGTCTCTTGATCTTATTCTTTCCTCTGAGGTGGAGTCTCTGGTTGAACGACATTTACCACAATGCACAGTGTTCATAGAACTCCTATGATACACCATGGCATGTCACCAGACGGAAAGACTGATGCATCATGGGAAATTTAATCAGCAACGGCAGCCTTGCTCAAAGAAAAGAATACAGAACTACAATTCTCAGAAGGCAGTGCAGCTACACAGGCAGATGCAGATGAATTTAGGTTGACCTAAAGAGAAACATTTCAATTCACCTCAACAATCCAAGATTAAACTTTTCCAGTTGAAAATGTCAAATTTCGAACAATAATTTCCCAAATAAAAAAAACCTGTTTTTCATCCTAACATTGAAATTTCAGAATTTCCCAAAGGATGGGTACTCTATTTTTCTATTAACTTCAGTCTATGTTATCAGATAATCTTTTGTCAGATGTAAATAGGTTTGGTGATATTTTTATAATTCTCCTGGCCTGATTTTCAAAAGTGCAGCTCATCCTTGAAAACCCAAGTCATATGGTTAAGCTCTTCAGAAAAATGGATGTCTCACATTGGACCGTTAAATTCATATTTGGGCCTTAATGTGCCTCTCCACAACTGCTGAACACCCAAAGTCTCCTTTTGATGCCAGTAGAAGCATATTTGAAAATAGAGCCCATTGAAAAAAATAGCAAACATACCAAAAAAACAAAAAACAATGAAAGTTATGTGCCTAACTACCATCTGAACCTTTAAAACTTCTTTCAAATTGTCTAAATGTTGATTCAGGGGCCTAACTTTAGGCACACAATTTTTGAAATCTTGGCCATATAAATATTTCTTACCAATTCTTTCTAGGGAGATCTAATTCCAGACCCAGTTCAAATTCCTAGTTATTGACAATTGGTGTAAGTGAGTAGAGCAGGAAGGGATGGGAATGGGAGTCAGAACTCCAAAATCCTATTTTCAGCTCAGAGACATGGTGGTTAATCAAAGTCCAGGACTGGGAGTCAGGACATCTGTTTCTCCATTCTGTGTTCTACCCTACCTCACTATTTGACATCAGAAAAGTCCTTTCCATCCCCAAATCTCAATTTCTTTCTGCGTAAAGCACTTTGTGGCCAGCATACAGAAAGAGATATACTAAGGGCAAAAGTGTAAACATCTCTCATCTCCCCCTCCACCAAACAAAGAGGCCCCCTTTACAGACGCAAGGAAGGAATGTCTTATGTGCCTAGTAATATATAGTGCCCATGTGACACACAGCTGAGCAACTGATCATATCCAGTAGAGGGTAAGCGAAGCAATGAAAAGACTGGTTAGAAAAACATTACAGGACCATCCCATGACAAGGATTCCTGACCTGGAGGTCTCAACCCATAATTTGCATCAGGAAGGGAGGAACAATCACAATTCCGTCTGTTGCTACATGGAAGTGTGGAGGCAGTTTCCAAACATGGAAGAGGGTGAGAATTACTGATTTACAGCACTGAGGCCCTAAAAAACTAAGTGTGGCTCAAGCTACCAAGGCAGAGATGTCTGTTTCCAAAAACCCCAAAACAATTTATTGTGAAATCATCCGACATAACAAGAAACGAATGTCTCAAAGCAACAGAGAAGGAACACCAGTTAGGACTAGACAAATTACAAAAAAGAAAGACAAAAACATAGGCTGGAGCATGAAGATAGATCTCACAATCTCTATCAGTCAAGTCCAAATCAAAATACTATCTCCTCTCCCCACCCAATTGCTGTTTAACATGCACAGTGCTCAGGATAGGTCTTGGAAGAAATAACATACCATGGAGAGAGGAGGGAATGGCCTATGTACCAGGGTTTCTGCTAAAGCTCAGAAAAAATACACATGAAAAATCTTAGCTCCTGTGATCAGTGGTATCAGAAAGCGGATGTAATTTGGGTAGCTGGCTCAGCTTTGATTTGCTACCTAGGAGTGAAATACAAAAAGACTGAACATGCCCATCAAAGCAAGGTCAAGCTCATTGCCCCTGGGGAATCTGAGTCTGGCACTGCACGGTGCCAGAGACAAGCGGAGCTTGGGGCACATAGGTGTCACTTGGAGGGTCAGGAGTCCATCTCTTCTGGCCAATCAAGGTCCAGCTGCTGGCACCAGTGACAGTCACTCCCAGGCCAAGGGCTGGTGGAGGAAGAGATGGGAGATGACACAGCTTAGTCCCAGTCCAGGGGCTGGCAGATGACAAGAGGAGCAGTGTTCACATGGCCAAAGCAGATCCCCGGGTAGAAAAGGTGACAGACGGGCTCTGCAAACTCAATGCTGAAGGTGTAGATGTGGGAGTTGTCCGTCACATTATAGAAGGAGACTTTCCCAGCTTCATAGTCCAGGAACACTCCAATGCGCTTAGGCTTGGCACACAGGTGCAGCAGAGCGAAGGCAGTAATGGTGGCTGCGTATGACTCATTCCACAGCCGCACATGCCAGTAGCCAGTCTCTGGCTTGGTGTCGATCTTGTCCTTGCGACTGACTGACTCGTAGCAGACACCCAGGGCCCACTGGGTCTTGTTGCCCACATCCACCTCCCAGTAGTGCCGGCCTGAGATGTAGGCAGCTGAGCCCAGCACACAGGGGTAGATGGTGAAGTGCCGTGGGGTGCTGGGAAGCACCTGGCAGATGTTGATGAAGTGCACGCTCTTGAGGTTCTCCGAGAGCATCAGGTTGGGGTGAGCTGTCTCAGGATCCAGGGTCATGTCCCCTGGACAGAAACACAAGGGGTGAGGAAAGAGGAGAATGGAATAAGGGAAAAAAGGAGAGATTTACACATTCACGGCAAAGAGGAAGTATCTGGAGGGTTCCCCATAGCTTAACTACCACCACCCCCAGCCAAAAGGGTGGAGCAAAACAGGTGCCTAGCAACCTCCCTGCCCCCATGGTAACCTCAAAAAATAGAAATGGTGGGTCAAACTCAGAAGACTAGATGTTGGGGGTGGGGTTTGAGATGTGGAAATTTAGAATAGAGTCATAGGAGCAATAAGAGGAAAAATCAGTGGGGGAATCTGCTTACCATCTTAGATGGCTAGATACAAATGCAAAGAGCATAGGGAACAAACAAGAGGAACTGGAAGTATTACATAAGCTAAATTAAGACAATTGGAATCACATAGAGTCAGTAGGCTAAGTCTCATGAATGGAATAATGGTATAGGGAGTTATAGCTTGTTCAGGAAGGATAGGCAGGTTAAAAAGGGAAGACGTGTTGCATTATACATCAGGAATATATACACTTGTTCAGAGGTCCTGGGGTCCTGCAGGGGTCAGACCCGTATCCAACACTAGTCAATATTTTCATGAATGACTTAGATAATGGAGTGGAGAGTATGTTTATAAAATGTGCGGATAACACAAAGCTGGGAGGGGTTGCAAGCTCTTTGGAGGACAGAATTACAATTCAAAATGACCTTGACAAATTGGAGAACTGATCTGAACTAGTCTAGATTAAATTCAGTAATGGTAAGTGCAAAGTACTTCACTTAGGAAGGGAAAAAAAATAAAAATGCACAATGAGGAATAATTGGCTAAAGTGGTAGTACAGCCGAAGAGGATGTGAGGGCTATAGTGGAACACAAACTGAATATGAGTCAACAAGGTGAAGAAGGTGCAGATATGGCTAATAGCATTCTGGGATGTATTAATAGGAGTATTGTATATAAGACAGGAGGTAATTGTCCCACTCTATTCAGCACTTGTGAGGCCTCCGTTGGAGTACTGCATCTACATTTGGGCACCCACATTTTTCTTAAATTGTGATAAATTGGAGAGATTCCAAAGAAGAGCAACAAAAATGATCGAGGTCAGGTTTTCTAAACATTTTAAGGAAAGGCTGAAAAACTAAGCAGGTTAAGTTTTGAGAAAAGATGACTGAAGGAGGACTGGATGATTGTCTTTAAAAATGTTAATGGCTTTTATGAAGAGGACAGTGATCAATTGTTCTCCACATCCATTGAATATAGAAGAAGAAATAATGGGCTTAATCTGCTACAAAGGAAATTTAGGTTAGACATCAGGAACAATTTTCTAATTATAAGGGCAGGTAAACTCTGGAGTAGGCTTTCAAGGGAGGTTGTAGAATCCCTATTAATGGAAGTTTTTAAGAGGAGGTGGTCTAGGTTTACTTGGTCTGCCTCAGTATAGAGAGCTGGACTTGATGACTTCTCAGTGTCTCTTCTAGCCCTACACTTCTATGGTTCTATGATGGTGGGGCCTGGCTGGATTCCCAGGGCACCTAGTGGGCCACTAGAGAGTGTTGTGCTGAACTTCTCCACAGATAGCCTAGCTCCGTCCCAGCTCCCCCCATATTCTGTGGGTTGTGCCACTTGCCAGGCCTGGGGCCAGTTTCAGACCCCTCCCTGAGGTACACTAGTGGAGGTGCTGTATGAGAGCAGAGATTCCCTTGCCACTGCATGGCCAATCCTGCACTCAGGACATAGAGAGACATCTAGTCTCTAGGGAATTCCCCATACAGACACGCAGTGCCCCCTACCCATATGTCTCAGCCCTCCACCTGTAGAGAACATCCTCTAAAAGACAGAGAAAAAGAGACACTTTCTCCATGCCCCGTTCAGCCCTTGGCCTCCATGCAGAGGGTGCACCAGCAAGTGAGCCAATTAATGCCAGTGGGAAAACTTCTGCCTCACAAGAAGCTGGAGCCACACGTAGTCCCCCTACAGGGTAAAACAAGGAACTGTATCATACCCCTGTATCCCCATTCACATCATTCCCATGGCCAGCACAAAAACACCTGGTATGCAGCATCCTAATTTCCCGAGCTGGGAATAGAACCCAGGGGTCCTGACTCCCAGCCACTCTTCTCCAAGCCCACTCTCCTCCTATAGATGGGGATAGAATTCATGAGTCCTGACATCCAGGGCTGAATATAATTTAGTTATTCATCTACCACTGTATTTCTTCAGCAACTTAGTGAGTGTGAAAAACTGCCGCGGGGAAAATTCCATGGTCTTCTTTAGCTCGAGAGAAACTGAAGGCAGTTCTATGGTCTCAGATGTTTCATACCTGAGGAAAATGAATGGCATATTATTGCAGCAGTGAACTTTACAGCCTATGGCCAACAGAAACTCTTCATCGGGAGCTGAAATGCAGCTGCTTCTGGGGTGGAGCCTGGCAGCGGATTAACATCAGCAGAGCAATGCTACAGAATGGGCCAGGACATGAAGGGCTAGCCCATATCTAATTGAAGCCACAGGGGGCCTTTGAGGAGAGATAGGAGAGAACTGCCCCTGTGGGGATTTGACCAGGACACTACGATCAATGCTCTGAATCTAGGGGCTGGAGAGGAAGAGTCCGGGGCAATTTAGTGACCATGAGGAGTCAGAGTCTCCAATTTTAGATCTTATGAAGGGATGCTACCTGCAGTGCTGTGCTGGGTCATTGGGATCTGTATTGATTCAGACAGAAGAGCACCTTTTACTGTGCCTCATGCTACTCCTGGCAATGGAGCTGTGAGCCAGGGAGGAGAGCACCTCTGGCACCTTGCTGGGTCAACCGGGGTTGGTCCTGACTCCGATGGAAACGTGTTCCCTGCTGAATCCCTCTAGAATCACAGAGCTTTAAATACCACTTCACAGCCAGGAGAGGGTGGAACTCACCTCTGCATGATGCTCTGCACGTCCCAGAAGGAAGGAGAGGAGGGATAAACATAAAGCAAGTCCTATGGTTTAGTCACGCAACATCCCTTTCACCCACACAGCTGGAGTCCCAGCTTGTTCAGTCTTCTCTATCATGAACATGGATCTCTAGTCAGACAGCAACAGCTAGTGGCCGAATAATATTCTGCAAATGGACATATCGTAGTGTGTACCCCTTGCCCCTTAAAATATATAAAGATGGATTGTTTCTGATAAAAATATGCACAGAATACCCCTCTAGACATTCCTTGGGGCTAATACACTTACAGATCAGGAGGGGACGCACCAGATAGGAGCTGGAGGCAGGAATCCGTAGGGGAGATTTTCTGATCTGCAATATGCTCAGCAGGGGCTCAGGCTAGATGTTCACACAATCTTCTGGCCTGCAAATCTACTAAACATATTGTCACTATCAAAGAACAAGCTGGAAACATATCCAGGAGCGAGGATCTCACTCCCATGGAATCAGCTTGGAACATCCGCGCTAGCGAAGTGTGGGAATCTTTGTCCCCCTCTAGTGGCTGATCCACAAGTGGATAAGTGGATACCACCACTGCCAGCTAATGGAGTTATTTCCTTTAGCCTAAACAGTATGGGCTCATGCTTACCACAATGGAGTTCATGCATTCAAATCCCACTGATGACTCAAGCAGCAGGCTTCATGAGTCCATCCCCTTCCACCTCTGTCTATATTGCCCCTCTCTGGGTCTTATTGCTTAGGGTAATTTCCCTTCCAGAGGGTGAGGGGATGAATCCATTGTGATTCAGTGTTTCACACCTAAGTGATCTGCATAATGGCAGAATCCTAAGCAGGATCAGGGCCCTCTCAAGCTCAGGGCTGTACACACACGTCAGGAGAGAGATCCTGCACTGAGAAGCTTACAATCTGAGATAAAGGAAGAATTCTCATTCCCATTTTACAGCTAGGGAATGGAGGCACAGACAAATTCAGTGATTTGTTCAAGGGCGATTCAGAAGGATTTATGGGTTAATACCTAGTTCTGGGAGGAAAGAGGGGTCTAGTGACTAGATAAGGGCTGAGAGAATTTCTGTGAGCAATTCTTGGGTCTGGGAGAGGGGTCTAATGGTTAGACGAAGGGGTTGTAAGGACAGGACTCCGGAGTTTTATCCCAACCCTGTGCGGAGGGATGAAATAAATCATCTGTGCAGCCCCAGCTTTCTCCATAGTGTCCCCCTCACTTAGGGTCATATCTGTGGGGTCTTACTGCCCCTTATGTCTGAATGACAGCATAGAGCCAGGCCAGCCTTTGGCTCTCAGAATGCATGTCAATTTTGTTTAAGCACCCAAAAGCTTTTCCATGCAAAGCAAACATCGGCTATTTATAACACTGGGTTGGACAATGAGTGAAAAGTGGGTGGCACACACCCACTTTCTCATGAGGTTCCCAGCACCTCTACTTCTGATCTCAGCTGGACACTAAAACCACTAAGGCGTGAAAATATATGTGAATGATTCAGAATCGTAAGCAAACTCATGCCTGAATTTGGGGCTAGAACAGGGGTCGGCAACCTACCGTGGCTGAAGAGCCGCATGCGGTTCCGGAGCCGCGGGTTGCCGACCCCTGGGCTAGAAGAAGAGGATGTGTCTGTGGGGGAAGCAATGGTTTGTTTTGATGGGGGAAACTGGAACTAGTTCATTCATCCCCAATAGAGAATATATATTTAACATACGCACAGAGGAACCAACTGTCTGAATGACTTTTATGTTCGATTAAGGAAAACAACAGAACAAGAAAGAATGAATGTAAGTCCTTGGGAGCGAGCACGGTGTGTGCGTTTGTTGTGTCCTCAGTCACATGATACATCACCTCTGCCTTACAAAATAGCAGCTACCTCTACAGATGACTGATTTCTTGATAAAGGAATCGTCAGGAGAGTTCATTCTCCCACTCTTTGGCACCTGTGCCAAGTCTGCTTACAAGTGTCCCAGCCAGTGTCAGTTTTTACTATGTGGTTTCTTGGGTGGATGGGTGGGGATATAAATACCTGAACATTAGGAACTAGTGCCTGTGAAGGAGTAAAGGATAGCATTCTCCAGGGCTCAGAGGCCGGGGGCTGGCCTGGTTGCCTGAAGTATGTCAGGTAGATGCCCATAGGCAGAGCAATGCAGGGAAGCTTGCAGTGCCATCAGCTGGACTTACCCTGGGGACTCCATTCCCCAGCGCTGTTGGTGAAGAACCCCTCAGCGCATTACTTTCTTTTGATCTTTAAAATTTTTCTCACTTATATGGAATTCTAAAGGGAGCCATGAGAGCATTACACAGACCTGGAACAGTCAGATTCCAGTATTTAATGAGTATTGATCAGGGCATCAAATGTAAACATTTCCATCTCAACCCACATGACTCCAGATGCACATGGATGGATTATAAATTCCCTTTAATTGCTTCAGGAGCACTTGGCCTGGATTAGGATCTGAGGGAAGCAACATGGGATCACATCCCAAGGGGTGGTCAAAACCCAATATTAACTTCTCTGAGCACAGATCCTTTTGGAGTCTCTTTCCTGGTGCTACAGGTATGTTACCTGCTGATGGCTTTAATTAGATGATTAAATAAAAAAGCTAATAGATGCATTTTAAATGTCATGCAAAGATATAGTGATCTGTCTGTCTAGATATCATCTCAATAATAGAGAGAGAGAAAGGTATGAAAGAGTTGGTAGGAATTCAGACTTTCCATTCCATGGGAAATCCAGACGTTTTGACATTTGTTTTCATTCCAAATTGGAAAATAAAGAGAAAAACAAAAATACTCCCCCCCCAAAAAAGTTTCCCATGAAATGAAACTTTTGGGGGAAAAATTGTTTCAGTCCATTCAAAATGTTCCATTTCAATAAACTCAAACTCGTTCATTCCAATTTCTACATTTTAATGTTAAGTCATATTATACTATAAACCAAAATTAAAAAGAAATTTCAAACAGAAAAAAATATTTTGAAAAGAAAACTGAAAACTTCCTGTTCCAATAAGGTTGGAATCTTTTATTTCAGCCTTTATAGACGTCTTCTAAATGTTTCCTCACCAATTTTGACAAAACAGCATTTCTTGATGTAAAAGTGATCTATTGGAAATTTATCTATTTCTATTAAAGAACTACTGAAACTGAGTTTTTATCAGTATTTTTCAGGGTGTCTTAATTCAGAAATCATTACAGGAAAGCATCCTGCCTGCCCTAACATTCCCCTATTCCAGGAAAAATAAAAGCCTCCTGTTCCACGCAGTTAGAAGGAAGGGACATAGGAAAGGGTGACTATTTAATCTATATGGGTGCAGGTCAGGTGCTTGGTGGGGATACAATATTAGAAGTGCAGTGCCAGGAAATATAACACCTGGAACATCTTGGTTTAATGCGGTGAGTCTTTCATAAGGAGAATTTTTCCTTATGCAGCCAAAATGTGATAGCACTCAGCCTGGTGTAAACCTATGGTGTTGCCACTGAAATCACTGAGTTCCTCTGGATTTACATTGCTGTGCATGGATAGCCTTGTTTCCCCCTTGAGATGAATGAGTTATAGAGAAGCATATCCTTTTTACCCATCAGAGTCTGATTTTGTTGGGAAAGTTGAAGGCTTGGTCTTGGTGTCTCTCTGCAAATGGAGCTGAGAATTGTTTAGTGCTGTCTAATGGTTAAAGGGTTTTCAGCAATAGTTCAGAGGAACCTGTTCCTGCAACCATCATCAGCAATGATGGGCGCTGGATAAGTACATTAGGGTACGTCTGCACTGCAAAGAAAAACCCACATCCGGGGTCTCAGAGCCTGGGTCCATTGACTTGGGCTCATGGGTCTTGAGCTGCAAGGCTAAAAATAGTGGTGTAGATATTTAGGCTCAGGCTGGAGCCCAGATTCTGAGCTTTTCTTCCCCTGGCTGGGTTTCACAGCCCGGGCTCCAACTATTTTTAGTCCCACAGTTGGATGCCTATGAGCCTGGGTCAATGGAACTCAGTGCTGCAGGTATTTTACTGCTGAGTAGACACAGGTAGCAAACAACGGGTAACTCTCCAAGTGTCATAGTTGGGGTTCCAAGGAGAGATTGGATGATGACTCTGATGATAGTAATATCTAGCTCTTACATGGCGCTTTTCATCAATACATTTAAAAATTCATTTTTTTTCATACCTCTCTGCCTCTACATCCGCAGCATTTTGCTAATAACGTTTAAAACGCATGTAACGGTTCACACGTGGATCTCAATGTGCTTGATAAAGGCCTGTGAGTATAATTGTCCTCATTTTACAAATGGGGGAGGTGAAGTGTCTTTCCCATGGTCATGCAGAAAGCTAGTGGCAGAGCTTGGAACAGAAATCAGGTCAGCTAATTCCCAGTTCTATGTTCTATCCCACTGTTAATAGACAGGTGCTCACAGCATCATTTCCCCCCCCAGAGTTTCATAGATTCCAAGGCCAGAAGGGATCATTGTGTTCATCTAGACTGATCTCCTGTATAACACAGGCCAGAGAACTTCCCCAAAATAATTCCTAGAGCATGTCCTTTGGTAGTAATAACACCGCTTATGGGTGGCATACATTACCCTTCTTGGGGACATTTGTAAAAGGACTAAATAAAACTCTCCTTTTTGATGTCTACAAAAACGTTGACCATAGGTAGGCAGATGGTGTGCTGTGGCCACTGCTTATCATCTTATTGCCTCCTTGTACTCCCCCATCTATCAGTCTGTATCCACCTGCTGTCTCTTCTCTTATACCTAAATTGTAAGTTTTTGGGGCAGGCACTTTCTTTTTGTTCTGTGTTTGTACAATGCCTAGCATAACGGGATTCTGGTTTATGACAGTGATTCTAGTTGCTACCACAATACCAATAATAAATAACAATCATAATGATTAATCATAAATAGTCCATGAAGCCTTGATCCCTCTAGAACTGATCCTTCTGAAACAAAGCGGAGTCAGGTTGGGGAAATAGCTTGGGATAAACTGACACTGCCATGGTCCATACTGTAACAGCTCCACGGAAACAGAGCATATTGCAGCCAAAGCGGACATTACTACTGTAACTTTTATAAATCAATCAATAAATCAGTCAATCTACCCAGCTCCTTCAATGGCTTCCCCCACAGGAATATCTAAGCAATGACTAAAAATTTTTTTTAAAAATCAGCGGTCTTGGGTTTGTTTTAGTTCCTTTACACCAGTCAGTCAATTATGTCTTAGGCTGAATTAAAGCTAATGGAAGTGATTCTGACGTGGTCGTATAGCTCCTAAGATCTTTTGTTTCCTTTCCCCCCCTTGACTTTAGATGCTTTGTCTCAATCATGGCTAGAGGAAATGAAAGCGTGGTGTCTCAGTTTCTCCTGTTGGGATTCTCCAGTCTGAAAGAGCGGCAGGTTCTGCTTTTCCTGGTTTTCTCTCTGGTGTACGTGATAATCCTGGCTTCCAACATCACCATCATGGCAGCCATCAGGGTTGATCGGAGCCTCCACACCCCCATGTACTTCTTCCTCTTTGCTTTGTCCTTCTCAGAAACGTGCACCACACTGGCTGTCATCCCCAAGCTACTGGTGAATTTGTTGGTGGGAAACCATATGATTTCTTTCCTGGGATGTGCTGCTCAAATGTTCTGCTTCTTTGGTCTGGGAGGCACAAATTGTTTCCTGCTGTCCGCCATGGCCTACGATCGTTATGTGGCTATATGTAACCCGCTGCAATACTCAGTTGTGATTAACAGGAAGGTTTGCGCTAAGCTGGTCACTGTTTCATGTGCAACAGGTTTTCTCATAGCACTAGGCATCAGTTCCCTTATATTCAGTTTACCCTTCTGCGGACCCAATGCCATCAGACATTTCTTCTGTGACATCTCGCCTGTTCTGAGGCTGGCGTGTGGTGATAATCATGTCACGGGGACTGCCGTTGTTGTTCTGTGTGCCTTTGTTTTGCTAGGCACCTTCACGGGAATAATCATCTCTTATATCTATATCCTCTGGGCTATCCTGGAGATCCGCTCTGTCACGGGAAGGTTCAAGACCATTTCCACCTGCACCTCCCACATCATCATTGTTATCACACACTTTGGCTGTGCTTCTTTTGTATATTTAATACCCAAATCAAGCTCTTCCCCAGATGAGGACACGCTGATGGCCTTGTCTTATACCTTGTTAAGCCCTATGCTGAACCCCATGGTTTATGGTCTGAGAAACAGGGAAGTTAAATCAGCCCTAAGGAAATTAACTGCCAACACATTTCTTTCTCCAAAAATGTGAAAAGTTGCAAATGTGGGTAGTTCCAATATATTTATGAACTCTGTTTGATGACACTATTGTACATTGTATGGTTGTGTGTTGGCTGCCTGCTTTTCACCCCTGCACATAAAAGGGCATTGAAAGACAGGTTCAAAGCACAGAGCACCTGTCTTCCCTTCTGCCTTGGCTGAACTAGGTAACACAAAAGAAAATAGACTAAATGACTACTTCTAGAAAAAAGCAACAAACAAAATAATGGATAGTTCATCTCAGTAGTTGGCAGTGGCCTAAACACCCGGTGGTTTGCTAAAATGCTCCCCTTTAGTATCACAGCACAACCCCTTCCTCGCATGCAAATACTATAAAGGAAAATAACCTCTTAAAGGTCCCTGTTGCCAGTGTTTGCCCAGTGCATTACTTTACCTATGAGAACTGAGGACCAGGGCCTGTGTTATTTGCTTATGCCACTGCAAATGTTAAACTGAAAAAAATAACTTCAAATTATTATTTAAAAAAAGATCAGGGTGAGATTAAAGGCAGTTTATGGCCCTAGGCACATCATGGCATGCTCCCCCCATCCTCCTCCTTGTAAACTAACACCCTACTTGGAATGGTGATGGCAGAAGTGCCATCCCCTTCCAGAGAGGTGGTGATAATGTATTTTATCACTCAGGAGTAGCATTATGTCTGTCCATCCGTCCTCTTTGGGAGCATCAGGAGTTTCCTCTACCACTGGAGATGAAGGGGTGATGGCACGGACTCCCCCAGTGCTTACCCTATCAGCTCTGGTGTATCTGGTTTTTATGGGAGCAAGTCAACTGCACTCCTCTGTTCCTGCCACACAGAGCGCCTTGCTGGGATGGGGTTGGCAAGGCTCCCAGAGCACTGTGTCTTGGAGTTAACACGCCATTCAGATGCATTGAGCATGTGGCAGAACATATCTGTGTTCACACCCTACATGCTATTGTAAGGCTGTTTGTACAAGGCATGCGTTGTGAGATATTATTTTAAAATTCATAACTTACTGATCAGTAATATCGTGGCAAGATGCACATAGCAATGTTATATGTAAAGTTATGAACTGAAGAATGTTTCCCAGTTAAGTCTGGGTAGTGGCTAAATCACTTCCTTGGAGAGAAAGGGCAAGCTGATGCCTCAGGCAACTGTGTTAAGCTGGCTAAGTGGCCGTTCTTTGGAAAGGAAAGGAGCATGGACAAAAAAATTTACATTTTAGCAAAGAAACAACATAGAGTTTCTTTTCTTCACCAGACTACCTGTCACCTTGCTCCAAGCTGAAAATGCTTCTCAAAGGGGGGCCAGGACTATAACAAGAAGGTGCAGGCACCCCAATACTCCCATCCTCTCTCTCCCTGTCTGTCTCCCTGTCTCTGTCTCCCATCCTCTCTCTCCCTGTCTGTCTCTGTCTCTGGCAGGCACCTAAGAAGATAAAGGAAAAGAGCTTCTGGACCTGGGCAGAGGGGTCCAGAACTGAACGTTTGGTCAGTAATCTGCTGGAGCCTGTGGCGAGAAATTTTGTTTGAATCTAACATAGTTTGTTAAATTAGGCATTAGTAGTTGTTTTATCTTTATTTTTCTTGTAACCATTTGTGACTTTTATGCCTCATTACTTGTACTAACTTAAAACATCTCTCTTTGTAGTTAATAAAATTGTTTTACTGCTTTACCTAATCCAGTGTGTTTAAATTGGAGTGTCTGGCTACTCTATTTAAAACAATAAACTGGCATATATTTGGTGGCTCAGCCTGATGCTCATGCAAAGAGGCAAAAGGAAAGGGATAGGAAAGAGGGGAAATAACGCGGGGAAGGAAAACATCACATGAGGGAGGGGGTGACAGCAGGAACACAAGGGTCCTATGGTGACATCATCTGGTTCCTTCTCTCTGGCTTGGTCTCTTCAGGATGTCTTTCAGGATCAGGACAATGAAGACCCAGTTGTGTCATGGTAGATTCCAGGGGACAGTGAGGCTGACAGCGATGATGGTAAAGCTCATGCCTTTCAACCCACTTGTCTGCCTACTACTATGTAGTTACACCCCTCCTTCAGACAAGCAACATCCCCTGAGGGGGCGGCTACTATATTCCATGTATCATTAATTAATCAGAGCACATTTAGCTGGATTCAATTATAAACATTTCCTCCAGTTTCTCAAATCTTTCTGCTCATTACCCTGACAACCCGTGACTTAACAAGATTCTTCGCAGACTCATAGACTTTAAGGTCAGAAGGGACCATTAGGGTCATCTAGTCGGACATTGCAGCCCACAGAACCTCACCCAACCACACCTGTAATAGACCCCTAACCTCTGACTGAGTTACTGAAGTCCTCAGATCATAGTTTAAACACTTCAAGGTACAGAGAATCCACCAGGAAGTGACTGGTGCCCCATGCAACAGAGGAAGGCTCGATTCCTTTAACTCAACAATCCAGTTTGTACCAGTCTATCTGTCTCCATCTTTTACTGACTTTCCTAAAAAAAATTGTGTAACAAGCTCAGTGGGATTTTTGTTACTTGGGACACCTTAAATTTAATGCATCCGCACAACCACAGCATGGAGGACAGTGTGGGGCTGGATCCACGACGGAGGCTTCAGGCAATACTGTTAATTGAGGCTTTAGCCCCATCATACCAAGCACTGTACCAGCACACATTACAGGAGAGTCCTTGAATTGCTGATAATCTAAATAAACAAAGGCAGAGAGAGGGAAATAGATTTGCCGAAGGTCATACAGCAGGTCAAAGTCAGGAATAGAATCCAGGTCTCTTGGCTCGCAGCCCAGCACCTAATCCACTAGATCACACTACCTCTTTTTATGAACTTAAGTAGTAGTTTAGCAGCTCCATAAACGCTATTAGCTGAATAATTTATTTGAGGAATAACATCAACATTTGCTGAATAAATTATCCGTACAATGTTTTTAAGGGGTTCAGTCAGCTCTGCAGAACACACTGCTTTTGAAGGTATATTTTCCAGATACACATCACGTGATCTATCGAAGCAGTACACCAAAGAGTTTCATAGATTTCTAAGAGATGTTTTGGGAAAGGAGAAGAGAGGATGGATGAATGCGCAGGGTGAGCCACGTTGCAAAGACCAGGAGAAACATATTATTTGATACTTATTAAAATCAGGTTCACAACAACATTATAGAGTATATTTTTAGGCTTATGGTTGATCTCAGAGCATCCTTCACCTCCTTGTTCCTCAGGCTGTAGATCAGAGGGTTCAACATGGGAATCACCAGGGTATAGAACACTGAAACAATTTTGCCTTGTTCGAGTGAGTCCTCAGATTGGGGCAGGACATAAATACAAATGGCTGTCCCATAGAACACAGTGACTGTTACCAGGTGGGAGGCGCAAGTGGAGAAGGCTTTGCGTCTGCCCGCGGTGGAGCGGATCCTCAAGATGGTGGAGAGGATGTAAAGGTAGGACACAAGGATGATTGAAATGGTGGATATGGCAATAATCCCCGAGAAGACAAAAAGCACCAGCTTTGAAATGTACGTGCGAGAGCAGGAGAGCTTGACGACTGCAGGGATGTCGCAAAAGAAATGATTGATGACGTTGGAGCTGCAGTAGGATAAGCGAAATGCACCACTTGTTTGTACTGAAGCTCCAATGAGCCCAATCAGGTATGACCCAGCTACCAGCTGGGCACAGATCCTTGGGGACATGATAATCACATAGAGCAGAGGGTTACAGATGGCTACATATCGGTCATATGCCATCACAGCCAGGAGGTAACACTCTGTGGTCAAAAGCGTAGTGAAGAAGAACATTTGAGCAGCACAACCAGCATAAGGGATGGTTTTTCTCTCTGCTAAAAAGTTCTGCAGTGCCTTGGGGGCAATCGCCGAGGAGTAACAGATGTCAACAATAGACAAATTACAGAGGAAAAAGTACATGGGTGTGTGGAGTCGAGGAAAGACTCTAATTAACATGATCATCCAGAAATTCCCCACCAGTGTAATGACATAGATCACTAGGAACACCAAGAAGAGGATGACTTGCAGCTCTGAATGGTCTGTGAATCCCCCGAGAATGAACTCGGTCACGGTAGTGCAGTTTTCTCTTGCCATGGAGTCAATAGGGGGAATTAACAACACGGAGCATAAACTGTAATTTAAAATGAGAGAAATAGCCATGGATTCACACTGTCTTTGCACTGGAAATCCCCAAGGAACAGAGGTGGTGATAGCAGGAAGGCACGTCATAATAATGGAAATAGGATAATCGAGACATGGCTTACGTACCAGGGAAAAGACGCAGAAAGTCAGGTCATATATTGGAAATCTCTCATCTCAGTGGAGCGATGCTGATTCACAGTAGCTGAGGATCTGGCCCACAGTCTGCACTAATCTTAGTGATGACCAAAGGTGGGGTTATCTAAAGCACTTGGAACTGACCTAACTCTGCTCCCACTGAAGAAACTTTAGAGGGAGCAGAGTGAGGCCCAAAGTTGAGTGCTTTTGGGCCATGAATCCTGCACTGAAAAGTCTTGCTTAGCACGTCTTGTCCAGTTCAGGTGCAAATGGGCTTGTCAAATGAAAAAAGCAAAACGTGAATAATTTAAAATACAGCATTATAATTAACCTTTGGAACTCATTACCACAAGACATAACTGTGACAAATAGTTTAGCAAGATCGCAAAAGAACTCAACCAATATTTGACATATATATGTACACAGTAGTGATGTCTGATGACACAATAAATAGGACAGCAATAACATATGCCCTGAACCATGTAGTTACAGTGCCTAACGTGATCTGCAGTGGTCAGGAGATTTGACTTAAATGAGACAACTCATGATGCATCAAGTTAAGCATGTGCACCAGTTTTTATAAGGTTAGGGCTTTAAAAAGTCAATGGGAAGAGACAGGATGCATTGAAGGGTTTTAAGGATGCTAAAAGCAAAGTGGCCTAGCTACTAATAAAAATATGCCATCTCAATCACTAAAGCTTGTTAAAAAAAACAACCCTAAATTTCCATCCTATAAGAAATTCTGAAAATTCGTAATTTGATTTAATCCCAAATTGGAATTATACATTGAAATCTCAAATTTTTAGTGAAATGAAATATTCTCAAAATATTTTGTTTCGATAAATTTGAAATGCTTCATTTTGACTTTATCATTTTGGCTGCTACATATTACTCTGAAAGTCAGCTACTATACCAGAGGACGGGAAAGGACCAGAGCACCTGTCATTAAAAGCAATTAAGGTATTCTGAGAGTGGTGATCCTTACCAGTTCAATCAAAAGAAATGATCATTTAAAACAGAATGATAAAATACCTATTGTAACTTGATCTTATAGGCACAAACCAGCCCATTGCTGTAAAAAAAAAGTAAATAAAAATGATTTCTGCTTAATAAATAAAAGCTTAATAAAAGCTGGTCAAAATATTTCCAGTGGTAAATTTATAAGAAATATCCCTCCCTAATATTTTTTTCATAAAAATTGTCATTATCTTTTTGTTGTTGTTTGCATTTTCATAATTGTATTTTTTTATCTAAATGGTTATAGAAATTTTTCACTGACCAAAAACTCAGTCTTCAATCAATGAAAATTTTCCACAACAATTTCCATAGAAAATATTGTGAACATTTTTGGCAAATCAATAAAAAATGGGTCCATTTTAGAGCGTGTAAAATGAATAATTCTTTGAAACTGCCATTTATTTTATAATTCCCTGCATTTCTCAACCAGTTCTGCTCACTAATCTACTATTATATTATAATCATCAATAACAATCTATTAGTAATAGCTCTTATATAACAATACTAGAATTGTTTGATAGAATCGGCAAATTAGTGGATAAAGGCACATTAGTTGTCATAATTTATTTAGATTTTCAAAAGCATTTGACAAAGTTTCTCACAAGAGAATATTTAGGAAACCAGGTAGCTAGGATGAGAGGAAAAGTATTCATCAGAAACTGAGTAAGGAAATAAAGAGAAGCAATAAATGGTCAATTTAATCATGGCAAAAAGTTAATTAGGAGTCACCCAAGATTTGGGACTAGGCTTCTTTTTGTGTTTAAGGTTTGTCTTCACTACAACAGTTAAGTCTAGTTAGTACCTTTGAGTTACTTCACTCCAGCAACCAGATTAAGAGTGACCACCTTTCAAAACCATACTGGAGCTACACAGACGGTTTGGACTAGCATCTGATGAGCTGTTGTTGGAGTGCTATATCACCACTGCAGAATCAGTTCAAGCTTCAGCATCACTCAAATTTCAATCCTCAAGCTACTGATTTTTGTGTGTGGATAGGAGATTAGGGGGAAACAATGCACTGCCCTTAATATATTTATTAATAGTATGGAAATACGTAATCAAGCTGTGGAACTCATTCCTGGGGGATGTTGTGAAGGTAAAAACTATAACTGGCTTCAAAAAAAATCATGAAGAATAGGTCCACAAGTGGCTATTAGCCAAGATGGTCAGGTATGCAACTCCACACTTTGGTTGTCCCTAAGCCTCTGACTGCCAGATGCTGGGACTGGATGACCGGGGATGGATTACTTGATAATTGTCCTGTAATTTTCATTTCCTTTGAAGCATCTGGCATCAGTCACTGTCAGAAGGGAGGATACTAAGCTAGATGGACCATTGGCCTGACCCGATATGGTCATTCTGATGTTATTTTCTTATGAACAGATAATATGTGAAAAGTGAGTGCGTAAAATTTGTGGACGACAAATTAGTCAAGATTGAAAAAAGGCTGCGAAGGCATTTCAGAGGTAGGTGAATGGACAGGTGACACACGATGTAATGCACGTTGAGTGGAATAATTTGAATTACTGAACAGATTGCTGGATTCTAAATTAACTGCAATGGCTTAGAAACAGTCCCTGGGCATCTCTGTATCAATTAAGACCTCTGATCAAAGTGTGGCAGTCGTCAAAGAGCTAACAAAAATGAAAGAATGTAAATGTAGTATGCAAAAATGTAGGAAGGAGGGTAATACTGAACATCTTGGACTGACCCTGTATGAATTAATGATACTCATCTGGAATATTGTGTGCTATACTTTAAATCTGGAGGAGAGGAAGTCATTTCCAAGCTCTGCCTGGACTGTGCCACTGAAGATATTCAAATAGACAGATATTTATGTAAGCATCAATGGAACCAATAACAACTGAACCTACCTGCAGCAGAAAGATGCTCATTCCTTTAGAATTCAAATGAATCTGTTCCTTGTACTGACAGAAATATTTATAATGGCTTTCAGTCACCGTTTGGGATTCCCTAGATGTTTCTCTCAGGTCCAAGCCTCAGGCAGGTGCCTCAGATGCAATTAAGACCTATTGTGGTGCATTTGAATCAGGAAAGTCCACGCAACAAATTAACAAAGCTGATACTTCAATTAGAAATGATTTGTATTCACCAAAGTTTGGACTCATCCCTGCATGTTTCTACAACACGCTCATAACAATCCCTTCAGAGTTATATGCTTCAAAATTATATCATAGAGGGGACAAGATTTTCAAAACTGGGTGTCGAAGGTTAGGTTCCAAAGTCTGTATTTAGGTAGTTAAATAAGTGGCCTGATTTGCAAAGATGCAAATATTTAACTGCACTGTGAGCTGCTTGGTGCTCAGCACCCTGAGTGAATTGCTGGCAAGGGTCTTCCTAATCAATCCACCTGCTGCCTGGAACAGGGCTTCTTTCACTATCACTAGTGCTTTAGATTAGGTGTTTCAAAATTGGGATTCTCTCCCTGACCGCAACCCAAAGCCCATTGAACTCAATGGAGGCACCATCACTGACTCCCATGAGCGCAGGATGGGATAACCCTATGCAGCAGACACTCTTCTGTACCGCTTCAGCATATGGACATGGACCAACATGGCCGTCCAATAGGATAATGCCAGGATGCACATCTGAGGGAAGGTATGTTCTTCGCCTCACAGAGAGTGTCTTCAGCATGGTAGAGAAGATGAAAGCACGGAAGCGGAGGGTCATCAGTGTGGTGGCTGTGTGGACAGATTCTCAGTAGACCAGAGTGAATGTGAGGAAGGATTGTTTTTGGCCACGAAGGCCTTTTCGATCCAGTCACCAAAGGCCCACTACTGTGACCTGTTTCCCTGTGCTGCACTAACACTTTAATGACGAGGGCATCATAAGAAAAGCAAATGTGGGAGGGACATGGGATTGATGCAGAAAAATTAGCCAGAGGCCATATACAAGTTGCTGTCACAAATTTACCTCCAGCCTTTCCCTGACTCTGTAGATCCTGTGGACGACTTTGTAGGAGAGAGAGATTTGTTCAAGGATCCCCTTCTCCACAATGGCCCATGCTATGGCTCTCCATTCTCATCATTAGTGGTCATTAATGAAGAACGCCAGATTAAGGAACCCAGAATATTTAATGAAACTACCCCATCTCTGGCCATGGTGCATTTTGGAAATCCCATTCTCTCAAAGCCAGCAATTACTTCAGGGATATTGGGTAAATCACATACCCGATAGCCTTGGAAACCTCCATCACCCTTTATCCACTGTTGACTTGACAACACAAAAGTGGTTAGCAACAGACCTGTAGCAGTCTGGGGTAGCCAGCTTCCAGATGGTTGTAGTTCCCCACTTCTGAATTGACATAGCCACCCTCTTGTGGGTATCATAATGCTGGCTGGTTGGGGCAAGCTGCTCACAAAACTCCATACATGTAACTTTTGTCATGAGAAAGTTCTGGACCTACTGCTGGTCATCCCAGGTCCAGATGATGATGTGATCCCATCAATCTGTGCTGGCCTACATAGCCAACAATGAGAAGAGCAATGAGAAGGCAACAGCAGCAATGAGAAGAGCCTTGAACAACATCAGCCAGTTCAAATCTTCCATGTCTGTATCTTCTTCTGTCAGGCACTTTTGGTAGGTCGGAACTGAAAGTCAGAATCATTCATGAAAGTGATCCTGATTGGCTCTGAACATGTTTGTAATTCTTAAGCTTCATTAAAATATCCTAAAGGTAGTTTCTTTGCGGGATTCTTTACAATATGTTCATGTTGACTCTTCCATATTCGCTATTGGATCAAGCAGATGGTTGGTGTTCTGATCCCTTCTCATCTCTACGTGAGGATCCTGGCAGATTTCAGTAAACTCCTAATATCCCAGTCATGACAGCGAGCAATGGATGGACAGGGATATAAGCCCATTTCAAAGTAGAGACCAAGGGAGTTAAGGGAGGAATCTATCCACATACTGGGATGGAGTCCGTGGTCACCAGCTATGGTGTTTTGCCTTCATTGGCCCAGGACGATCTTATCCCAGGTTCGCTGTGCCATGTGATCTGGGACATGATTGTGACACCCTGCTAAGATGTCATTAGTCATTCCCAAATTATTTTCCTCATAGCACAGGATTGCTAATTCCTGGTCGTGCTTTGCATCAAGGTCCACTCATTGACCTGCCGCAGCACAGCAAAGAATGACACTCATCCAAGACTAATGATACTGTTGTCATGTTTCTCTCATTGACCATTCCAGAAAGATGTGCTTTGGTTTTCTTCTCTCTGAAAAGCAGTACAGCATCCGTGTTCCTCCCCAACACATTTGTTGCTCACTGCAGCAACTCCGTTTTTGTCCCTGCTCCAGTCATCTAATTAGTCCAACCTCCTGGCACAGCATCCTCCAGGATTGAGGTGTGCTGCCTGCTCAAAGACTGGTCTTAGTGGGGCAAAACATGGAATAAAATGAACCTATGTATCCGAGACAGGGTGTGTGTGTGTAGTCTGTTGACCTTTGCACGGAATGGACACAAGGCCCAAAGTGGCTCTTTGTGGCATCTGTAAGTGTATAACTCACCCAAATCACTATTTTTTGGTTGGTTTTCCTAGTTCAGGTGTCATGGAAAACTTTGCACTCTGCGTGGTGAGGGAGTAGTGAGTCACGTGCCACTTTGGGCAATGCCAAGTAAGAATATAGAAATAAATATTCTCTGCCATTGAAACACTCTTGTTGTTCAGGGGGAATAGAGAGAGGAGTATCTCTGTCCCTTCTTCTTCTCTTTGGAGCTGCTTTAACTCAATCTCAGGATACTGGGTCCTTTTCCAAGCTTCATATGACCTAGGATTGACCAAGCTAAACTCCACTTGATCAAAATGGTTGCCAACTTCCTTCTTTCTCAATGAGACTGAAGCTACAGCCCACCCCGATATCAAAAGTACTGCTATTTCCAGATAGACTTTGCACATGCCAGTGAGACTGCCTTCAGTAAAGGTGGCTATCATCTCCCATTGCGTACAGTGGGACAGACTGCCCTAAGAGAGATAGCAGCCGTCTGTGCTCTCAGGAGAAGGTGAGGCTCACTGAAAGGATTATATGACTGTGGAGGACACAGGGAAGGGTACTGCAGGGAATATGTAAATATGGGAAGGGGGTAAGGAGGATGCAGTGGGTGAAGGAAGGAGGCTGTAGAGGTGGGAAACTGGAGACAGATATAATTTAGGATGGCAGAAAAATAAAAAGCAAGGTAAAAGCAATGTGAGGTGAGAGCACAAGGAGGCCGAAGAGTGAGGAATTTTGAGGGGGATATGGGAGCAGGAGTTTGAAGAAAGAGTTTGGAAAGTTGCAGATGGAAGGAAAGTGACAGAGGAGGACTGAAGAGGGTAAGAAGGACAGCTCCTCTGCACTGGAGTGAGAGGAGACAATATGGAGTCCCCTGTTGAGCAGATTTCTTCAGAGAGTCTCTGTTTTCATGTTGGCAGCCGATTTCCCCTTCCTTTGGGTTTTATACATTAAAAGTATAATAGCACCAACACAGCATCATGCACGTGTTGCAGTCATGATTGTTAATCCAGGAATTAGATAAAACTATGGCCGACATAGCGCCAGTGTGGATAGTGCTTCGGTAGCTGAACTTGCATCACTCAGGAGGGTGATTTTTCACCTCCCTGAGCAACGTAAATTATATCGACTTAAGCAGTAGTGCAGAGGTGCCCTTGGACACATTCCTCAAAGAACAGCTAATTTTCAGGCAGGAGATGTGGAGAACTGTGGCAATGGGCACTAATACTTTTGATGATACAAACTTCAATCCCACTCAAACAATCAATTTTGGTTTTGGACTTTTGTTCTCTTGTAATGTTGTCACTGTAAGTGATTCCATGATGGTTAGTTCCAGACTATGGTGGCGACTTCACTGCAGAATATGCACACAGATAAGTGAGGCGAGGCGGGAGCAAGAAAAGGTTAAATTGCGAGGCAAATATCTACAGTTATGTCAAGAGGATCTAAAAGATCTTTTGGTCAAGCAATATGCTTTTGGTAACAATATTCTCTTCTCTGAAATTTTGACCAGAGAGAGAAATTTCTAAGAATGTTAGCTTCAGATTTATGTTGTGGTGTAAATCAATCCTTTAATGATGCTGCAGTGGTTATCATGATCAACTCTAAACACAGCAATCTGTGATCAGATCTCAGTGAGGGCTACAGGTTTCATGGAATTACTTCATTCAGAAAGAAGGTCAAGATTTTTTTAAAAAATGGGTGTGTAACGTAGGGCCCTGGGTCCATATTTAGTCACCCAAATAACTGGCCTAATTTACAAAATGCTGAGAACCCAGCAGCTAACATAGATATTTTTTTAATCTTAGCCCCCTGGTTCCAGAACTATGTCTGTCTAGGTGTTCTGGCGAAAATACTAAAACATTGTGAAGAATAATAAGATTAAGTTGTTCCAAGTTATTTACCTGTTAAATCATTGCAGGACTTTATTGAAAGCAGCTTTTTAATTATGCTCAAGGAATTTGTATTATTTAAAAAACATTAGGATGCGTAGTGTAGTCTAACTAACAATTGGAACAACTTTCCTCAGGTTGTGGTGAATTCTCCATCAATGGAAAATTTTCAATCAAGATTAAAAGTCCCCCCGCCAAAAGATATGCTGTAGTTAAAATAGGAATTAATTGCTGCGGTTCTACAGCTCTGACTAGCTTCCTGTGATAGGTAGGAGGTCAGGCTAGATGAATTCACAGTCCCTTCTCCTCTAAAGTGTATGAATAAATTCTAATGTATTCCATATAGGTTCCACATAGGTTATACGGCCCTCATCCACTTAGGAGCTAAACACCTTGATAAGTTCATTGAACAACATGTCTAACATCTGTCACATGTAGGTTGTTCTCTTTCTTTCGTTATTTTACTGTAATTGTTGTACCAGATCAGATCACTGATCCCCCTACCCCTGTTTCTTTTGTCTGCAAATAAAGAGAAAGGAGAGGTAGGTGAAAAGAACAACTTACTGGAGAATTATTAAATAAGATGCCTATAGGAAAAAATTCTTCCTAACCTCAGTAATCGACTGTCTTATATACTAAGTCATGATAATTAATAACCTTTGTGCAAAGAGAAAAGAAAATAACAAAATATAATAGGTGTTTTTTCAATAATCTTACAATCAGTATTATTAAAACAGAACAATGGCAGAAGTAGCAGAAAGATGGCAGCTTGCAGCTCTGAATTCAGAGGGAAACATTTGGACTGTTTCCTGAAAAGCTGGCAAGAAGAGATACAGTTTCCTAAAATCCCTGGCAAATACTAATATTCCATTCCACACCCCCAATGGCTTTGCAGATCTATAGACATTCTATACATCACTTTTTATTTCACCCCCAGTGTCACTTCTCTGCTCCATAATTTTTTCATGGCATTTTTCACCTCCTCATTTCTCAGGGTGTAGCTCAAGGGATTCAGCATGGGGGTGATAATGGTGTAGAACACCATCTTATCCTCGGAGAAGGTGGTGGAAGGTCGCATCTAGATGAAGAGACAGGGTCAAAACACAAAATCACTACTGTGATGTGGAAAGCGCAGGTGGAGAGAGCTTTGAGATGCCCTTTGGAAGAGTGATTCCTCAAGGAGACTAAGATGATGACGTAGGATACAACTAGCACAACAAAACGGCTCAGGGAAATCATCCCACTATTGGCAGCAACGATAATGCCAATGACGTAAGTGTCCGCGCAGGCCAGTTTCAGCAAAGGGTCCACATCACAGAAGTAGTGGTCAATCTCACTGGGCCCACAGAAGGGTAACTGTGATGTCAGGAGAGTGTGAACTATGGAATGCACCTCCTCAACCCCCACCATGGAATGCATCCTTCACCCCCGGCCAAGAAGCTACCACCATCCAGCTGCACAGCTGCTTGTTCATTATTGTCATATAATGGAGGGGATTACAGATTGCAATATAACGATCGAAGGCCATCACTGTGAGGATAAATATCTCAGTGCACCCAAAGAAATGGGCACCAAACAGCTGTGTTATGCAGCCAGCAAAGGAGATGGATTTCCTCTCAACAAGCAAGTCTGCAATGAGCTTTGGGGCTGTGGCAGAAGAGTAACACATGTCTGCAAAGGACAGGTAGCTCAAGAAGAAGTACACGGGGAAATTCAGGCACTCACTGCACTTTATAGTGACAATGATGAGGAGATTTCCCAGCACGAGAACTAGATAGAAGAATAAAAACAGCACAAAACACATTTGTTATAATTCCTGATCCCGGGTGCATCCCAAGAAGATAAATTCAGTTACATTACGTGCAGGTTTCATGGACTCAGTGTAATGATGGGTATACAGCATGGAGCTAATTCACCTGCCTTGACACAAAACAAAGACACGAATAAGTGGCTATTAACCAATGATGAGATGAATATGAAAAATGCATTGGCTAAATGGTAGACTTTGACTAAAAGACAAATTGGCTAATATTTAACTGTACAAGCAATAGGAATTAAACTTGAGGTGCTGAAATATATGAACAGTGTATACTCAAATAATCAGCGTGGACAATTTAGGGAGGATTCTTTCTATACGTCATGCACAAGAAAAAGGTTGAATGACTCATCAAAGACTTTGAATATAAGTGAAAAACTCAACATTAACTATGCTTCACCATCAGCCCTTCCATGACATATATTATATTTCATTTCTACTGCATTGTTCAGTACTTTCAGGGATCCCAGTTGTTTCTTAATTAGAATGTCCAGAGCTGTCACATTTGTATCTGGGCACATCAATGTTAAAAAGTGTTGATTTGTACATGAAGACATGAAACTGGGATGTCTCATTAAGGAGTCAATGTTCCAAAAACGATCCCTGATCAGTTTCATGACAAAACATCAGGAATAATTCTTATGACCATAAAATTAATATATGTAACCCAAGTTTTTAAAGAAATGTTCCTTAGAGAAACTGAAACGGGACAAATACACACACACAAAGCAAGTTATTTAGTGTCTGATTTTGAACATCATGAATTGGGGCGATACTCTTTTCTGTGAAAGTGGCAATCAGTGTGAAGTATTGGAATATTTAATCGAATTTGTTAACATCATTCCAGACCTTGGTATTGTTCCTTGTCAATGATGCAGAATCCACCACTGTCCTAGAAACCTTTTGTGTCTGCATTAGAGTCTGCCTTATAGGGACATCACACCTCACTTTAGCCTACATTTTTGGTAACAGTTTTTTCTTGATTTTCTTGATTTATTTATTTTACTGTGCCATCACTGGCATATGGGATTTTACAATATTTGCATTTCTGCTGTAAATGATAACATGGCTCAATTTACTAATGTGGTTTGACATCAGTTTACTCCAGCTGGGGAATCTGGCCCATTGACTTTAATAGAGAGGTGCAGATTTGCAGCTGCTGGGGACCCCTTTTACCTAAATGGAGCTACACCAATTTATATGAACTGGGCCAAATGGTTGCTTTGTCTGTGTAGTTCTATAAGTGTTTGGCCAGGTAACAGCTCACAAGTCAAACAGGTCACAATTTATAAGAGTTCAAAAGGCCCAAACACTATACATCACAGATATATTAATATGTAGGATCCCATTTTAATCCCCAAAAGTCACAGCAAAGATTCAAAGGTTGGGCATTTTACAAGCTCTGAAAGACCCTCTAGATGGTAATTCCTAGGAACGTTTTCCACGTGCTGGTGAGCAGTGACTGCGAAGAGGAAGGAAAGAGAACAGACTCTCACTCCCAGCCACTTGATAGGGAGTGACAATGACCCCATGTCACTTACCAACCATCCAGAGATGTGAGGAGAAGGGAATCCAGCCATGACATCCAAGATGTAGTTTAGAGAAAAAGGATTCTGAGGAATGAGGAAGGAAAAGGGGACAGTAGCTGTAATCTCTCTGTTATGTTCCCTGCAATCCTCCCCACCCCATGAAATTCTGTGTATCGTTTCTCCCAAGTTACAGCTTGGTCCTGGGTCCACTCCCTAATAGTTCCCCTGAAGACTGTATTTTCTCTGCATATCATCAGGAGCCATGGAAAGGCTTAAGTCCAAAAGGAACGCTAACAAACTGCTGAGATGATGAGGTTACCACCTGTCCCATATCTCCTCATAAAGTTCCTGATATTGACCAGTTTCTTCTTGCTCTGGGTGCTGGGAGTCAGGTCCAGTCAAATAAACTTGTTTTGGGTGTTGTAAAGCAACATCGTATTGTGATGACATTGTCTTCACGTTGTGTCAACATGTGATGGTGTTTTACCATGCTGTTGTGATTACACGATGCCATCACGTGTTGATGTGACTTTATAATGCAGTATCAGGACTTTTGGGACTTGACTATTTTATACTGCAGGACAAATTCCAAGGCCACAGTCAGGGGAGAAAGGATAAGATAGAAGTTCCTTTCCCACCCATTCAAAACCATCCCAAGTCAACATCAACTGAATTTCATTGCCTTCTGCCTAGTGTTTGGTTGGGTGAGTGAAATAAATTAGTGATCCCAGTCCAATTCCTGTCAGACATATGTCCACTCAATCACAGAAAAACAAAACTAGTATAATAACCCTTGCTGACCTATTGGACTCAGCCTTGACCATGAGAGACAAGCACAAAGGTGAAAAAGAAGTTCAGTCTTGCTCTTTTTCCTGAGATTGCCATCCATGGTGTCCAGCTGGAGCTGCTTCTCTTGGATGGCCTGGATGGCTCACATTCTAGGGAACTGACCTTTGTGAGTGTGTATGAATTGGGAACATAGGGAGGAAACTCTTGTTAGAGAGAGGGTTGTCCCTTACTGCAAACCACAGATGCCTTGGTAGACATTTTGGCTTGCTGGAGATATCCCAGTGTAGGCAGGGAACTGTGCAGTCTGGGAAAACACCCAGTCAGGATGGAGAGAGATGTAGGTCTCTGCTCAAGAGAGGTGATGGCCAAGGAGCTAGGAGCCAGAGTGGATGGCCTTGCTGGACCATAGAGGGGGAAAAACAGGTGCAGTTGCCCTGAAAGGTGAAAAGAGCCTCCTTTGAGAAGGCCACAAAGGTTGTCAGCATCTCAGTTACAAGTAATTTAACTCTACATTTCTCCCCACACTCTGGAAGGGCACAAGACACCGCTGCACAAACGTAACTCTACATTAACCAAGCTTTGGAAATTTAATTTAGTCCAGAATTACAGCTATTTAGTGTGGAATTTTCAAACTGCCTAAATAAATGAAGCTCTCAACTCCCTCCTGTTTTTAGTTGGTTACTTAACTCCTTTATAGTCCCATAAACCCCCAGTGTTACCCATAAAAATTTAGGGTACGCCTATAGGGCTTGAGGTATGGCTTGGTTAATTTAGGCAACCCCATTCTTTCCCTTCTGAGGGCTCGGGGCATAATACGCCTACCTTTCCCAATGGGGCTCAGAGCTGCACAGGTCTCACCTTTTCTCAAAGAGCCTTGTATAGTTGTGTTCTAAACACCTATTTATTAGCAACACCCACAGGTTTAGTAGAGTTAAAGGAGGCTGTTAGTTTTACCTATACAATGTAAATGAAAAACAGTGCTCTTCAGGAACCATCTCCAGACTGCAGCTGAACATCAAGATGCTGGAGATCTTACCCCTCTGCACGACCGTGACCTGTATGGGCACGGCCCCCCCCAGATGAGTGGATCCTGACTGACCATCAGGTGAAGCTTGTCTGTATATTGGGAGTGGTGAGCATAACAGATTTGCTTGGCGTATGTATCCTATCACTATTCAATACACCAAGATTACAAAACTTGACCAATCTCACCCTGGCACCCTAAGTTTCCTCCTCCTTGCTCAAGTCTTTTTGTTTACATTTTATCTCTCCTACAGAAATTGTAAATTACTTGTAACCTTCTTTGTTTGTGCAGATGGTCAGCAGAAATTTTCTGGTCAGAGCTTATCTTATCTATTTTACCATTTGCTGCGTCTTTCTGTGTCCTCCCTAATCCTTCCCAGCACCTGCATGTCTCCACTTTACAACCCTTGCTGTTATAACTCTTCTTAGGTGCATTCCTGAATTGGGGGAGCCTTAGCAGCAGCAGAGCATTTTTTCTTAATTTCAGTGCTTTCACTGAATTTCACGCAAGTCTGGTCAAGGCTAGTTTATTATGGGGGTGAGTCAAGCCCCAGGCCTACATCAGCCTTCACCACAATAAACTTCAGCGTTGACTGTCTTTGGGAAACTGTTTGATATTGGACTCCTGTATTGCCAGGGCCCCAAACAGTATCACCCTATTACCAGTGTCATAGAACTAATTGTGATCAGTGATGCTATTTTCCGGTATGTCACTCTTTGCATTTACTAAGGGGGATTTGCTAGTGATTGATCATTCGGTTTTTTTGGGCCGAGGAAATAGACCAATTTTCTTTGAAAATAAGAAGAGGGGACGAAGGAAAATCCCAGGAAGTTTGCCCAAGTTTTGCAGAAAAACACGTCCGTGTGTGGTTATCCCCAGAAGACATGAAAAATGAATCTCACCCCTGAGGCATTGTTCTTAGCCTAACATGCAGAACTTTGGGGGCCACCCAGGGATTACATCTGAAAATACCACTTGAACCAATACATAAACCCACCAGTCTCCAAATACAATTCTTGTTGGGCTCAACAATGACAGACCTCTCCCTCCCGCAGGTAGGTTTCATCACTCTGGTTCTGATGGAGGTGGCATAAATAGTCTCTTCTGATTTTTTGCAAGTGGAAATAGTTCTGATTTGGAGCCAATTCACATGCAGATGGGACTTGGTGCAATCAGAATCTGGACTATCGGAACAGCACATTTATTTTTTTGCACAGTAGCACAGTGATGAGAGAAGCGATGCCTCAAGGAATCTGGGAAACACAGATGACTACTTAGGTATGAATAAGGTATGAAAAAATAAAAGTTCAGGTGACTAACGGCAGTGGGTGTAGATATTACAAAACAGCTACATTCTTAATGGGTGTCAATCAGTGGAACTCTGAAATCAGTGTTCATTTGTGTGAGTTGAGGACCTGGCTCATTACAAGGGAGTGGTAGCTTTGGTATATTTAAAGAGGGGACTTGCCTGCAGTTCAACAGTATGCTTAGTTGGGTTGTCTTGAAAATTGTGATACCTCCTGGAAGCCAACGGTAAGGATAATGGTCCAAATGTGCAATCTTTTGTGCCTGGTATCCTCAAGATACAGCCCCACTGAAAAGTTATGTGATACCAAATTTTAAGGGTGCTTGTTTTTTCCCTCTGCACATCTGGGGCTTACACAATAGCATTGATCCTTCCCAAACGGATCTCACCCCTGAGGCACTGATCTCGGGTAGAAGTCTGGCACCCGCTGCCTCTTCAGGGGAAGCAATATTTCAAAATGTTATCTAGATGAATCTACATCTGCAGCAGGACCAGAGCTCTGTTGCAAGCCAGAAGGTTTGCAGGCAGCCTGGGGCCAGGTTGGGTCCGTGCCTGGTGCTGGGGCACTCTGGCAGTGGGGGAGAGGGAACGCTGGGGTGCAGGACGGCCAGGGTAGGTTGGGGAGGGGAGGTGCTGGGGCACGGGCTCTAGGGCTACTTGGCCAGCCTGGCTGGTGCTTGGGCCACCCAGGGCACGGATCTGATGGGAGAAGGGTATAAGAATGTGTGTGGGGGGCTTTGGTTAGAAGGAGTGGGGTTGGAGCCTAGCCTCTCTGAATGGGTGATTCACCAGCCCCTCAGATTTATTTTGCAGCCCCCGCCCCCTTAGCCCAAGGCCCTGGGTTTCAGCCCCTAAAGCTGCATTGATCCAGCCCTGCCATGGTGGCTCAAGTCTGTGGTCACTGAATCTTACCATCACTCTTGAGTCTCTGGGATCTTGAGTCCCAGTCTTGGCGGCTTTCTTAGCCTGTGTGTTGTGTGCACTAGTTCCATTCTGCAAAGGCTCATACAGGAGCTTTCACCCAGACAGCAAAACTACTGGTTTAGATGCTGATTTCTCAAAATGCTCCAAAATTCCATATGCACAAAGGGATTATCTTTAAAAGTGATGTGCTATGAAAGAGCCCGGGGTGGCGTTTGTGGTGTAAATTAGGAACCATTGTGTTCAGAAGCTCCAGAGATACAGGGATCCTTAAAATCAGCTGCTCACAATTTTCAAAGAGCACTAAAATCTACATATATGATGTGGGTTATGGTATGAGAATCTGGGTTTTCTGTCACCTGTATTGAAAGCCTATTCCAACACTTAGCAATCCTTAGAGTTAGAAAGTGTTTTCCTCATACCCATCTCTAAACTGAGTGGACATGAAGAAAAATTGATCACTGTCCTCTTTATAACAGCCCTTAACATATTTGAAGACTATCAGTTCTCCCCTCAGTCTTGTTTTCTCTAGACTAAACATGCTCAGGTTTTTTTTAACCTTTCCTCATAGGTCAGGCTTTCTAAACTTTTTTCTCTGCGCTCTCTGCAATTTGTCCATATCTTTCTTCAAGTGTGACGCCCAGAACTGAGCACAGTTTGCCATCTGAGGCCTCACAAGTGCCAAATACAGTGTGACAATCACCTCCCTTGACTTACATACAACACTCCTGTACACAGCCCAGAATCATCCTTGCCTTTTCCGCAACTGCATCACATTGTTGGCTCATATTCAATATCTGATTCATTGTAACCCCTAGATTATTTTCTGCAAGTACTACTGCCTAGCCAGTTATTCCTCATTTTTATTTGTAAATTGTTTTTTTCCCCACAAGTGTAGAACTTTACACTTGTCTTTATTGAATTTCATCTTGTTGATTTCAGACCAATTCATTTTGAATTCTAATCTTGTCCTCCAAAATGCTTGCAATGCCTCCACATATTTTATAATCATGTTCTCCACTCCATTATCTTAGTCTTCAGTGAAACTATTAAATAGTCCTGGATCCTGGACAGACTCCTGTGGGACTCTGCTAGATATGTCCTTCTAGCTTGATAGTGAACCATTGATAATTACTCTTTGAATGCAGTTTTTCAACTAGTTGAGCACCCATCTTATAATAATTTCATTTAGACTGCATTTCACTAGTTTGCTTCTGAAAATGTCATGTGGGACTATGTCAAAAGCCGTACTAAAAATCTATATCATGTCAGCTGCTTTCTCCCGTGTACTAAGCCGGTTACCCTGTCAGAAAAGAAATTAGGTTGGGCTGGCATGATTTGTTCTTGACAAATCTGTGTTGGCTGTTATGGACCATTGCTGATGATGAGGATTGATTTTGCAGCTCTGACTTTAGGAGTATGAGCTTCTACTGCCAAAATTAAAAGAGCCAGCTGTGTAGCATGAAGTCAGTGGGGACAGAAGCACATGGTGTATGTGAGGGTTATATCCTGGGGCCTATTCACTGACCAGAGTTTATGCTTTATTGACAGTGACGGTCAGAATTACTCTGAGGTGTTTGTGTTCAGCTCTTATTTGTCTCCCCTTTCAGCACACTCCCAACCATCTCACCTGCAGAGGAGAGTGCGTCTGGGATAAATGGGAGAGAGAAATCACACTGCCGTGACCGAGTTCATCTTCTTGGGATTCACAAACAACCCAAAGCTGCAGGTCACCCTCTTTGTAGGGTTTCTGTTGCTCTACCTGCTGATCCTCGTGGGAAACTTCATCTTGATCACCTTAATCAGGATCGACTCCCGACTTCACACCCCCATGTACTTTTTCATCAGCAACCTGGCCCTCTTAGACGTCAGCTACTCCACCATCATCATTCCCAGCACACTGATGTCCTGTGTCACAAAGAACAAGACCATTTCTTTCACTGGGTGCACAGTGCAGTTCTTCTTCTTCTGCATCGCTGTATCCTGCGAATGCTGGCTGTTGAGCGTGATGGCCTATGACCGCTTCACGGCCATCTGCAGCCCATTGCTCTACACCGTCATCATGTCCAAGCGGTTCTGTGTGCTGCTGGTGGTGGGATCATACTTCTTAAGCTGTCTGATTTCCATTGTTCAAACAGCATTCATATTCCATTTGTCCTTCTGTGACTCCTATATCAATCATTTCTTTTGTGACGTGCCTCCCATGTTGAAGCTGTCCTGCTCTGACACCCGCATCACACACATGGTTCATCTCACCTGTGGTGCAATACTAATAACAACGACCCTCCTGATTATCCTTGTCTCCTATGTTTACATTGTGGTCGCTATCTTAAGAATCAGCTCTGCAAAGGGCCAACGCAAGGCCTTCTCCACCTGCATCTCCCACCTCACGGCCGTCACCATCTTCTATGGGACAGGATCTTTCATGTATTTACGGCCCAATTCAAAGTACTCCACAGATCAGGACAAAATCATCTCCTTGTTTTATACCCTTGCAATCCCCATGCTGAACCCGCTGATCTACAGCCTGAGGAATAAAGAGGTCAAAGAAGCCCTTAGGAGGATAAGAGAGAAGAAAGTTTTTTCGCTTTTAAATTAAATGCTGTGTATGGCTTTTGTTCAATAAATGGAAGGAAAAGGGGGGAGTGACTTCTCTGTATTGATATCTTTATTTCTGTGAATAACCCAATATGTGTACATTGCATGCAACGGAACAAAGGGAGGTAGATTTTCCAAAGAACTCAGTACCTGGCAACCACCAGAAGGGCACCCCAGCAAGTAGGCAGATTTTCACAGCTGCTTTGTTCCTAGTGAAGCACTATTTTGTGCTAAGGCAGTATTGCCATCCCCAAGTGTTCAAAAATCATGAGTCAAACACTCGGATCATGAGAATGGTTGAAGAAGCATTAGTTTTTTATTTTAAAATAATTGCTCCAGGTCTTGAACCTTTGAGTTCTTTCCAACCATTGAATATTGGGGTGAACTGTCATTGTGTTTACTGGATTTTCGTTCCAGGATTTTGCTAAGAGAAAAGGATGTGTCCCAACAAGCCAGTCTGAGGCATTTTTAACCACTTTTATCATGCTAGGCCATTCATTCAGTACCACCTTCTACCTACTCAATAACAATCCTTTCTGTACCATGGATGTCCACATGTAATTTACACTTGATGGTTGCCTAAAAAATTGACCGTGGTTTGTTTTATTCAAGTTTCTAAGGGACAGCACTCAAATTAAGCACTGTGATTAGAAGTAACTTACATCAACAGAGTTATGCCAACTGAGAATTTGGCCTAGTATACACACCTAGAGCTGAAATGTGCTTAGGCAGTTGATTTATTCTTAGAGGAGACAGACTGACTTGTAAACAGTTGTCAGTTCTTCCTGTATTATTGGGTACTCACTCCACAAGGTTTTGTTAAATATCTAAGGAAGAGGTGGGATTAATAAAACTAGCAATGGGGGACACAGTGCTGAGAGGAACAGAGTGTCTGGAAGCTTAACCAGGAGGCCTGGAGCCTAAGGTTAATTGCCCAGGCCAGGCCAGTCCTAGCCTTGTGACTATGTCCACACTGCCTTCTTATCTCTTTGGTTTGATCAAAACACTCCTAGATGAATTTCAGTAAGAAAATAGTGATACCAGCAAAGCAGGTTGGAAAATTCTGATTTGATGGAATCGAAACGTTCAGTGGGAAGGTGTCAATTCTGTCCAAAAATTTGACAGACGCCAGGCAGGCTGGCCATCTGGCCATCCTGTCCTCCTGGCTGGTTTCATGCCCGAGCACTTGGGGCCCCAGGAATGCCAAAATTCCCCAGGGTCACAGGGTGGCCTGGATCCCACTTGGTGGGCTGCTGCTTTTCCGTGGCCCCAGGGTTGTCTGGTTCCCATGATTTAGGTTGGCTGACAGCTCTGTCTAGCATCCTGGGCTTTTGGATCCCCAGTACTTGGGGAGGTGGGTGTCTGGATCCCCAGCTAGTGGGAAGTCTGACTTCCTGTGACTTCCCAACCTGTTCAGAGAGCCATGTGGCAGCTCTTCAGCTACTGTGGTGCCCTGATGTCTAGCTGGCTGGGTCCCTGGTCCTTGGCCAGCTCAGGCAAGAGGAATATTTCCATATTTCCAAAACCATATATTTCAGAATTTTCAGTCTTGTGTGTAGTAGGTTGCTAAATTATTATACAGTCCAGCAATTAGATGGTGCTGTTTCTAAAATACCTCATTTAAACAAATCTCAGACATAACTTTCAGAGCAATAAAGGATTTGATGATACACACCTGGAGTGTAAAAGCAAGTTCTGTCGCTAGTTCAAGCCTGTTAGAGGAACATGACATGGTGTTAGGAGTAACCTAAGAAGAGAAACAGAAGGAACAAAGTGATAAAGGTTGTAGACAGAAAGAACAGCAACCAATATGGCAAGAACTCATCAACATGCCACTCTTCAATGCCCCAGAGAACTTCAGCTCTGACAAACTTTCACAATGGACAGATTGGAAGCCGTATTTGGCAAGATTTTGAATTGCAACCAAATGCCACAAAGAAACTGGAAATATACCGCTCTCTTCTTTAATTTATGCTATGGGGAAGAAAGCAGAACATATCTTTAAATCCTTTAACTTTTTTGGTAACAGTCACAAAGATGACTATAAAAGAGTTCTGGCCATGTTTGATGCATACTTTATACCTCAGAGAAAAGTGGATTGTGAGAGAGCATGTTTTCACCAGAGAATTCAGGGACAAGGGGGAAATCATGAATATTTCAGAAAAGCTCTGCATACATTGGCTGAAAACTGAGTTTTTTGGGGAAAGCAAAACATGAAAGTATCAGAGAAAGGCTCTTAGACATTGGTTATTCCTCTGTCATTATGCCCTGCACACTGACGACTTTAGTAGCAGAGACGAAAGCCATTTCATTTACTGGGTGTGCTGTGCAGTTCTACTTGTTCTGCATTGCCTTATCCTGTAAATGCTACCCGTTGGGTGTCATGGCATGCAATCGCTTCACGGCCATCTGTAATCCATTGTTTTGCCTTTGCCTGTCATAGAATGGGATCCCAGGACTCCCCCACTCTTAGGTTATCGCCTCCTGTGTATCTACAGCAGTTTCTCATATGGCCAACCTAGGCTTGGCACCTTCTCTTTGGGAGCTGTGATGAGTAGTTTATACAGTGACCAGACAGCTTTCTTAAAACAAACTCATGTTTTATCAGGAACAAAGAACGAGAATAAAAAGATTTTCAGACAGTAAATCTGACTATGTGCATGGGAGGCCCCTCTGCAGGACCTAGGCCTGTGTCAGCCTGAGCCTCGCAAACGGCACCTGAAAACCACCCCCACCTTCTCTAGAGTTTTGTTTTTTACCTATTTCAGGTCCTTTGACTCTGTCTATTCCCACCAAATAAGGGCTGGTCTACACTGAAAGCTAACATCAGAGAAGCTACGTCACTCACACACAAATCCACACCCCCTGAGAGACACAGCTATGCCAACCTAACCCCTAGGTGTAGACAGTGCTAGGTCAATGGAAGAATTCTTATGTCAACCTCGCTATTGCCTCTTGGGGAGGTGGATTAATTATAGAGATGGGAAAACACTTTCTATCGCTGTAGTGATCATTTACACTGAAGCAGTACAGCGGCACAGTTGCAGCGCTGCCCCTTTTTTAAGTGTAGACATACTCTAATTTTGGGCTTGAGCCAAAGAAATGGGCACTGTTTCTTAGCCATGTTGCAACGTGAAGGATGGGAGGGTTGATCCATAATCATTTATGACTACTGTACTATATGACCTGGATACTGACATTAAATACTGTATAGTTACTCTAGGTTCTGGGGATGATTATTATAGACATACTGCGATTAAACTGGGCTGTTAGGAAACTATCAGGAAGGCAACAAACTTTCTCAAGACGTAACCTGCAGGTAAACATGGCAGGGATCATTGCCTGCTTCCTATTAACTTCTGTGGCTGATCCTTGGTTCTTGTGTGCATGAAGGGGTAAATAACACTTCCTGTGGTACATAAAACTTCCTTATTCACTTTCTCCACACCATTCACGATTTTATAGACCTCTATCATATCCATCCTTAGTCATCTCTTTTCCACTCTGAACAGTTCCAGTCCTTATAATCTTTCCTCATAAGGAAGGTGTTTCATACCCCTGATTATTTTTGTTGTCCTTCTTTGTATCTTTTTCAATTCTACTATATATTTTTTGAGATGGGCCAAAACAGAACTGCACGCGCTATCCAAGGTGTGGGAGTACCTTGGTTTTATATAGTAGCATTATGATATTTGCTTTCTTATTATCTTTCCCTGTCCTAAGGGTTCCTAACAGACTTAGGTTTTTTTTATGGCTATTGCAAATAGAGCAGATGTTTTCAGAGAACTATCCACAACGACTGCAAGATCTTTCTTGAGTGTTAGTGATTAATTTAAATCCCATCAGTTTATATGTAAATTTGGGATTATGTTTTCCAATGTGGATAATTTTTCATTTGTCAACACTGAATCTCATCTGCCATTTTGTTGCCAAGTCATCCAGTTTTATGACATCCCTTTGTAACTCTTCACAGTCTGCTTTGTACTTCACTATCTTGCGTAGTTTTATATCATCTGCAGACCTTGCCACCCCACTGTTTATCCCTTTTCCCAGATCATTGGTGAACATGTTGAACTGCACTGGTCCTAGTATAGATCCCTGGTGGACACCACTATTTACATCTCTCCATTCAGAAAACTGGCCATTCATTCCTAGTCTTCCTTTCCTATCTTTTAACCTGTTACTGATCCACGAAAGGACCTTCTTTCTTATCCCATGACTGCTTATGAGTCTTTGATGAGGGACCTTGTTGAAGACTTTCTGAAAGTCCAAGTCCACTACAGCCCTTGGATTGCCCTTGTCCACATGTTTGTTAAGCCACCTCAAAGAATTCTAGTAGATTGGTGAGGTAGGATTTCTCTTCACAAAAACCGTGTTGACTTTTCCCCCAACAAATGATGTTCTTCTATGTGCCTGATAACTCTATTCTTTATGATAGTTTCAACCAATTTGCTTGGTACTGAGATTAGATTTACTAGTCTGTAACTGCCAGGATTGCCTCAGGAGCCTTTTAAAAATATTGGCATGACATTAGCTATTCTTCTCATCTGATAGAGAAGATGATTTAAGTAATAGGTTACAAACCAAAGTTAGTAGTTCTGCAATTTCATATTTGAGTTCCTTCATAACTTTTGGGTGAATACCATCTCGTTCTGGTGCCTTATTACTGTTTAATTGATTATTTTGTTCCAAAACCTCCTTTACTGATTCCTTAATCTCGGAGAGTTCCTCAGATTTGTCACCTAAAAAGAATGGCTCAGGTGCGGGAATCTCCCTCACACTCTCTGCAGTGAAGACCACTGCAAAGAATTCAGTTAGCTTCTCCACAGTGGCCTTGACTTCCTTGAGTGCTCAATTAACATTCAATCATCCAGAGGGCACACTGATTCTTTGGCAGGCTTCCTGCTTCTGATAGACCTACAAAAACCTGCTCTTAGTTTTTAAGTCTTTTGCTATTTGCTTTTCAAATTATTTTTTAGCTTGCGTAATTGTACTTTTATACTTGACTTGCTAGAGTTTATGCTCTTTTCTGTTTTTCTCAGTAGGATTTTACTTCCAAATTTTAAAGGATGCAATTTTTGCTTCTAATCACCTGTTTTTACTCTGTTGTTTTGCCATGATGGCATTCCTTTGATCCTCTTACTATTCTTTTTAATTTGGGGTATACATTTAAGTTGAGGATCTATTATAATTTTTTTTTTAAAGTTTCAGTGCAGCTTTCAGGCATTTCACTCTTGTGACTGTACCTTTTAATTTCTGTTTAACTAGCTTCCTCATTTTTTTGTACTTCTCCTTTCTGAAGTTAAGAAACAATTAAGAAAAATGACAACCTATTAAGATGCTAGTTCCTTAAGTATACCTTGAATAACCAAATTTCTTTGAGACAAGGTAGGTGAGGTAACATCTTTTATTAGACCAAATTCTGTTGTTGAGAAAGACAAGCCTTTGAGCTTACACAGAGCTCTTCTTCAGGTCTGGGAAATGTACTCATAGTGTCATGGCTAAATACAAAGTGGAACAGATTGTTCATAAATTGTTCATAAATAGTTAACACATATTTGAAGGGACCAGTCAAGGTGAAGTGGCCCATTAACACCTCTCCAGTCATATGGAGTAAAGAGGAAAAAAAAAAAAAACCCTGAAGGATGGGCTAAGTGGGTTACAGATTGTCGTAATAAACCATAAATCCAGTGTCTCTATTCAGTCCATTATTTTTGTATTTAGAAAAGTTGATTTTAAGCTCCCAGGTTTGAAATTGTGTGGATCACACTATTATTCCAAAGCCTCAACTGCAACAACGTGCTTACCCCTCAGCTACAAGCTTCTTCTTCCTATTTGCCTCTATATGCCCCTGGTAAGCCTGGAGGAGGCATGGGGCGGAAGCTGCATGTTAGCCTTCTGAGGCATGCATGTTTCAGTGTGAGGCAGGAACAGGCAGGAGAGTAGAGATGCAGAGTTCCCACCCTAAATCAGGGCCAAGTGTATGGGGAAGGGGTTCTGCACATCCCCCTGCCGCACAGGTAGCTCAGGGTGGTGTGGAGTGGCCCATTCATGTCCATGAGATATTCTCAGCAGAATGAGAACCCCCAAAAGAGAGGAAGTCAGTCTGAACCAATAGCTCTGAGAAGTGTGAGCTGCTCCATTCATCTCAGTGGGTGCTGTTATCCTCAACCCTGCTGCGTTAACACTGGTGAGCCTGTGCCATTCCCCTCGCATGCCCGTTCCCAGTTCCTCCAGCTATTATCTCAGAGATGGGTACTGTGACATGCACTGAGCGTGCCTAGTCTCAGCTTCCCACCTCAGTAATGAGTGCTTGGGTGGTGTGCTGAGCATGTTCACTCCCGGTGCCCGGCTCAAACACTGATCCTGCTGAAAAGCGAACATCCCATTCAGACTTTCAAGAAGATCTCCATTAGGGTCCCTACAGGTTTAAGGAGAAAGGTGGGTTGAGAGTGCGAATGTGCACAGCACACAGAAGACTGATTAAAGAACTGGAATACAAAGTCCTTTGGTTCTACCGACTGCACTTGTGCCCTTAAGTCACGCAGGGAGAACATCACTTAGTCTGTGTCAATCACAGAGGCGTTTTGGAGGAAACAACTAGCTGCAAACTGTCTCTAAGCCGAGGTACTATATCTTTAGTAGCGCATTATTTAAAAAAAATATTTCTCAGCTAGTCCTTGGCACCACTGAATATCTGATCTCAGGACTGGTATAAATCATATGAGGTTCAGAGCCCTACATCTATTTCCGAAGCTCTGCACCAAAACAATGTTATAGGAATCTGAAAATGCTAAAAGCAACACATTTTGAGGGGTTTCGTTATGGGAACATCTGGACCAAATGACCCCAAATTTGCACCATCAGCTCTACTTCAGGTTCTTTTGGTAGGAGATCAGTTTTGAAATCAATTTACAGAGAGATGGGGATTTCAGTACCCTTTGAAAATTACAAGGAGGGCTGTATTTCTCTATCCCCTGAACCAAATTTCATAGGTATAAGCATGTTACTTTTAAAGGCAATCTCCTTATGCCTGCAAATTTTGGAGCATTTTAAAAATCAGCTTAAATCAGATGCTGTGCTCTCAGGGCAAACGTTCAAGAAAGAGTCTCTGAGGAAGGCAACTAATGCACTCAACAAACATGCTGAGAAATCTAACAAAGCCCCGACTCAAAATCACACTTCAGGGCTGATTCTCAAATTGAGTGACCACAGTGTGTCCTGTGGCTTGCAACAGATCCCTTATGCTGCTGCACATGCAAGTTTAGCCTGAAAAACTTTTCAAATATGCTTCCACAAAGAGCAGGTGGGTGCCAGACACTAGCTGAGATCAATGTTGGAAGGGGGGCTGCGATTAGTTTGGGGAAGATCAGTGCCCATGTGTGCAGACATGTGTTATGAAAACCCACAACGTTTTAGCAGGGCTGTATCTCTGGAATACCTTGTACAAATGACTCCACATTTGGATGATTATCCCTACCCTTGGCCTCCAGGAGGCATCACAATTTTCAGGTGACTCCACGCAAGCTTTTTGTTTTTAGAGCATTTGCAGACAACAGCTGTTAAATAGTAGGCAAATCCCATCCTTAAGTGCACCAGAGCTACCACTCCACTATAACGAGCCAGGTCCTCAACCTGTGCCGATGACCACTGGTTTAAGTGGAGTTACGCTCACTGACGTCCGCTGAGAAAAGAGCCTTTATGTAATGCTTATCTTCACTGCAGACATTAACCTGTCTTCTATTTTCTATACATTGTTCTGACCTAAGAAATCACTTGTGTTGCCCAGATTCCTTGAGGCTTCAGCATCACGTGCCTCATCAAAGAGTCAGGATTCTGACTGCAGTGAGTCACTTCCCCATGTGAATTGGCTGCAGATCAGAACTACTTCCACTTGCCAAAATCAAAAGAGAATTTTTAAGCCACCTCTGTCAGAACCAGAGCAATGAGATTTACCTGCAGGCGGGAGATGTCTGCCATGGTTGACCCCAAATCGAATTGTATGTGGAGACTGCTGGGGTTGTTTATATATTTAGTTTAAGTGGCATTTCTGGGTTGGAATCCCTGGATGCCCCAGAGTTCTGCAGGTCAATCTAGGCACAGATGGGATCATTAAAATGTCTTTCATGTCCTCTGGGGATAAGTGCACACGGACATGTTGTCGTCAAAACTTGGTCAAACGTCCTGGGATTTTCCTTCATCCCCTGTTCTTAATTTCAAAGATAATTGGCCTGTTTTTTTCAGCCCGGAAACCTGGATGGTCCCTCACCACCAAATGCCCCTCTGTAGATGCCAAGAATGACATACTGGAAAATAGGGTCATTGATCACAGTTGTTTCCTTTTAGGTCTAGTCTACTCTAAAAAGTTAGGTCAATCCAGCGACGTCTCTCCGGGGTGTGAAAAATCCCCATCCCTGAGTACCGTAGTTAAGCCAGCCAAACCCCTATTGCAGATAGTGCTAAGTTGATGAAAGAATTCTTACTACTCTCTTTCCAAAAGGTGGAGTACCTGTGCCAGTGGGACAACCCCTTCTGTCCACATAGGTATATACACCGAAGTGCTACTACAGGACAGATGCAGCACTGCAGCTGTGCCTCTCTAGCATTTCTAGTGTAGACAAGCCTGTAGTCTCCTCACAGCTACTGCTAAAAATGTGGTTTTGTTTGTGGCCCTGGCAACAGAGGAGCTCAAGATCAAGCAGTTTCCCAAAGAAAGTCAGGATTTGACGTGCATTACGATGAAGGCTGGGTTTGTTATGTGAATATACAGGGGTTAACTCTCCAACCAACAGCAAGTGGGAGTTTGGTGCTTTATTTCCTTAGGCCCTTTCAAAATTCCAGACTAAATATTTAGCTGCAACTTTGTGCTTAATTACGTGGCCCAAACCTTTGTTACCCAGAGGTAAGTTTGGACGGTTCTGCCTTGTGCCCTTTCAAAATGTGGAGAGAAATGAAGAGGTGAAGTACATACCATTCCTGAAATACTATGTTATCTTTGCCCCTTGAAATTGGCAATAGTCTCTGGAGTGGTTGAGTAAAGGGGATTTCATAATGAGTACATGTAAGGAAGTTCTAAGAGAATGGGCCATTCTTTGTGTTGAATGCCAGCCTTTGTTCTCCTGCCATCCACTTGCTTTCACTGTGTTAGGAACAGCCCTAGTAAATAGCAGAGAGACTAGTTAGGGTGGGTTGGCAGAGCTATGCCTGGGCTTGGAAGAGAGGTGCACGTCTATGACGAAGGATCATTTAACTGCTGAATTTTGTAAGTTGTGTCTGCCGAGATGCCCAGGGTGACTTTTTGCCATGGGGACAGTCAATAGTCTGATGGAATACATAGCTGTGATCCCCAAGGCTTAGTGAAGGGCTGGTAACATTTAGCCAGTCGCATGTGGTTTCTGTAGAGTAGGCTCAGTGTTTGAGTGTAGGCTAGGTGCGATAGCTCCTATTTGCTGCACCTGACCTAAGTCCAGGATATGCTGTAGTAAAGAGAAGGTGTTAGATTTTGTCCTACAGTGTTCACGTGCTCTAGTTCTGCTCTAAAAATAGCTGTGTAGTTGGGTGGCAGCTCAGGCTAGCCACCTGAGTACAAGCCCACCCGAACCTCTTCCGTACGTACTCAGGTGGCAACCCCAAGTCACCACTGGTGCTATGCTGACTACAATGCCATTTTCAGTGAATTAGCTCGAGCAGAGCTACCACACGTCTGTCTGCCTGCACTAGGAAGCCCACTTCCCGATGCGGAGGACACATAACTCAGTTCCACTGTCCAGAAGACGTGACTTCGTTATCTTATCTGCTGTTTGTCTTCCCTCTAGTTTATCAGGCAATGATTTCTGCCCAGGAAAGGGATCAGACTCACAGTGTGCGGGTGTACCTTAGGCCAGGTCTACACTAGGAAATTAGGTGGGCATAACTATGATGCTCAGGGGTATGAATAATCCATATCCCTGAATGAGGTCATTAAATCAACCTAAATCCCTGTATAGACAGTGTGAGGTCTACAGAATAATTCTTCCGTTGACCTAGCTACCACATATCAGAGAGGCAGATTACCTATGCACCATCAATGTAGGTAGTGTCTATACTGAAGTGCTAGAGCAGCGCAGCTGCACCAGTATCAAGAAACTTTTACATTCAATGGACATGGACTTTAAGCCACTCAGGGTATGTCTATACTGCATCTGGGAGTTATCTTGATCATTGCTGCACTTAAGAACATAGGCCCAGATCCTGAAAGGTATCCCTCAAGGATCTGGGCCTTAAAAAATGGCATAGTGGATCAGAAAAATGGGAGATGCAATCCAGCCACACACCTCAACCCATTGAGGAGAATGCCAATGCAAGACACCCAAGCGACAACTCCCGTGAGGTAGCAAGAGGCCATTTCCAAAGAGAAATTTTTGGTTTTCAGCCAAAGTTTTTAGGCTGAACATTTTGAGGCTTAGGTATTTTATGAAAACTTCAAATTTTGTGTGTAAAAAAACTCCCGTTTTCTCACCAGCACCAGTATATCCATTTCTTCAGTTCTGAATGTGTTATCTTTCCATTTCATTGGGGAGAAGCTTTCATTCAACTCTTCCCTCTAACACCAGAGAACTTTTTGCCAGCAGATATAGTTAAATTAGAACACAGGATTGGGTATGAGCAGTCTAAATGATTATTTCCAGTGCATGTTACCGTATATTTGTCAAAAGCTAAATTCATCTGCCAGTAAGCAGCCTGTTCATCCAACTGAGTTAGGTCCCTTTGAAATTTTCACTATCATTTCAAAGCCTTGACTAACCTACATAAACTCATATCATCTGCAAATTTTGCCATCTCACTGTTCGCTACCTTCTCCAAATCATTAATAAATAGTTTAAACAGCACCAGTCCTAATAAAGAAGGCTGTTTCAACCCATATTTTATCTTTTGCTATGCTGAAATTTTCTGTTTATTCCTACTCTTTGGCCAAGGTCCTCAAAGGTATGTAGGCTCCTATATTCCACTGAAATCAATGGATGTTAGCAGTCTAGACAGCTCTGAGGATCTGGGACTTTGTTTTCCATCGCTTAACCAATTTCTCTTTCATGACAGCATTTTGACTCGTATTCCATGACCACACAACTTCTTGAATACCCTCATTTGTGGGACTTTGTCAAAGAAAGTCCAAATATATTATGTCACATGGTTCTTCCATATTCACTCTTTTGTTGACACAACTGAATATTTATAGTAGATCAATGAAGAATGATTTTCCTTAGGGGAATCTGAATTTGTTAGTCCCTATCATAACATGCTTATCTTGGTATTATTTTAATTCCATTTCATTATCCTTCTAGAGAGACATATTTATGGCTTATAGCGAGTGAGCTTACCACCATTACAGTTGGAACCTTTATCATTCATATTTTGATCAGAACCCTATTGATTCTTGTGAAAATTGGAAAATCAGAAAAACCTGATTTCTACTAAAATCAAATTTTACTAGTTTTCTGAGTTTCAGCAGTATTAACATGGTACAATATGTGGCTTCAATTATTTTGGTTGGTAAGTTTATCTGGGCTATTTTTCAGGGAGACAGGGAGGTGCAAAATATCTCAGTCTTCCTTATTTCTTCTCTGATTTTCACACTGTACTTTAATTTGGCTGCAACCCCCCTGCTATTCCAATTCTGAGCTATTAGCTCACACCACTGCTAATGCACCACAAAATAGAAAAGCATTACCCTATGCTATTCCAGCCCTATCTGAACTCCTGACTCAATCCTGATTTTCAGCCATTTTTGCTACTCCAATATCACCTTTTTAGACATCTCAGAAAAAAACACCTTAATCTTGATCCATGGTACACCCCATTGCATTCTGCCTGAAAATGACTTTTAAAGTTCTAACTCTGAGTTCTCAAAATACCAGTGTCATGAATGACACAATTCTTATTTTCTTAGCAATTAAAAAATAACTGCATAAACGTAACAAAAATGCACTTTCAGTAAACTTTTCCATGTGTACTCCTGATTGAAAGTAATTATTGTGTTTGCTATTCTAAGGATCAACTCCAGAGAGGGCAGGTGCAAAGCCTTCTCCAACAGTGCCTCCCATTTGATGGCTGTCACTACATTCTTCGGAACAGGCTCTTTCATGTATTTACGTCCCAATTCTAAATAATCCATAGATCAGGACAAAATTATCGGTGTGTTTTATACCTTGGTGATCCCTATGCTGAACTCCCTGATCTACAGCCTGAGGAACAAAGAGATGAAAGAGGCCTTTAGAAAAACCACCAAGAGGAAGCTTTTTTTTTTTTAACAGAGAATGTAAATATTATGCATGGTGTTTATTGAATAAATGGGAATAAAATGAGGGAGTGAGTTCTCTGGATTGTTATCTTAATTTCTGTGAATATCCCAAAATATACGTCTTGCATGAAAAGGAGCAAAGAGAGAGAGATTTTTCCAAAGATCTCGGCATGCAATCACCACTGGAGGGACACCTTAGCAAATGGCCAGATTTTCAAACTGCTCAGCTCCATTAGGATCAGTTTTGTACTAATGGAATAGTTTCAACTGCAAGAGTTCAAAAATCATGAGTCTACCAAAAATTCATGGGAATGGATGAAAATTCATAAGATTTTATCAAAACAATAAAAGCTGTGTTCTTCATTTGACTTCTAGTTTTTGAAACTCTGGGATATCTGGGTAAACTCTAATCATGTTTTCATGTGTTTCTTCACAACCACAAAGATTATAATTTCTCCATATCCTGTCGACTCCAGGAGCTGGGGCTGTAAAAGGATGCAAGTGATAATGAAAGATGTGACAAATGTTAGTCAGATGGTTTAATGCATGACTGGAAGATGCTCAGATATTATAGTGTTAGTAAATTTTAACTTTTTATGATTTTTGTATTTTAAAGTCTATAATTCTTTGCATATTAACTATTCTCCAAGAATCCTTACAGTATTGACAAAAAAGTGTATCTGAATTCTAAGGCCTCAGAGTATTGGTTCTTAACCTGAACCTAAAAGGTGAGCAGTGCTCAATAATGTATATAATTAAGTATCGGGCTGTACCTAGTCATCGCCAGTGCCTCTAAGTCTGTGAATGTCTAGATTTCTAGGAAAAACAAAAACCGACCAACCCTCAGAGCTAATAAAGGTGTCTACAGAAGTATGTTATAATAATCAAGACTGGGTAATTGATAAGGGGTGCTTATGATCCAATTGTGTTCTGTGACTGATAATAATCTGCTTGTTATTGCAGATGTTTTCTGCAATGGATAAATAAGGACCCATTACAAATGTTTTGAACTCATGAAGAACTGCCGGTTGCTGCAGCTGTCAGCAATAATGACCAGATTAGACATTCCTTTTATTTCTCAATCCAGTAAAGAGAGACGACCATAAAAGAAATCCCATAAATAATTAGGTAAAATAAAATATTGAAAATAGAATAGATTATTAAATTAATTGCGGAAAGGTAGTTTTTTCCTGCAACAAGTAATTTCTTTGTCTTACACCCTATAAAAGAAAAGGGAGTTTGGGAATTAGTTTGGGAAAGAACACTGTCAGCATTCCACCAGGTATAAACTACCTTCTCACCATCTATAGAAGGTGGGAAGTTATGTTTTTCCTGTATCCTCTACAGTGCTTTATTAATCTTGGATGATAATTTTTGATTAAATAATTCCATTTGAGCCAGTTATTTTGGCAATCTCTCATTGCTATTGTTGTTATTGAATTCAAACACATGACAGGGATGGGTGTAGTAGAAGAACCCATGGAGAATAGAATTCAGGTGGGGCTGATGGTGTTGGAGGCCCACTACAATTTGAGTTACAGGCCTAGCATAGCTTCAGTTGCTTGCTTGGCTATTCTGACCCCTGTAGCATGACATCTTCCAGTTGACAGAGACTGAATAACCTTAGAGATGTTCTGCATACCATGGCACATAATAAGATAAAACACAGATACTCTATTGCCTGCAGCTGCACATAGATAACAGTGATGGGAACAACAAGTTATCCTTGAATGTCTGGGGTACACTGTTTTATTACCAAGGGGCATGTTTTTACTCCACCCCTCCTACCACCAGATGTTGTTTTGACGACCCCAATTATCATTGTGAGAATGGAATGTAATTAAGGGTGAAACCCAATGTAGGTAATTAGCATATATGATAATGAGAGAGATAATTAGGTGAAGGTTGTTTACGGAAGGGTATAAGAAGTCACTACTTAGACAAAGAGGGGCGCTCTATCAACACCTGACTCTGCGGGAGATGCTGCTGGTTGGACCAGAGGATCCATTGACTCCCTAGGCGGGCCCTAAAGAAAGCCATTCCTGTATACAGCCATCTGAGTAACTGCTTAGCTCTCCAGGCTTAGTGAGTATGATATATTGTAGTTAATTTTAGGCTTTGTATCTAACTAGTATATTTATAGAAAACCTTGCACATTAAACCTTATTGATCTGCAAATTGGGCGTATCGTGTCTCACTGGTATCCACACTGATCACACAGTGTCCAGAATCAACAGATGGTTTGGATCATTGTACATCACTCTCTTTGTGATGTTGCTAATGATGTTTCTTATTACCCTGATGGGGAATCTCAATATGACTATCATGGGGATTGTTTTAGGATTGTCTTAGGCTGATTTACGTCACTTGTATATCTCCCCTCGACTGCCGCCAAATCCGGAAGGTAAGCATAGACCAGACCTTAGTCAAGATCAGTTCCTCACTTCTCACTCCAGAGTACTGATTATCCCTATCTCTAGCAGAGCACTAGATCCAGGATACCCAAGACACCGATGAAGCAAAAGTGAAAGCCATTCAACCATGGACCTTTCAAACTCCCAGGGAATGACATGTGACATATAAATACATTACTTACAACTGAAATGTGGAACAGCTGTGGGTTTTTAATGGTTCTGAGCATTATTTTTATTTGTTCTATTTTAAATTTCAATTTCAATGAATTACTGACAAAATTCTAATGCTGTTTACTACTTTTCCAAAACCTTTCCCCCAAAACAGTTTCCTGAACTTTCATTTTCTGTTCACCAAAGAGAAACAGCTAAAATATACTAGAATTTACAGGGAGTTAGATTTAAATTCCCACAGTAGTGTTACTGCCTTTTTGGCCCATGTGGGTAGCCAAAGTTAAGGGCCATGAAGGTTGTTTCCACTAGGAAAAGACAGTGCTGGTGGAGTTAGGTGTCTTTGATGCAATATTGTTTATTTACAAAGAAAATACAAAGTCCTGTTTCCTTGAACACAGTGGAACTCAAACTGCAGGCCACAGTTAATTCACATTTCCAAACGTGAAACAGCCAGCACTCTACCCAAAAGCTTGCTCTCTCTAAGCATATCTTATGGTTATGTTTGCTCTGGGACTATCTTTGGTTTTTGGCCCTCTCATCTCTGTGGTCGCCCCCCGTTTTTGTTCTCAAATACACAGACACACAAGTTCCACCAGTCAATGTCCTAGCATCTATCTATCTATCTATCTATCTATCTGAATTCTCTAGTTCTCTATGTTTAATATATTATATTTAATATTTTAATATAATATTAAAAAGTCAAAACCAAAACAAAATCGCAATGATAAAGTTGAAACAAAAATGTTTTTCCATATTGAAAGGATACATTTTTTCCTTCTTGAAACAAAATGTTTCAACATTATTACAACAAAATGATTAGACATTATCAAAATGTAAAGTCCTGATGGTCCAAAATGGAAATTTTTCAGAATTGTGGTTTTGTGGAAAATTTCAAAACATTTGCTTTCCGCTACAATTCGGATGGGAACATTTTTTTGAAATGTGCGAATTTTCTAAGGAACAGGGATCGTGATTTCTGACCAGTCCTAGTTCTAACATAGCTCTACCCATGTTTATGGAGGGCTTTGCTGACTGGATGTTGAAATAGACTATGCACTGCCTCCAGTGGCTCGATCCCTTCCCTGTGGCTCAGCCAGCATGGGGAGAAGTTGCGGTTATGGACTCTGATTCTCTCCTGGCTTGCCCCTTGTGCTATCGTTTATACCGGAGGCACATGAAAGCTAAGTGGGGAGCCACTATTCTATTTCTAATACCTAATTCTGAGTGAAAACAATACTGAATCGCAATTATTTCAGTCAGTCTTCCATGTCATGAAGAATCAGCCCCAAATAGGTAAAGCAGCCCTTCGCAATGAAGTTGTTACAAAAGCCAACTAAGTAGAGCTGGTTGAAAATGGAAAAACAGTGGGCTGGGGACGCAGATAGGCTGGGCATTCTAGAAGTCAGCATACGCCGGTGATCCTGAGAGCTTGGAGGAACAGGGCAGCCTGCCCACCCACCCATCAGCCAGCAGGCAGGCGCATGGCCTGGTAGGAAACCAGGCAGGCAGACCAGACTTCTTGTGGTACATTTTGATTCAGTCTGTAAACGCGTGGCCTCCTCCCGGGTATCTCTCTGTGGCGTTGAGGCAGCCCTGCAAGTGGCCCCTCATCTCAGTTGCCCTCTTGGGTAACCCAAAGCACTCCACTTCAGGCTCTTACTGAAACAGTAGTCACCCTGGGGTCCAGTTCCCCAGGCTGAATGGTGTGTGGTAGATGGGAGAACTGCCTAAATCCCCGGGATCTGGCATTTCTCTGCCTTCCAGGGAAGTACTCCATATCATCCCAGTGCACATATTCCTTGTTCTTACCCTACCCCGGAGTCCTCCACCACAGCTAAGCTCCTTTTCTGTCCTCTTCCATCCCTGTGCCAGGACTGCCCCCTCACACCTTCCTTCTGAGGTGCAACCCCGGTCTTCCCAGTGGGCACTCTGACAGCCTCTCTGCTGAGAGCATCCTTGCCAGTAGCATCCACTCCCTCCACCTGCCCTTCTCATTGGTGGTTAGGATCCAGCTTTCCTGCAAGGACATGACAGTGAGTAAGTCTCTCTGCTGTTCCTCCTTCCTTCAAACCACTCTGGGCATTGGCTCTACTTCTCCAGGTTGGAGCCAGAAGGCATCTCCTTCTCATGCCTTCTTTCTCACCATGCAAGACACAGTGACTGCTGTAAGGGCAGTAAGATCTCACTTTTGCCTCACCTCAGAGCCAGTTGGGAATATTCCATTGGAATGATTTTCCAGTAGAACATACCCTTCCCGCAACAATTTACAGTGGGAACCTTTTATTTTTACTGAAAATTTTTGATTTTCCATTGGAGAAATCAAACAAACACCTCTGTGGCTATCCCTTTGGAAAGCTTTTCCCAATCTTGTGTTCTACTGACTGAGAGAAAGTAAAATTGGGAACAGCCTTCCAGATGGGTGTCCAACCAGCCAAAAAATTCAATTTTTGTTTTCCCAAAATGGATTTTTTCCAGAATTTCTGTCCTATAAAATATTCCGAGGTTTTAACTTTTTGTCCTGAGTTAGGTTTAAGTTTTTTTAAAACCTCAACATTTTCCATAGCAGAGAAATTCCATTTTCAGGCCAGCTCTACTCACTTCTGTTTATTATTAAATCATGAAACTCATCCCCTCAATTAGATTCACTGACGAATAATTTTCTGGTATATTGTCCTCCTCAGGGCATCCTTCACCTTCTTGTTCCTCAGGCTGTAGATCAGAGGGTTCACCATGGGGATCACAAGGGTATAAAACACAGACACCACTTTGTCACAGTCCAATGAATTGCTGGATGTGGGTCGTAAGTACATAAAGAACAGAGTCCCATACAGTATGGACACGGCCATCAGATGGGAGGCGCAGGTGGAGAAAGCTTTGCGTCTGCCCTCATTGGAGCGGATCCGCAGGATGGCGACAAAGATAGACATATAGGAGACCAGGATGACCAGGATCGTACTTATTGCTGTTGCGGCAGCAAAAACAAAATGCACTATGTCACCCGTGCGAGTGTCAGAGCAGGAGAGTTTCTGGAGTGGGGGGATGTCACAGAAAAAGTGATCAATGATATTGGGACCGCAGAAGGACAGGCTGAACAAAGAGCCTGTGTGCACAATGGCATTGAGAGAGGCAAAGAAGTATGATACAGCTACCAGCTGGACACAGACTTTCCTGGACATAATGAGTGTGTACATCAGCGGCTTGCATATAGCTATGAATCGATCATACGCCATCACGGCCAGAAGTAAACCCTCAGAGTTCACAGAAAAGGAGTGAAAGAAAAATTGCGTGGCACACCCAGCAAAGGAAATGACTTTACTGTCTGCTAAGAAGTTTACCAGTGCCTTAGGGGCAATAATGGAAGCATAAGTGATGTCTACAAAGGACAAGTTACTGAGGAAAAAATACATGGGGGTGTGTAGCCGCATCTCCATCCTGATTAAAGTGATCATGCAGAGATTTCCCGCTAGGCTCAGGGTGTAGATAATCAAAAACATCACAAAGAGGACAGCTTGCAGCGGATGACTGCCTGTGAATCCTAGGAGGATGAACATGGACACTCCAGTGTGATTGCCGTGTGCCATATAGTCCAGATGTGATCTATGCTGTTGGGGCAGAAGAAACAAACACAGTCAAGTTAAAGTTTATATTTCAAGATAAACCATATGGGGCCAGGAGGTGGATACCACTATTGATAAATACAGTAGAAAACCAAGAAACAAAAGTCAAATTATGCTGTGCCTGGTGTATGACATTTGCAACTTTAAAGTTCTCTTGACTAAATGTTGTGAGAGTCTGTGTTATTGCCAAGAATTTTCTCCTTTTAAAGAAAGGAGATTATGAAATAAAATAAAATAGGAAGATCACTTTAAAATTTTAAAAGTCTGCATGCCTAGAAGGCATTCGCCATTACAAATATAGCTTCATTGTACCGTATGGCTACACATCATCTGAAAGGATGTAGAGACACTGAAAAGGATCCAGAGATGAGTTACAAAAATGATCAAAGGGATAGAATGCAAGCCATATAAGCAAAGGCTGAAGGAACTGGTATGTTTAGTTTGGAAAAGAGGAGAGTAGCTGGGGACATGATAGTGGTCTTCAAATGTTTGAACGGCTGCCATAAAAAAAGATGAAGAAAAGTTGTTCTCTCTTGCCACTGGATAAGAGGCAGTGGGTGCAAACTACAACATAGCAGTTTTAGATTAAATCTCAGGAAAACTTCCTAATTGTAAGAACAGTAGGACAATGGAACAGACGGCTTAGGGAGGTTGGGGAAACGTTTTCACTAGAGGTTTTCAAAAGGAGGCAGGATAGACATATTTCCTGGATGATTTAGACATCCTGCAACTTGGCAAGGGTTAGATGAGAATTTGAGTCTTGTGGGTCCTTCTAACCATATGGTTCTATGATTCTATGACTATTACAACTACCTGATATACAGCAGAAAGGTGGATGAGGTGTTTGAAAATCAGGGTTATATTGGAGCTCTAGCAACCTTGCATAATTAAAGCATCAGTTAGGAACCATTTTATATTTATAATGAGAAGTCAGCCAAAACCTCACCACTGGAATAAAGTCTGAGAGTAAACTCAGTAAATACAATTTGTTCTGAGATAAATAAGGTCATATTCACAAAGGGGATGTTTATATAAATAACGGCAATGGGAATGAACAGCAGAGTTAAACAAAGGGAGGCTGCATTTAAAACATTGTTGAAACCCTCATGCCCATTCTGGCCCCTTACACCAGCATGAAACTGGTGTAACTCAGTGGGGAAGCAGAAACAACAAGTGGGTTTGGAAAAGATCGCCATTCAAGAGAAAACATTATATCACTGAATAGTGATACAAAGAAAACATCGCTTTCTGTCTCTCATGCTCACTATGGTACTATCTGATCACTCTCCCCCCTTTCCCAGGTATCAGAGCCCGAGCTCCAGCCTGAACCCAATTATCTACACAGCTATATTTTGCCCTGTAGCACAAGCTCCGTGATCCAGAGACAATTGACCTGGCCTCTGAGACTGCCACAGGTTTTTTTTTTCGCAGTGTAAACATACTTTGAAGCTCTGTTAATCTCTGTCATTTACCAGGGTGAGAGGAGAAAGTGGAAGAACAATCCTTTCTTTCTCAGAAGATATTTTGAAAGCAGAGACATTAAGCAGTTTCATAATAAATACACCTGATACCTGATGATAAATACCTGATAGCCACTTCGAGCATCACAATGAACTTCCCCAGTAGCAGGAAGTGCTGATCAGACAACATCCAGGGAGACTTTTTCTTAGAATCAAAGTGGGTCAAAATATGCTTGTTTTTCCACTTCAAGCTAATAAGAAAATCTGAAATATACAAGAAGTATTTATTTTCATTACATTATCAGGGTGTATCCACCCTGAACCTGAGAGACCTTCCACAGGAGCAGAGAATGATAGGTTGGGAAAGCCAGTACTGTCCATTCTATACTGTGCCTTTTTTATGCATCAAGAGATCTTCTCTTTCTAGGGCTGTCAATCTAGAATATTTCAACAGCAGAAAACCGACCCTAAGAAGTATAAAATGAAAACATTTGCTGTTCAAAAGCATGAATGGCATTTTTACCAAACAAAAAACAAAAAACCTTAACACTTGATTCCTGGCAAGGAGCAGTATTTCTTATCTAACCATTTTCATTTTTCATTTGCAGAGAGTATACAATAACTTAGCTCATTAAAGCACATTGGGCCAAATCCTCAGTTGGTGTAAATCACCACAGCTATACTGATGTCAATGGAGTGATGACAATTGACAACAGCTGAGGGTCTAGCCCTATATGCAACCCAAAAATATCACTTGCAATATTCAAGGTATTTTAGGCATTTAATCCGATTTTACTGCAAATTATACAGCAAGAAATGATCAAGACAACATTTTGGTGGTAAAAGAGGCAACATTTTGAGAACAGAAAAAAACCCCTTTTTCTCAGTAGCAAGAATGGATCTGGTAGTATTTCCCAGGTAGATGAAGAAAATAAAGCATTTCTTTTACTCCCCTCAGTCTTTGTCCCGTAACGTTAAAGTTGCCTGTTGCAAAAGACACATCTTTCTTGGATTCAAAAGAGGTAATTAGAGGCAAGGTGTATTTATTCATCAGCTGACATTTGGAGACAGATTCCGTAGAGCTCTCATTCTCAGGTAAGGCACAAAAGGCGTAATTAAAATGCCCTTTAAGCCACATGGGAGCAGGAGATAGTTTTATTCCTATCTAGTAGCTTCAAAGCATGGTTCAAATTCTTCGAAGTGTGGAAACGTCTCTTTAACCCTTTCCTCTGCTTAATGCAATGCATAAATCTGAACCTTACCATACTTTGGGAGCAAACATGGAAAAGTTTATTGAAAAGGCATGCTTTGTTATGTTTATTTAATTATTTATTAATTGCTGAGAAAATAAGAATGGAGTCATTCCTGACACTGGCATTTTGAGAACCCAGGGTTAGAAACTTTAAAAGCAGTTTCCAGGAAGAATGCAATGGATTCCGTAGTGGATCAGGATTAAGGTGTTTTTTTCAGAGATGTCTAAAAACGTGGAATTGGAGTAGCAAAAATGGCTAAAGATCGTGACTGAGGAGCCTTGGCAGAGTTAGGGATTCAGATTAGGTTGGAATATCATAAAATGATCAAGATAGAGGTGCAAGCTGGTATGCCAGGACTGGATTAGCAGGGGGGATTGCAGTTTGAAATGTAGAGAATAAATGAGAACTGAGATATTTTTCACCTCCTGGCTTTCCCAAAAATGAATAAAAACCCAGAAAACAAACAAGAAAGCAAGCACATAAACCCAGATAAACCAACCAACCAAAACCCGTAACACTTTCTAATAATGCATTATCCCCTATTAATATTGCTGAAGCTCAGAAAACCAGTAAAACCTGATTTTAGTGGAAATCACGTTTTTGCAACTTTACCAGTACCAATGAGATTCTCATCAGAAGGGGGATGATAAAGGTACCAGCCATAATGGTGGTAAGCAGGGTGTCCTAGTTTACAGCTCAGTTGATATAAGTAATAAAGTTTGTGTCTCACTAGTAGTTCGATGAAATGGAATTAAAAAAATACCAAGATGAGCATGTCATGACAGGAACTGACACATTCATATTCCACTAAGGAAAATCATTTTTCATTGATCTACTCCTTGATTGTGTTGACAAAAGAGTGAATTTGGGAAAACCGTATGACATGATATATTTGGACTTTCTTTGACAAAGTTCCTCACATTGAAGTTATGTGGTCATGGAATACGAGGCAAAATGCTGACATGAATGAGACACTGGGTAAGCAACAGAAAACCAAGACCCAAATCCTCAGAGTTACCTAGACTCCTAACATCCATTGATTTCAGTGGAAGTTAGGAGCCTAAGTACCTTTGAGGATCTGGGCCAAAAAGTAAGAATAAATCATCCATTTCAATACAGCAACTGGTAAAACATGGGCTGACACAATGTTCCACATTAGGACGGGGGGTGTTTAAACTATTTATTATTGATCTGGTAAAGGGGGCAATCAGTGAGGTGGCAAAATTTGCAAATGACATCGACTTATTTAGAATAGTCAAGGCTTGGGAATGATAGTGAAAACTTCAGAGGGACCCAACTGAATTGTGAGAATGGGCAGCTGAATGCATATGAAATTAGCTGTTGACAAGGCAAGGCAATAGAAAGAATCATTTGAATCCCTCATACACAGTGCCTGTGTTCTAAATTAACAATAAAACTGAGGTATGTGTGCTCTGCACCTGGAAGAGGGCTTCCTAGTGGAGGCAGATAGACATGCGCTAGCTCTGCTCTGTTCTGAAAATGGCAGTGCAGCCAGGGTAGCACCAGTGGTGATCCAGGCTGGCCACCCGAGCACATACCTAAGGGGTCTGGGTGGGCTTGTACTCGGGTGGCTAGCCTGAGCTGCCACCCATGATACCGCAGCTACATGACTGTTTTTAGAGCTAAACTAGAGCACATGTGCACTGCAGAACAAAATATAACACCTTCTCTTTACCACAGCACATCCTGGACTTAGGTCAGGTGCAGCAAATAGGAGCTGCCATGCCTGATCTACACTGAAACACTGAGCCTTCTAGACACAAACCCTGCAAGACTAGCTAAATGTTACCAGCCCTTCACTGAGTCTTGGAGACCACTGCCATATATGCCGCCAGACTATTGACAATCTCCATGTCAAGAAGTCACCCCTGGGCATCTCTGCAGAAACAACCTACAAAATTCAGCAGTTTGATGAAACATCCTTGATCCTTCATTGTAGACATGCACCTCTGCTCGCATCCCAGTAACAGCTTTGCTCCAACCAGCTCCAACTAATCCCTCCGCCATTTAGTACAGCTAAACTGCTCCAACTAATTTCTCCTCCATTTAATACAGCTGTTCTTAACACAGTGAAGGCGACTGGATGGCATGAAAACAAAGGCTAGAATTCAACACAAGTAAAGGCCCATTCTCTTAGAGCTTCCATATATCTACTCACTATGAAACCCTCATTACTCAACTTGTCCAGTAGTTATTGCCAGCTCCAGAGGTAAAAGTAACATTACATTTCAGAGGTGGCATGTAGCTCAACTCTTCATTTCTCTCCACATTCTGGAACAGCACAAGACAGCATTGTCCAAACTGAACTGTACTTTAACAAAGTTTTGGGGCATTTAATTTGACTCAAAATTGCAACACACTATTTAGTCTGGAATTTTCAATGGCCCTAAGGAAAGGAAGCACCAACTGTAATTCCTCTATATAAATCCATGGTACACCTACAGCTTGAATACTGTTTGCAGATCTGGCCACCCTATCTCAAAAAAGTTCGGCTGGAATTGAAAAAGGTACAGAGAAGGTCAACGTACATGATTAGGGGTATGGAACAGCTTCATTATGAGGATAGATTAAAAAGACTGGGACTTTTCAACTTTGAAAAGCGACAAGTAAGTGGGAATATGATTGAGCCCTATAAAGCTTTAACAGGTATGGAGAAAGTGCGTAAGGAAATGTTATTTACTTTTTCACACAGCACAAGAAATAAGAGTCACCCAATGAAATTAAGAGGCAGCATGTTTAAAATAGACAAAAGGAAGTACTTCACGCAACACACAGTAAACTTGTGGAATGTTTTGCCACAGGATGTTGTGAAGGCCAAAAATATAACAAGGTTCAAAAAAGAACTAGAAAAGTTCCTAGAGTATAGGTTCATCAGTGGCTATTAGCCAGGATGGGCAGTGATGCAATACTACGCTCTGAGTGTCCCTAGCCTCTATTGGCCAGAAGCTGGGAGTGGACGACAGAGGATGGATCACTTGCTGATTTCCTGTTTTGTTCATTCCCTCTGAAGCACCTGGCATTTGCCACTGTCAGAAGACAGGATCCTGGGCTCGATGGACCACTGGACTGACCAAGTATGGTCATTCTTATGTAAATCCAACTTATTGTTATTTGGACACTTAACTCCTGTGCATTCCCATAACAATCCTAGCCTTCACCATAATGTATGTCAATCCTGACTTTCTTTTGGAAATTGCCTTGATGTTGGGCTCCTCTATTGCCAGGGCCCCAAATAATATCACGTTTTAGCAGTGTCATAGTAGGTCTCGGGAGACTAAGGGTTTGTCGATATTTTGAACACGATTGCAGTGCTGTAGCTATACCACCATAGCACTTCAGTGTAGACACCACCTATGCTGATGGGAGGGGTTCTCCTATTGGTATAGGTAACCCTCTTCCCTGAAAGGAAATAGCTAGGTCTACAGAAGTATTCTTCAATCAACCTGCCATTTTCTACAGCAGAGGTTAGGTTGTTTAAACTACTTTGATCAGGGGTGTGGATTTTTCATATCCTTGAGTGACATAGCTGGATCAGCCTAACTTTTAAATGCAGACCATACCTAAAAGAAGCCACTTGTGGTCAATGACACTATTTTTCAGTATGCCATTCTTTGCATCTACTGAGGGGCATTTGCTTGTGTGGGTTCACTCAGGTTTCTTCCTGAAGAAAATGGGCCAATTCTCTTTGAAACTAAGAAAGGAGAGGATGAATGAAAATCCCAGAAAATTTGCCCAAGTTTTGAAGAAAACACGTGCAGACATGCGATCCAGAAGGTGGTAGAGAGCCATGTGGCATTTGTGAAAGTTACACTAGCTTGTGATATATCCCCTGCCTCATGTCTATTTTTTGTTGAAGAGAGAGTTATTCCGATGTGTTGACAGTCAACTCTCTTTTGTCTCCTCAATCAATGTAATTCTCACTCTCTCATCTCTGCAGGAGAGTGCATCTGGGATAAATGGTGAAGGAGAATCACACTGCCATGACTGAACTCATTTTGCTGGGTTTCACAGAGAACCCAAACCTGAGGATCTCTCTCTTTGTGGTATTCCTCTTAATGTATCTGTTTGTCCTGGTGGGGAATCCTGGGTTGATTGTGTTCACCAGGATTGATTCTCAGCTTTACACCCCCATGTACTTCTTCCTCAGCAACCTGGCCCTCTTAGATGTTGGTTATTCCACTGTCATCACACCCAGAACACTGATGACTTTAGTAGCAGAGAACAAAGCCATTTCATTCACTGGCTGTGCTGTGCAGTTCTACTTGTTCTGCATTGTCATATCATGTGAATGCTACCTGTTGGGCATCATGGCATATGATCACTTCACGGCCATTTCCAACCCATTGCTCTACTCTGTCATCATGTCCAAGCAATTCTGTGTGCTGCTGGTGCTGGGGACATATTTCATTAGCTGCCTGTACTCAACTATTCAGACTATATTTATGTTCCGTTTCTCCTACTGTGACTCAAATATCATAAATCACTTATTTTGTGATGTGCCCCCAATCCTGAAGTTGTCTTGCTCTGACACCCATATCACAGCCACTCTTAATTTCACCTGTGCCACTGTGGCTGTAATGTCTATTATCCGGATCATCCTCATCTCTTACATATACATGGTGGTCGCTATTCTAAAGATCGACTCTACAAAGGGCAGGCATAAAGCCTTCTCCACATGTGTCTCCCACCTGATGACTGTCACCATCCTGTATGGAACAGGCTCTTTCATGTATTTATGGCCCAGCTCAAGTTACTCCATGGGACAAGACAAGGTCATCTCTGTGTTTTATACCCTTGGGATCCCCATGCTCCCCATCCTCATCTACAGCCTGAGGAACAAGAACATAGAGTAGCTTGCATCTCTCCCATCAACTTCCTAACTACTACTTGCTGCTTCTTCACTTCACTGTGCTGACAGGAAATGCACTCCTGTCAGTGCATTTATGAAATACACTTCCTCTCGGGAAGGATTTATTAAATCAACTTCCAAATCAATGGAGCAAGTCTTCACTTCTGCTCAATCGATCCCGAAGAATCGATCTGACAGCAGCGAATTTGCTGCCATCAGTGAAGGCAAACCCTATATAATACTTGGTCCTGCCTCAATGTAGGAGACTGGACTAAATGACCTATTGATGTCCTTTCCAATCCTTCATTTCTATGATTTCTATTATTTCTTTCCTTCAATCACACACGTAGGTACTCAGACATATGTCTCTTCATATCTCAATCACACCTCTATGATGCATATCAGACTAATCCCCAGAGCTCCTCATATCACAATCACAGTTCTTCCAGACTGCTCCAATTAATTTCTCTGCCATTCAGTACAATTACAGCTACCACAGTAAATTCACCTGATGTGCAAAGAGATAATTGCTAGTGGTTATTACCAGCTCCGGGAGACAGAGTTAAAGTCATGTGGGCATTTACATGAACTCTCAATTTTCATAAGTTTGAGTTTTGTTAACTTGACATTCTGGAATGGCACAAACTGTCACTGGGCAACCGTAACTCTGTGTTAATGTATTTTTTTTCCCCATTGACTTACTTGAGAGTAAAAAAGCGTGGACTTAATCTGGCACGCTTTACTCACAAGCAGAAATTGGGGAACATGGGTTGGGGGAAGTTCTATGGCCTGTGTTATATAGGAGAACTGACTAGATGATCACAGTGGACCCTTCTTGCATTGGAATCTATTAATCTAAATGGCTCTATCGTTGAGACAAATAAAGGGGCACTGGTAGCGAGGCTGGAGTAATAATAGTAAGTGGATGTTTTAATACAGAGAATCTGTTAGCCTGGTTCATAGCTGAAGTCATCCAACCAGTAGCAGCAAATGCAGTAGGGACAACTTGCCTCCTGACTACCCTTATCAGATGGCAGTTTTCTGGATGTAAATTCCATTTCCCGGACACCTCTAACTCATAATAAATAAGACTTTTCACCTTAAGTCTTAGCAGCCACTACAGGGCCGTCCCCAGGTTTATCAACTGTGCTCATGTACACATATTCAACACTTGCATTTACCTTTGTGTGTTTGTGCTATTGAGGTTCAAAACCTGGAAGAACTCTTAGGAGAACTGTGCAGAAGAGCTACTTTGGTCCCACTGAAAGCAACAACAAAACTCTCATTGACTTCAGTGGGGACAAGAGGGGGCCCATAATGATTCTGCTAATAAGGATAAGGCATTTTGGGAGGCATTCAAATGTTGGTGTTTCAGTAACTGACATTTGTGGATCAGGAGGGTTGGGACTATCAAGGGCTTCACTATATGACTCAACACAAGAGAATAAAGGAAGTTTTAATTAACCTATTTACTGCCACACTAGAGAATGAGCAAATCAAACTGTGTGTTGCCCTGAATCAAATGAAGAAAATTCTCATGGCCAGTCTATAAAATATATAGAGTGGTTCTCCCTTTATCTCAACACACAGCCCCCTGATACACCAATCTTGGTCCTTCCTGTGCACAGTTCTTCTAATGGACCCCAGTCCTCACCTCCAACCCCTTGATATTCCAATCTTGGCCCCTCTCACACACTGCTGTGTCTATGAACCTCGTTCCCAGTAACAGCATCCCCTGTTCTTCCAGTCCTGAGCTCCCCACCTATGCCTCTAAAAATGCAACTCAGTCCTGACCACAGCCCTCCTGTTTTTGGAGGATTGGATCCCCCTCTGCCATTTCTCAACGCATGACCCTCAGTCTGGGTATGCAGCATTCTGAGCTCCCCCAGTCCTGTCTCACCCAGTGGCTCTGCCAATTCCCCTCAATCCTGATATACAGCCCCTCTTGCTGCTCCAATCCCAGGCTTTTGCACAATTTTGACAATGGACCTTAATCCTGACTCATTCAAACCCATTCCATTGCACATAAAAACTTCTTGTAAAGTTCCTAACAATGGACTCTCACAATAGTAGTGTCATGAATTATACACGTATTTCCTTAGAGGGAAACCCCCCAAAAAGCAATGAAAAAATGATATTCAAAAACATTTCCAAGTTTATTCCTGATTGGACGTGCTTGGGGGATTTTCAGATGTATGGACTGCGTAAACAAGAGGAAATGGATAAAGAGATGCATCACCATTTCCAAAAACTTGAACTGCATTTGAAGACAATATATTGGTGACTCCTGTTGCCAGGAGACAGAAATGCCATATTAATGATGCCATCTGTGCCTGATCTGAGAGTCTGAGGGATGCTATCCCCAAATGCCAGAAGACCAAATAAATATAATCTGCTGCTAATTCCACTTTACATGATCCATTTGAATCCATGAAAATGAAATGACTCTCTTGCAACAGGCAGCTTTAATATTATGGGCGAAATACTAAGGTGAGTGTAATAATTTTTTTCCCATTCTAACCTGGGGAAATCTCCGAAATCCATTCTGAATGTTGAGAAAGACTATTTTCTGTTCTCAAAATGTTGAATCTTTTGACACCAAGAAGTTGTCTTGATTTTTCAATCAGAGAACAATTTGCAGTGAGATGGGAAAAACTGCCTAAAATATCCTGAATGAGGTATGAGTTTGTTCAAGGAGGTTGGGCTAGATTCCCAGCTGGTGTCAATCAGCAAAGCTCCGTCGACACCAACAGAGCTGTGGTGAGTTACACCAAATGAGAATCTGGGCCATTGTTCTTACATAAGTTACGTTTCTGCATCCCCTGTGTGAATGCAAATAACACAGTAAGATAAAAATACCCGCCAGTTGCAAAGAATCAAGTTTTAAGAGATTTTATTTTTTCTAAAAATATGATTAATTTATTTTGAACATCAAAGGTTTTTATTTTAAATTTCCTCAAATGGATTTTATACTGGTGAAATATTCCTGATCGACAATGCTGGGCTGGAGACAGAAATCCTCTTTTTATGCACAAACATGATACAGTACAGAATGGGAAGCCCTGGCTTTCCTAACACACCATTCTCTGCCTCTGTGGAAGGTCTCTCAGCTTCAGGATGAAGCGAGAGATTATGTAATGAAATTAAATTTCTTTTATATGCATCAGATTTTCTTCTTGGTTTGATAAGGAAGAGCAGTCCATTTGGAATACTTCTAAGAAAACATCTCCTTGGATGCCCTCTGTCCGGTGCTTCTTACTACCAGAGTTCACTGTGGCTCTTTAGCCTGGATATCAGCTGTGTTTTCACTATGAAGCTGCTTAAAGTCTCTGCTTTCAGAAATACCTTCTGAGAAGGACATAAAGGTCCTCACATTTTCTCCACTCACTCATCATAAATGATACAGATTAAGAAATCTATAACATATAAGATGTTCGTATACTGACATGATGAGCACGACATAGAGAGATGTTTTATTTGGTGTTCAATAGGATTTTATACTTGTGAGGTGGAAACTTTTCCAAACTCACTTGCTGCCTTTGCTTCTCTACCCTGTAACTTTAGATTGATGCCGGTGTGAGGGGCTGAAGTGGGGGTGAGGATTTCAACCACATATAACCTACACAGAGAGGAGGTAAGTTGATTTACTTACCAATAATACAATACCAATAATAGAACTCTCTATCCTTCCCTTTCTTTTTAGGAATCCAGTACCACTCGTTAACATACAACGGTTACACAGACACACAATCAGTCGATTCAGATTCCTTTTTACTGAATAACACTCCAAAGATAAACAGTTACAATACCACAGTTATGACGTACCCTAGGTAGATGTACACCAATAAATGGAGATTACTATTTTTCCTCCAACGAAGACTATAGTACATGGCCTAAATCCATACATAGACATCATTAAACCTCACAAAATAAATTCAGGGATGAAGGATTCTGACAGTTGGAGATCTTTTGCTTTCATGTAGGTTCAAGTTGGGTATTATATTCACAATTAGAGAAAAGATTGAGCTGTAGCACAGAACCAGTTGTTTCAGCTTCCATGATATTTGAGCGCACACACAACTTCTCATAAGAAAAACTGACGGTTGCTGTAGCTGACAGGCTCACACAGTGTTTTTGATTCCATGACATTATTCAGCTCACAAAGACATTTGGCCTGCAGTCTGATTCCTCCTTTGCGGTGTTTTCCCAGGCTCAGTCCCGCTGACTTGTGTAAAATCACAGGAAACTAGGGTGACCAGATAGCAAGTGCGTAAAATCAGGACAGGAGGTGGGGGGTAATAGGCTCCTAAATAAGAAAAAGCCCCGAATATTAGGACTGTCCCTATAAAGTTGGGACATCTGGTCACCCTACAGGAAACTGTACTGAGATCCAACCCACAGATTCCGCCTGGGTTACCCCTAGCAACACTATCTTCTCCCTGCAGAGCTGGGAGGTTTCTGACTGGTGCTCAAAATGGCTGCCAATTTTGTGCCCCTGATATAACTCGCCACTGACTGGTCAGGAGCTACCAGCTTCTAAATAAGGGTGTAGGTATGTATGTGCAGGAATGGGTGCCCTTAATGAAGCCTTTCACACAGCAGCTTCAAAACAGCAACTGAGCATGGTTAACAGCTTCCTCCATTTCCTTTAGCATGCTGAAATAGCAACTAGTTCACTCAAGCCTCTATATTGCCACCTTGCCTGGGAATATTTCCGTATTAGTTTAGAGCAAAGAAAAACAGCAGTTGTGATTGCAGCAATAAGGATTTTGGCTGAATACCAGGGGTGGGGGTGGAAGAAAAATAGAAAAGAGGGCTACACAGAGGTTTAATTCAGCCTCTCTTTGCTTAACTCTTCTGTTCATTCAGATCTCCTCAGTTAATATACACTTCCCTATTGTGAATGTTATCTTGTGAATTTCAGCAAGAATGGCGTTTGTTGCATTTAATCAGAGACTGTATTCCAAATTTGTGGTTTCAGCTGGCTTTCTAGAAAATAACATGCCTCCCAGCTGATGTTTTAGTTAGGGAAGGGTGTTAGAGTTTTAATATAAAGGTAATTTTCTACCACTCCCTATGATAGGTTAGGTTGTTGCTGTGAGGCTTACCCTTTTAGATCCATATTAATTAAGTTATATTTGCAGTTTCCAGACTTGCAATTGGTCCAGTTGGCATTTCAAAAGTGCTGACCTGGAAAATGTATTTGCAATTGCTGATAGCCTCCAAGTCAGCACCCTTGAAATTCCAAAATTCACAGATCCTTTTTCTCTAAAGTTTCTTTTTCTTTGTTATCCTCTTTTGGTTCCCATTGCTCCAGATAGCTACAATAGACTGATTCACTTAAAAATAGATTTTTCTATTAGCAATTTTGGCTCTTTCCTCTTGAAATTGAATATTAGAGTAATTGATTTTCTATCTCACATTAAATCACAGAAAAAAGAGAACACAACACTTAAGAGTGTTCTGGGGATAGCATGCGCTAAGAACGTTAGAGTAATAATGTTTTAAGATCAGTTCTGAAACTTGGAAATGCCAAAGGGAATATTATAGAATACTAAATTAAAAGTATATTTTGTGGCAAAACTATATTATTTTTCCATGATCTGTTAAGTCTAAGAAATGGGGTTTCTTTTCTTGAGGCTTGCTTGTGGTTTACCACTGAAGGGAGACTTGATTAATCTAAACAGGGAATTGATGAGTTGTTTTTTTTTTTCTCCACAGTGATAAGGCAAGAGATTCTGAAAATCTCGAACCAACATGGCCGTGTCTAATGGGGTTTACTACTCGCTGCTGGGGCACCTCTTTGTGACAGTCTGGAGAATAGCTCTGCCCAGCTCACCCCCTCTTCTGTCTCTCATTCACGCTGTGACCCCTCTCATGCTCCAGTAGTTACAGTGCTTCTTCGTGAAGAAGGATGCACCACCTTCACAGCATGGCTAGCATTCCCTTTCCGGGGTATCAAAGTCTTACTGGACTTGTTGTCCCGGTATCCTTTCCCGCAGTCCTTTAACTCAAAGCTATGCCACTTCCCCAGTGGGTGGTAAAAGACCTGGGTCTGCCCATTAATCTGGGTTGCAGCTCAGGGACCCTCAAATCAGTAGCCAAGATCTGCACCATCCTAAACCCTGCTGCTGTTTCCCTGAGCATTTTTCTACTCCACCCTCATCAGTCTTCTGCTCCACCACCTTTTTACAGAGTCACAGAACCACTACGTTTTAAGAGGCTGCAAGAGTCTTCTAGTTTAATCCCAAACCCTAGGTAAATGTTTCCTCCAAGGACACAATCCCAGGGTTCCTACTCTTCTCCTAGGTCTCATTCTTTCCTAAGCCCAGAATACAACTGCAGCCTTCTACACTGCAGCTTCCTTCTGCCTGCACTTCCTGGCTTTATACCAATGCCACCTGCTCCTGTCCAGCTGGACTCAATCCTTAATCAGTGCTTGTCAAACCAAATTCTCCCTCAGGTGTGACTTATATGGTTACCTAACCCCCTGTGAGCCACTTTCATCCTTTTTGGGCTAATGGGGGGGTGAACACCCCATCACTACAATACAGGACATCAAGACGAGCTCAATGTTATGCTGCTATTCGCACAAGGAAATTTCCATTCCAATCTTCAATGTTTCTCTGACTGAGGGAGAAATACAAGGGATTTCACTCTCTTATCTGCTGCTTTCAGCCTTTGTTATTGGTGACCTTGGTTATAACAATTGGTGACCACATTTTTCCCAAAATTAGAAGTTGTAATAAAAAGCAGTCGAGCCAGTTTGTCCAAAAGGAGCATATCTCAGAAAAATGGTGAATGCTCACACACTGTTGTTCATCATGTCATTTTTACTGGTAAAAGACTTAAACAAAAATTACATCAAATTATTAAAGTGCTTGATTTATAAATCCTTAAGCCATTCCAGTTTACACCAACTCCAGATCTGGGCTCCATAACTCTACTTTTAAAGAGAGCTAAAACAAATGCCCCAGTAGGGGTACGTTTGTGTCTTGCTCTATTTTGCCGTGGCTCAGCTGCTGCTGTGGGTACTCATGCTGTTTTGTTATGGATTGTGTTTTTACTCATCTGTTTTTTTTCACTCAAAGAAGGCTTGTGTTTTTGGAACCTAATTTTAATTTCTTGATGTTGATGCTTTTGGTTCATTACAAGAGAAAGTAGGTTGTTTTTCCCCCCTTTGAGTTCATATACATTTATAATTTTTGTGAACTTCATCAGTCTATTTGCCTTGAAAATATCTTGTATCAGGGAATCCATAAGTTCAGATACACTGAATGTTACCTTTCCTTGCTTTTCACTGTCTGAGATGTTAATATCAGTTTTCACAATGTTCTTAAAAGGCCTGATCCAAAGTGCACTTAAGTCAAGCCTATTGGCTTCAGTTAGTATTGGATAAGACCCTCATAGAACAAGTGATTCCTGGATTCCTGATTGGGAAATGTGCTTCTTCTGTGTAAATTTGCAACAAAAAATGAAAAAAAATTAATTGAAATTTTCCATGGAAACTTCAGCTGTTTGGAAAAAAATTGCTTTAGACACGTTGCAACAGTATCTCATGGAAGTTGGAATTTAAGTTCCCATTCTCACATTTGGCCTTTATAGGCCAAAGCTGCTGGTTGGATTACATCCTTCCATTGCTTCATTTCAAAATTGAAATTCTTCAGATTTCAGCCAAAATATAACAATTGTTGTTTTGGATGTGGTGGTTTTTTTTTTGTATACTCAAACATTTCCATAGTCGGAGGGGGGAATCATGACCATCTCTACAATATAAGCCTCTATTAACAGTGAGAGTAATTAACCCTGGGAACAATTTACCATGGATTTTCTATCATGGAAAATTTTTATTTTGGGCGAGGTCTATGGCCTGTGTTATGTAGGAGGTCAGACTAGATGATCACAATGATCCCTTCTGGCCTTGGAATCTATGAATCTCTTAAATTTCCTCTGATACAACTCATTTCTATAATAACAGATGATACCACTCTGTGCTTCAGAGTGACAGTCATAGTTATTCTTGTGGTACCCATTGCTTCCGTTCTCTCATTTTCTACAGAGAACATCAACAGACTAAATGGCTCCAGGGAACTGTACCATGGTGACTAGCTTCATCCTGCGGGGAATAACGGACAGTCCAAAGCTGCAAATCATCCTGTTCATGGTCTTCTTCGTCATCTATTTCTGTGTCTTGGTGGCGAATATCGGGATGATAGTGCTGATTAAAGTTGAGTCCCAACTTCACACTTCCATGTACTTTTTCCTCAGCAACTTATCTCTCTTAGATGTTGGCTATAGTTCTGTGATTGCCCCCAAGGCGATGGCCATCTTCTTAGCGAAGAGTAAAGACATTTCTTTCACTGGCTGCGTGGTTCAATTTTTCCTCTTCTCCTTCTGTGCCAACAATGAGCTTTGTCTCCTGGCTGTGATGGCATACGATCGCTTCGTGGCTATCTGCAGTCCATTGCTTTATAATGTCATCATGTCCAAGAAAGTCTGTATCCAGCTGGTGGCTGGCTCTTACCTCTGCGCCTGTGTCAATGCAATTGTGCACACGTGTACTTTGTTCAGTCTGTCCTTCTGCCACTCCAATGTCCTTGATCATTTCTTCTGCGACATTCGCCCACTCCAAGAAATCTCATGCTCTGACATTCGCCTGAATAAGCTAGTGCATTTCATCTTTGCAGCCATCGAAACAATAGTCACCATTCTGATCATCCTCATCTCATACATTTATATCATCTTTGCCATCCTGAGAATACACTCTACTGAGGGCAGGCGCAAAGCTTTTTCCACCTGCGCCTCCCATTTGAGTGTCGTTTCCATATTATATGGGAATCTGATCTTTATATATTTGCGACCCTCATCTGGCAACTCAGCAGACTGGGACAAAGTGTTGTCTGTGCTCTATACCCTGGTGATCCCCATGCTGAACCCCTTGATCTACAGCCTGAGGAACAAAGAGGTGAAGGACGCCCTGAGGAGGACAATATACCAGAAAATTATTCCTCACTGTAAGTAAATATGGGGACTCTTTTGACTGATCAATATTGGGGTACAAATACGAGCTAGTTCTGACTCATTATGTCAAAGTGATTTACAGAAGAAAACAACAAAGAAATGGAACTTGACCCAGATAATGCAGAAAGGCACAATTTCACTTGAAAAACAACCTCCAGTAACAATGTTACAGCTCTTTCTTTACGCATTGTTATGTGATATCTGCAAAAGAGGCCATCTTCCCATGTTTGTTTCATTACCTTTTAAACTATATTGATTAATTCAGCGGATGATATAAAGAAGAGATACTTGGACTGCAATTATTTTGGTTTGCGACTCTTATTATCTCAGTTCCCAGAGCCCCCACCAAAAATCACAATACAAATTAAACAAAATGAGGTGTGCGTGCCGAGATTTATTTAGAGATATATCTCTACCAGACTCCAGTGTCTGTTAAATTTGGAAGCTGGCTGGATCGCCATTTTCCTGGGCTTCCTTGATGGTCTCTGGCATCTCAAGTGATGAGCTTCCTGGCAGGGGAATTCTCCAGTCTACCCACCAGGTGGGAAGGCTTCCCACTTCCCTAGGCAAGGGAGCTCCCCGGGCTATCTGGCTGTCTGGACAGTTAACTCTCCAATTCTCAAGTTTCCCAAGAAGCAAGCTCCCCGGCTGCCTGCACTGTTTGGCTTTCCAGCCGGCAATCTGCCTAGTTCTTCAGGCTTCCTGACTGTTCACCACCTGGGCTGCTTGTGGGAAAGGGCAACCCCGCAGCCAATCGTAATGCGTCTGCTGTTCAGCAGCTGGAATGTTTCAGCGTTTCTGGGTTTTAGTCCTGCAAACCAGTTCCTCAGATTTGACTTTTTGTCCTGATTCAGGAAGGAACATTTTCCAAAACCACATTTTTTTCCCAGGGGATGGAAATTCCATTTTTGGGCCACCTTTCATGAATAATAAATGAGCCTTTTCACCTGCAGTCGTAGCAGCCGCTTCTGGGCAGTTCCCAGCCTTATAAGCTGTACTCCTGAATGTGTAGTCAACGCTTGTGTTTACCTTTGTATATCTGTGCTTCTGAGGTTCAAAACCTCTGAGGAGAACTCTGAATAAGACTGAGTCAGACCCCATTGAAAGCAACAGCAAAACTCCCGTTGACTTGAACAAGGAGAAGATGCGGCCCTGATAATAAGGGTGGCTCTGATAATGTGGATAAGGTGCTTTGGGAGGTATTAAAATGCTAGTGTTTCAGTAATTTGTCATTATGGCACCTGTGGATCAGAAGGGTTGGGAACATCCAGGAGTCAGTATAGACTTAGTACATTCAAGGGAACTGTACTTTTATTCCCTCACCATGACCCCGCAAGGACACCCATTCTAGTCTAATTGTCTTTGTGGGGAAAAGAGAAGAGGTTAGATGAGACGGGCTGGAGCTGTTTTCATTCTGCTGTTGCTGAAGCCTGTTTCATCTCAGATGTTTGGGACTCAGATGGAGCTGTTAGGGGTGGTGATGTCAACTGGATCCCTCTCTCTGGCCCAGCCTTGTACGGATGTCCCTTAGGATAAGGAAGATGAAGACCTGGGATCCCAGGAAATGGTGGGGTTGACAGCCATGATGATGAAGCTTTGCTCCAATAACTTTTATCTGTTCTTCTGCCTGTTCCCTGAAAAGTCTCTTTCTCTCAGGACCTGCAAAAGGAGTGATCTGTGAAATAGCCCATCCTCTCATTATTTTGTCCACCAATTAGGCCTACTATCTGAAATACCAATTTTGGTTTTTTAATTTCTGGTTTCACATCTTCTGTTTTTACCAAGCTTGATTTCACCATACTCCTTGAGTTATATCTATGTGGCCTTTTTTGTTTGCTCTAAGTTAGTCTCTCTGTCTAGATCTTTTGCACCTGTTTATAACATTTATTACTGAAAACAACTAGACCTATTTTTCCATCAAGATTTGTTATTCTAGTATTATTTTATAATCTTTTCACTATTGAGATCACAATTACAGTAAATTTGCAGGCCCAATTATCACAACACAATGGAAGAGAAAGGAATTTGGCTATGGATGAGGTTTACTGACCCTCTTGCCTGACCCCTCTGCTGTTAAAATTAGTATATGGTTGACAGCTGTGTCACAGTGAGGCAGCTTTACCTTACTTCTCCATTTGATCCAAATAACTACTGCTCGTAATACTTCCAAGAGGAGTGGGGCACCTCAACCAATTGTTGGCACAGACCCCTGGGATGGGGGTAGGGGTTCAAAAGGAAAACCTACAAACTTCCTAGAAACTGGTGGGAGGACCAGATCTCAGGTTTACATTCAAAGATTTGGGGATAACAAATGTAAGAAGGAGAATGTGAGAGTTCCACCACAGGGGTTCTAAAGAGAGAAATTATATGGGGGGGTTGTCACATGACTGAATGGAATTTTGAAAGGCTGACTCCCACCAGCTCTCCTTCGTGGAGTTGAGTGATCTCTGGTAAGCTTATCAGAGTGCACATAGGCTCTTGTTTGGATTTTAATATATTTTTGCTGTAAAGGTTTCACCTGAGAAGCCTAGACAAGGTTGTATGGTATCTTATAACTGCTAGCAATTATGCTGATTATAACCTTTGGAGAGAAAGCAAAGGAGAGACACTGGCCTTTTAGGTAGTCTGGCATGCTAGGAATACCACAGTGAAGACAGGGAATTGTGCAACATGGAAAAACACTGGTCAGGAAGGAGAGTGATGTGGGCTCTGCCCAAGAGAGGTGATGGCCAAGGAGCCAAGAATTGGTGCCCTCAAGGCTCCATGGAGGAAGAATATAGGTGTAGTTGCCCTGATCTGTGACACACTTCTGCCAAAATCTTTCCGTCTCAACTCACAACCCCTTGTTCTTCCAGTCCTGGATACTCTACCGATGCTTCTGCTAGTGCAACTTAATTCTGCAACACACCCCACCCTCTCTTCTAGGCCTGGATTCTTCACATGTCTTATTTCATTGACCTCAGACTTGACACAGAATCATAGAATCATAGAATATTAGGGTTGGAAGGGACCTCAGGAGGTCATCTAGTCCAACCCCCTGCTCAAAGAAGGACCATCCCCAACTAAATCATCCCAGCCAGGGCTTTATCAAGCTGGGTCTTAAAAACCTCTAAGGATGGAGAGTCCACCATCTTCCTAGGTAACCCATTCCAGTGCTTCATCACTGTCCTAGTAAAAAAGATTTTCCTAATATCTAACCTAGACCTTCCCCATTGCAACTTGATACTATTGGTCCTTGTTCTGTCATCTGCCACCACTGAGAATAACCTAACTCCATCCTCTGTGGAACACCCCCCTCCGCAGGCAGTTGAAGGCCACTATCAAATCTTCTGCAGACTAGAGAAGCCTAGTTCCCTCAGCCTCGCCTCATAAAATCATGTGCTTCAGCCCCCCTAATAATTTTTGTTGCCCTCCACTGGACTCTCTCCAATTTGCCCACACCTTTCTGTAGTGGAGGGCCCAAAACTGGAAACACTTCAGGTGTGGCCTCACCAATGCCAATAGAGGGGAATAATCGCTTCCCTCAATCTGCTGGCAATGCTCCTACTAATGCAGCCCGATATGGTAGTAGCCATTCCATTGGGTTTGGAAACTTACTGTAAAGTTCCTAACATTGGAATCTCACACGACCCGCCTGCAAACCTTATTTTATCAGGGAGGAAAAAAGTAATGAAAAAATATTTTCAGGAACATTTCCAAGTTTATCCCTGACTGGAAGAGCTAGGGAGATTTTCAGATTTATGGGCTGCATAAAAGAGAGGAAAAGGATAAAGTGATGCATCACCATGTCCAAAAACTTGAACAGCATTTGTAGGCAATATTTTGGTGACTAGCTACCGCCTGCTGCCTGGAGACATAAGTGGCATTTTAATGATTTCCTTTGATTCAGAGCTCTGAGGGATTCTATCCACTAATGCCAGCAGACCAAATAAATATGTCCCACCTCTAATGACACCTGATCTATCTGAATTCAAGAAAAAGAGATGTCTCTCTTGCAACAAACAACTTTAGCATTAAGGGACAAAGCCTGTGGTGAGGACAGTCATTCTTTTTGAGTTCTATTGCCGAGGGAAAGTAGCAAAATCCACGCTGTCTTCTGAGAAAAAGATTGGGTTTCTGTTCTCAAAACATTGACTCCTTTGACACCAGAATGATTTCCTCCCACAAAATAATTTGCAGTAAAATGGGACAAACTGCCTAAAATATCTGGAGTACTGCATGATTTTATTCAAGGATATTGGGCTAAATGCTCAGCTAGCAGCAGTCAGCATAGCTCTGTGATGCTGGCAGACCAGGTGCCAGCTCTTCCCAGGACCCCAGGCCTCAGTGAAAACTGACAAATGCATAGGAGGAAACCAGTTTGGCTCGTGTGTGTTAGTATTGTTGCAATAGGTATTAGATTTATAGAGATGTGTTGTGTTTGGACTATATGAAACGCTTGTGAATTGCGGCATGCATTAATCGCACTGATCTGTATCCCATGTTATAAGGTAATATCTAAATATTTTTCTCTGTAATTATAAAAGTGTTTGCTATGAAACTGGAAAATCCCACAGTCAGGAGAGAAGCATTACCAAGTGTGAAATACCAGTTTACCATAAGAGGGGTGATTTTCTGCCCAATAAAAGAAGATCTATAGACGCCAGGCAAACCATTGTGGAACATTAGCTGACAAAAGACTTTGTTGATTGTTTTCCCTACACCCAGGAAGAGGGGATGTGCACAAATGCTTGTCCCATCATGGCTTGAACACTGGGGGAAGGGAATAAAAATCCCTGTCAAGAAGAAATTGTTAATCACTTTGCTGCTTGGAATTTGGAGATGGCAATATTTCAAAGCATAAGGAAGGATCCATGAGCTGCTTAGCTTGGGTTAGCCCTAAAGGACATCTAGAGCTTGCACATTACAGCAGCTTCTATTACTTTTTGGAACCGAAGACTGTAACTCATTTGTGTGTGTATGTTTATCTGCTTTAATCTTGTACATAACCCTCATTTCCCCCCCTAGATCATAGATCTTTAGTTAGTTTATTACAGAATTGGCTACAAGCATTGTCTGTGGTTTGAGATCTGAGGTGCAATTGATCTGGGCTAAGGGATTGATCCTTTGGGACTGGGAGTAACCTGAATATTGTTGTGATTTTTCTATAAGGGACCATCTATCACAAAGGCAAGCTTGCCTGGGTGGTAAGATAGACCACAGTGCCCAAGAAGACTGTCTGTCAGTCCATGTTAAGGCTGTAATAGTCCCTCAACAGTTCATACTTGATACCTTGGTGTAATCTAATAAAACACACACACAGTTTGTGGCTTGTTCCCTGGCTAGTAACAGTCTATCCTGAGTTTTGCACTCCTAGTCGTGGGCAACTCCAGATAGCTTGGCACGGTCCATCAACATCAACAGAGCTGTGGTGATTGATACCAACTGATGATCTGGCCCTGTTGTGCTTACATGAGCTAAGTTATGGTGTACTCTGTGCAAAGGAAAAAGAAAATAGCAAAATTAAAAAAAATCTCATTGGTTGCAAAGAATCAAATGTTAAGGGAATTTTCTAAAAGTATGGTTAATTTATTTGAACAAAAAATTTATAATTTCTTAGAGTGGATTTTGTGCTGGTGAAATATTCCTGCTCAACAGCCCTGGCAAGCCCTGGCTTCCCCAACACACTATTCTCTGCTCATGTGGAATGTCTTTCAGGCTCAGAGTGGGTACACACTCATAATGTAATGAAAGTAAATATATCTTATATGTTTCAGATTTTCTTGTCAACTTGAAGTGGAAGAACATGCACATTTGGACTCACCCGGCTTTTAACATCCCCCTGGATGTTGTCTGACCAGCACTTTCTAATGTGTCTCATTGTGACTGTCTAGGTGGATATCAGGTGTGTATTCACCATGAAACTCTTAATGTCTTGGCTTCCAAAATATCTTCTGAGAAAGACAGGACAGTCCTCTGACTTTCTTAAATCATTCTGAATAAACAAGAGGGATTAACATCGCTACAGTGTATAGGATGAACAGCTACTACATGCTGAGCATGGAATAGATCCCTCGATCAATAGATGTTTTACTTGGTGTTCAATAGGGTCCTTTCCTTTTGAGGTGGGAGGTTGTCCAATCTCACTTTCTGTCTTTGATTTCCAGTTTTATGCTGGTGTGAGGGATCAGAGCAAAGGTGAGGGTCTCATCCATAGTTTTAATTCAGCCTCTCTTTCCTTAACTTTTCTGTTCATTCATATATCCTCAGTTAACTAACACTTCCCCACTGGAATATTATATTATTCATTTCAGCAAGAATGGTGTTTATTGAATTTAATCGAAGACTTTAATTCAAGTTTCTGGTTTGAATTGACTTGTGAAATAACATGGTTATTAATTAATGTTTTAATAATGGAAGGGTGCTAGTAATCTAACATAAGGCTGATTTTCTATCACTCCATGCACTTCCGTACTGTGCATCAGGTTGCTGCAGTGATGCCCAACTATTTGGCTCCATATTAATTAAGTTATATTTGCAATTATCAGATTTGCAATATTTGCAATAGGTATTTCAAAAGTACTGGCTTGAAGACATATCTGCAATTATTGATCGCTTCCAAGCTAGCAGACTTTGGAAATGCTGAAATGCGCAGAAAATTATTTTAATCTTTTCCCCCATCCTATTTGCCTTTGTTTTATTTCATTTTAGTTTTTTAAGGAAGAGAAACCTTGGGAATTCCCCAGATGCATGAAACTTCATTAAGAGAAATTAAGGTCACACAGCAGGTGTGCTATAATTTGGCTTGTATGTCTTGGCTAGCTTCTGTATTCCAAGATGGCAACATCCACCTTCCGCCCTTAACTTGGCTCCTCTTCAGTAATAAGCTTCATCTTTCATTTATTATTTATTTATCCTCCAGCAGCACAGAGCACCTCTGGAAGAAGTAATGTGGGGAAATCACACTGGGGTGACTGATTTCATCTTCCTAGGGTTCACAGGCAGTCCACAGCTACAAACCTTCCTCTTGGTAGTATTTTTGGTTATTTACATTGTCATCCTGGTGGGAAATCTTAGTATGACAGCATTAATCATGGCTGAGTGCCAGCTACACATCCCCATGTATTTTTTCCTTGGCAACTTGTCCTTTATAGATATTGTTTACTCCTCTGTTGTTGCCCCCCGCCCAGGCTCTGGTGAACTTTTTAGCAGAGTGTAAAGTCATTTCCTTTGCTGGATGTGCCATGCAATTTTTCTTTCTCTCTCTCTCTGCAAATGTTGAGGGTGTGCTTCTGGCCGTGATGGTGTATGGTCGATTCATAGCTATACGCAAACCACTGCTTTACACGCTCATTATGTCAAGGAAAATCTGTGTCCAGCTGGTAGCTGCATCATACTTCTATGCCTGTATCAATGCCATTGTGCACACAGTTTCTTTGTTCAGCCTGTCCTTCTGCGGTCCCAACATGATCGATCACTTCTTTTGTGACATCCCTCCACTCCAGAAACTCTCCTGCTCCGGCAGCCACATGGGTGACATTGTGCATTTTGACTTCGCTGCTGTAGCTGCATTGAGTACTGTCCTGGTCATCCTCATCTCCTACATTTATACTATCCTCAACATCTTGAGGATCCGATCTATCGAGGGCAGGCACAAAGCCTTCTCCACCTGTGCCTCCCACCTGACGGCCGTTGGCATATTGTATGGGACTCTGTTTTTTATGTATTTACGACCCACATCTGGCAACACATCAGATAAGGACAAAGTGGTGTCTGTGTTTTACGCCCTTGTGATCACCATGTTGAACCCTATGATCTACAGCCTGAGGAACAAGGAGGTGAAACATGCCTTGAAAAGAGTGATATACTAGACAATGATTCTTTAGTAGTGGGGTGATGATCATAAAATCGTGGGACGGAAAGGTAACATAAGAAGTCTTCTAGTCCAAACCCCTTGCACTCAAGCCTGGACTAAGTCTTATCTAAACTTAACATTATATCATATTAGCATGATGATTTAATGTTAAATAAAGCTGGGGCAGGATCAATTTTTTACTGTCATTTACCCAGTTTGTACCATTCGCTGTTTCTTGCATGTGTAATCAGCTGGTGAGTGTGTGCTATAACTTACTTGTCCCCCATTTTCATCATCTGCAAAAGAATATGAGTTGTTCCAGCCCCCAGCTATTGCACTTTACCTGGGGCTGTAGTAGCTCATGGCTGTTGCTCATTAGCTCTCCAGTACAGTCCCTTGGGAGTCAGCCTTGATTGCAGTGGTCAAACATGGCAAGAAGCTAACTAGAGGTTGTATGCCCAATGAGGGAGATCAGTATATCAAGTTGCTGCACGTGTTATGTGCAGGCAGCAGCAGTGGGTACCAGACGTCGGGCTACTCTGTGGATCTGATTTTCCTCTCACACCAATGGAAATCAGGCTTTTCCGTTTTTCTGATATTTTACCAAAATCAATAAGGTTCTGACTGCTGATGCCTAGAACATTCCTGGAAATTTGGGAATTGGTCAGTCGTGGCATTAAAAAATTATTTGGTTACCAACAGCCAGCCAGAGAAAAACCCCAGAGATAACCCACGTCTGCCAGCTCGGCAGACCATGCCAAAGTGGTGTGTCTGTTTTATACTCATGTGACCCCTACGCTGAGCTGCCTAATCTACAGCCTGAGGAACGAGAAGGTAAAAGAAGCCTTGAGAAGGACGCTATACTGGGGAACTGATTCCTCCCTGAATTTAACTGCTGGAATGATTTTGACCATTTAATAATAAAGCGAGGTGAGACAGGAATTAGGTTTTTCTGTCATAATCTCAGTTTATACCAATCAGTGGGTTTTTGCATTGAAAAAAACCCTAAATGTAGTTTGGGGGGTTCCATAAAGAAACTAGTACAAAATTCTGCATTATCAGTTGTCTCCCTGTAATTGTCCTAATGGTCTTTGTTCAGCTTTCTTTGACTTCGTGACTACTGGTGAGGTTCATCCAATTTTGCTGACTTGAGCTGTATGAAATTGGGGTAGATCGGGGTGAATGTGGCCTGATCAGTTTACAAACTAGGCCCAGTCTAAACTTACCTTGGCGATTCGGCGGCAGTCGACAGGAGATACGCAAGTGATGTAAATCACTTGCTTATCTCCCATCGACTTTGTAGCGTCTCCTCCGCGCGGCATCCATACTGCGCTGTGTCAAAGGGAACAGCGCTCCCTTCAACGCAGTGCTACTCCACTTACGGTGGTGGTTTTCCTGCGTCGCTTCCTGGATCGACTGAGTGCGTCTATACAGACCACTCTGTTGATCCAGAGCAATCAATGTGACGGCGGCGAATTTGCTGCCGTCAGTGTAGACCCAGCCCTACTAGCTGACTACAGTCTGATTAATATTTATATTAATATCTATAGAAAGCTCACTCACCCTCTGTGACTTTTGAATGTTAATACTTGCTATTCTCTCTTCAGTGTCTGACTCATCAATCACTTATTCATTAGAAAGAAGCTTGCTGAGCTCTTAGTAAAACTGCTTCTGATTTTTCAATATATAGATGAAATGGAATGAAGCAATTCATTGTAACATAAAAGACTGCAAAACTGGGAGACAGTTTTTAATAGCGCGTTCAACATTGTGGCAACGCTACACTGGCACCGTGTGTGCAGGGTAAAGTCATTTCTTTGCACTGGTACTTTTCCTTTGACAGTCTAATATTAACACATGACTGAAAACCTGCTAGTGTAACAGACAACTGCCTATGGGTAAATATACCAAGGAAAAATTTTCAAAGGCGCAAACGGCAGCTAGACAGGCAGTTGCAACAGGTGTTCAGTGGCAACTGGTTATATTTTGAAAATTTGACTTCTCACTTCTGTTTGAACTGAAACCAAATTTTAAAATGTCAGAATTTCCCATGCAATGCAGATTTCATTCCCAAAGGGCTGTAATTAATGAAATATATAGGTCTAGATTCACCAAGGAACTTCAGCTTTCATGAAATAAAAATCCAAATATTTTGACCAAAAAAATGAAATACTTCCAACTGGAAATGTTATCACAGTGCTTTGCTGGAATTGAAGTTTTGGTGGCCTTATGAGCCTAGCCTTTGTTATATCCTGGCTTCCCTGATTGGATTACATTTCCCACGATGCACCAGTCTCATCTCATTGTGGGAGCAGACTCTAGACAGATGGGAGTCCATGGTTGTGGTGCATCAATGGAGAGGGAATCCATCAGGAAAGCACAGCCCATAACAGAGAATGGTTACACAAGGCACCCAAGGTAGAAATGTCATGGGCACAGCCTTTTTTTAAATGAAAAATTATCCATAATATATACATAGAAGTGGTGGTCCAAGTTCATTACAGCACTTAAATATGTGCTTACATCCATCTCTCAGGAAACGGACGTAATGCACGTCTGCCAATAAATCCGTGAGACATACAATAACTGGGCTGATAATAGGCCATTAAGGCACAACCCTGTATTGGTGGAAGTTCTCCACTAGCCAAGTGACAACTTGTGCGTCCTGAGCTGCTGAGGAGCAGGGATAGTGGGATACGCTTTGCAGTGGTGCAACATGTGCTTTCCCCATGTGGTGCTAACAGAGGGAGTTGTGTGTGTGGGGTGCGGAATTATGGAAGTGCCTCTTCTTGCTCACATTGTGGGCACCAGTGCTGCAGCAGGCATGAGCTTCTGCGCAAAGGCACTAACATCTGTTGCGGAGGCTTGGGTCTCACTCTCATCCTCTCTCCAAGTGAAAGAAATGTGTCACAGAGTTTGTACCCACACTTGAATTCAATCCCAGTGCTTCACCTTGACTTCCAAAAGAGCAGCAACATACATACCAACAAACATACAGAGGAGCTGAAAGGGTGGCACCGTTTACAGCAAAAAGAAGAGAATTTAGTGTGGACAGTAGTTCTCTAATGTTAAGTTTCCATGCTGGAGTTGTGCAAACATGGATAGTTTGCTGGAATCCAATACTCCTGGTTTTGATCTTGGCACTCAGTTACACATATTTTTGTGGTCCAATGGCTGGTTTCATTAATCCCACCACTCTCTTAGTTGTTTAACAGTAGCTTGTCTCACATTAAGCATACTTCAGCCATGTGCTGTTTGTTTGCTGAAACATTCTTCCTCCTCCTTCCTTACAGTCCCTCCATCTGAATAGCTTTAACCTGTTCTCTCTCCTTCATCTTCTTTCCTTCCCTTTCTTTCCATTTAGTTTATTGCCTCATAAGTAAACACATGCACACACGTGCACAAATGGAACTAATACAACATTCACCACCAACACATTGTTCACTCTTGTGTGTTCTACCCCTTCCCGCAACTTTTGTTTGTCTTGTCTATGTAAATTGTAAGCTCTTCAGGGCAGGGAACATGTATTTCTCTATGTTTGTACAGTGCCTAGCACAATGGGGCCCATTCTTGGTTGGCCCACTAGATTCAGACTTTAATCACATTGTATGCTTTACCTAAATCCTCAAGGTGGAGCCGCCGCGTTTCGGAGCTGAAAGGAGGTCTTGTCCAGCAGTGCAAAAGAGAAAACACTTAACGCCTTTTTAGTTTTGCCGATTCACTCAGAAAAAGCCCAGTTGAGAACAAACCTCTATAAACCATTCATCATAGGACACCAAACAGCCATGGGATATTTGTTTCATTTGGGTGTCAATGATACAGGAAAGTTGTTAGTGATGAGATAGAAGGTTCTACAGAATCAGTAGCCTCGCAGTGCACTGGTGGGTGTTGTTCACCAGGGCACTTCCTTTATTCTAGGTACAGGATGCTCACCTGAAGGAAATAGCACTGGTAAATCAGGCAGCTATATCATTGTTCTAGTTTGTGTGATGGCCCCTGTGCTATGTGAGATGCTGGCATTTAAAGGAGACTTCGATATCTGTGACCATTAAAAGTCCCAAAGACTTTCCTTGCAGCGGTAGGAGTATTAGCCCCAGTATGTTAAATAAAGCTCTCTATTAATCATTTAATCTAGCTCCCTCATTTTTACTTAGCTCTTTTTATTTATCCTACCTCTTAAATTCTGCTGGACAGTATCATTAGCAGTGTGGCCAACCTTCATGATTATATTGACACAATATTTGGTTGCTATCTTAAAGCCTCAACTCCTGGCGTCATGTGAAGATGTAAGACTCTCAAATTTCATTTAAAAAAAGAGGTTTCTAGCCCTCATGGTTCTGAAGAAACCAGAGTGTACCTTAAACATTGGAGGGGAGGGAGGGCGGGAACCAGAAGGCAACTAAAAAAAAGAATATTTACTCTTCAAATAAAATCTCAAGGTTTTTCTTCCCTGCTCCCCCCACAATTAATCTTATGATTCTGGGGGCTTCACTCATGATTTGTGACTGTTTGGGGGTGGGCAACACTACATTAGCACAGAACAGCCTTTGTGCCCTCTACACCGAAGCAGGTGAGATACAGTTATAATGAAAATAATGCATGTATATAACTGCTGCACAATCCTCTGCGAATCTTACAAGGACAAAATATGCCAACAAAATATGTGGGAACTCTCAATAGCAAAATAGACAGTAGATAAAGGATAAATCAGTGAAATCAGTGGGTTCATTTTCTTATCATATGGCATTTTGCAGGATTGCTTCAAATAATTCCAAAGATCAGATAGTCAGTGGGCATAAAGCGCTTACATAAAGTTAAGTATATGCTTAAAGACTTAACTGGATAGAGATTGATGCAAGCATATTTTACGTGCTTTAATGAACTGGGACCTCTACCTGCATAAGATATATTCTGGATGCTTGCTGTGGGGCATGGTGCTGGAACCAGTAAGATCTCTTAACAGAGGAGAAAGATTTTAAGTGGGACCTTTCCTTGGTTAGAGCCAGATTTTCCAAAGTGTTCAGTAACCACCATTGGAAGCAGTTTTTCAGTACTCCTCAGTTCCCAATTAAGTCCTTGATTAAGGAGCCAGATCTGCAAAAGTGCTCATCACCCAGCAGCTGCCATTGAGATCAATGATTCTGGACTCTGAATTTAAGTCCCTGACTAATAGTTGAGCTCTTTGGAAGTATCTGACCATTTGCTGAGATACTGAACTGGTAGTTGTTGGGTGCAGACAGAGCTCTTTGAAAAACTTGGCCTTTAGCTCCTTTTGATGCACAACAAACACATTTGGTTATTCATGGAAACCAAGATAATGACACAGAGAACTCACTCCTCCGTCTTACTCCCATTCATTGGATTTCAAATAAAATCTCCCTACATTCACTGAGTAAAAATCTGCCTGCCTATCATCCTCCTAAAAGCCTTTTTCACATCCTTGTTCCTAAGGCTGTAGATCAAGGGGTTCAGCATGGGGTTCACCAGGGTATAAAACACAGAGATGATTTTGTCCTGGTCCATGGAGTACTTCGAATTGGGCCGTAAATACATGAAAGAGCCCGTTCCGTAGAAGATGGTGACCGCCGTCAGGTGAGAGGCGCAGGTAGAGAAGGCTTTGCGCCTGCCCTCTATGGAGTTGATCCTTAGAATAGCAACCACAATGTACACATAGGAGATGAGGATGGTCAGGATAGTTGATGCTACAATTACAGTCGAAAAGGTGAAATGAACAATGTCTACGATATGGGTGTCAGAGCAGGACAGTGTCAGGATGGGGGGCACATCGCAGAAGAAATGATTGATGATGTTTGATCCACAGAAGGACAAACGGAATATAATTATAGTCTGAACTGTTGCATTTATCCAGCATATGAGGTAGGAACCCAGCACCAGCATCACGCAGAACCGCTTGGACATGATGATGGTGTAGAGCAACGGGCTGCAGATGGCCGTGAAGCGATCGTACGCCAGGACACCCAACAGGCAGCATTCACAGGACACAGCGATGCAGAAGAAGAAGAACTGGACAGCGCACCCAGTAAATGAAATGGCTTTGCTCTCCACTACAAAAGTCATAAGTGTCCTGGGAACAATGACAGTGGAGTATCCGACATCTAAGAGGGCCAGGTTACTAAGGAAAAAGTACATGGGGGTATGAAGCCGCGAGTCAATCCTGATTAAGATGACCATCCCGAGATTCCCCACCAGGATCAGCAGGTAGATCAATAGAAGCACCACAAAGAGCATGACCTTCAGCTTCGGGTTGTCGGTGAATCCCAACAAGATGAATTCGGTCACAGTGGTGTGATTTCCCTTCGCCATTTATCCCAGATGTGCTGTCCCCCATAGGTGAGAGGGTGAGCATTACATGGAAAGAAGAGACAAATAAAGGTTGAGTGTCAATACCGTGGAGTAATTCTGAATGTCCCCTTCAACGAAGTATAAACATGAGGCAACGGATACTTTTCAGGATTCCGTAACCGTCCCATACACCATGTGGTTCTCTGGCCAGATCAAACAGAAGCTTAAGACTCATTATAGGTTTTGAACTAACAGCAGTGGGTCTTTTAACTCAGGCAGCAGAGGCTTATGATCTTGTAAACAGAAGTCCTAAATTCAATCCTTTTTGCTGACAACTCACCCAGTGCTGTCACATGATAATATATTCATTATGGCTGGATTCAGATACAGTTACATATGTTGATTAGTTCTACCCCTGACTAGTGATACTCTTTGCATAGCAAGGTATTAGGGGGAGGATATGGAAGAGAGGGGCGTGTCCATTTCCTTTTATGGAGCCAGTTTAGATGTTTCAAAACTAACTCCCTTTTGATATCTGACCCTATTTCTCCAGTTCCTTGCCTGATATTGCAAAAGTGATTCTGCTATTGAAGCGTCTCCATGACAGTGTCTACGACAAGTCAAGTTTTACAGCCCTGCCTTTATGGAGAAAGCTCCTTCACTCAGTGTGCTACACTGTGATAAGTTCATTCAACTGAGTAGCGAGTTACTCCAAACAGTGATCCTTTCCAGTGCAGTAGGATTAATGTTTTGGTGCTATTCAACATGACCAAGGGAATGAGAATCTGGCTCTTTGTGTTTGGCTAAGTAAAGTCCTTCTAGAATTCCAGGACTTCAAAAAAAAAAATTAAATGTATTAAATGTCCTAAATATTTTTGACACATTGTGTAAATCTTTTCTTATAAGTGTCTTTCTCCAGGACTCTATTCATTTGTGTTTAGGTTGACCAAATAGTAAGTGTGAAAATCGGGACAGGGGTTGGGGGTAATAGGCTCCTATATAAGACAAAGCTGCAAATATCGGGACTGTCCCTATGAAATAGGGATATCTGGTCATCCTGTTTGTGTGGCTGATCTCTATATATTTCTTCTTTCTTTGCTCACACTTGGCAGTGGTAAGATTTATCAGAACATCTGTACTGATTCCCTCATAATTTCTCATCCCAGTGCCCTCTGGGATATCTGGCACCCTAATTCTGATATTATTGGCCCTGGCACCCAGGAAGGTGTATAACCTGTTATCTCTATCTCAGATCTCAGGGTGTCAAAAAAGATCACCTTTTTGATGAAAAATGCCTGCTTTCTTCTAGAAAAAATGATTTTTCATAAAAACCCCAAATGCTTCAAACTGAAATATTTTGATTTAGATACTCCACCTTGGTGCCTCATAGGAGTTTTACTTTGGTTGCCTTTTGTCACCATTCTCCTTTATGGGCCACACTTCTCTGGTGAATGCCCTCTCCAGTGTTGCACCAGAGCAATGGACTAGAGCCTGCTGTCTCAATGAGGGGAGACTGATGCATTGTGGGCCATGTAATCCAATCAGGGAAGCTGTCCTGTCAAGAAGAATAAAAGTATGTGGGCAACAAAACGACAACTCCAGCAATGCACTGTGGCAGCAGTTCCAGTTGTACATATTTCACTTTTTTGCTCAAATATATTTGTATTTTTAATTCATGACAGCTGAATAACATTAAATAATTTTAGATAACTGAGGTAAACATTTTATTGACGAAGTTATTCTGGGAATACATTTTGATCATCTTGGTCAAATAAATTCACAGTAGTTCTCGCATAATTTCAGACAGGAAAACCAAAAATTTGTTCAATATGCCATTCTATGACCGACGTGAGACTCTTTAGAACAATGTCATTAAGACATGGATCAAATTACATTAGGCATTATCAACTAGATTTACAAGGGGGTTTAGGTGTAGGTGCCACTGGCATCCAAAAGATAGCTGCTCTGCTGCTGCTTAGCCCTGCAGACATCTATACTCACTCATTGCCTACATTTTTGCTGTAAAAGATCTCTGCAGGCCTAATTTTTGCCTCTGCGCATGTGCGTTGCTGCCTCGCTCTTGGCATTCCAACACCTAGGCTGAGGCATGACCCATAAACCCGGGGAAGACAGATGTTCCCTGGCCTATCTCACTTTCAAGGCCCTATGCTGTAGGCATACTCAACTTATGTCTACACGCCACACTGCTGCTGGTGGTGTGTAAGGTACGTGTAGCTACATGCGTCAGTAAAGAGCTTGCTGTGTCCATATTGTGGTGTGTGGCTGCATGTGTCAGTGAAAGGCTCTCACAAAAGAGAGACAGCAGAAAAACCTTCAGCAGCTTTTCTCCCTGACAGAGTCTCCCTTAAATAATTAAAGTAACATTGGAGCAGGGGAACTGGATTCTAGGTTTCTCCAGTGGTGCCCAACCCATCAGAGTATAGAATGATTCTTGCATTCCTTTGGCCCAGTGTCCATTTAAGTATTTGTACCCAGTAGACCAGCTTCATTTGGAGAGATTGAAGGAGCCCTCATCAGAAAACCCCATAGCCTACTGGTTAGGCCATTCTCTGGAGAGATGAGAGACTCAAGTTTAAATTTTTTCTTCCCCTCAAGCAGAGGGAGGGAATTGGCTTAGGTCTCCCACATCCTGAGGAACTGCTCTTACCACCAGAATAAAAATCAGAAGGTTGGTGATGCTAGCATGAACACCACCACTTCCTTCTCTAGCGTTGCTTGAAAAAAAAAAAGCTTAGGTGCCTCTCTCTATGAGCATGTTCCAGGTCAAGGATCTCAAGCAGCCAGGACTTAGGGGCTGAACTTCCTGTGAAGGGCGATGGCTTAGAGCACAACCCTCTCATTGCCAGCTCCCAACTCAGCATGCCAACTTTTTAGGATCCCTTTCCTAATCACCTTTATTTCCCCACTCCTTGCATAGGGGACCATGGGTCCTAACTCAAGCTTTGTGAACTCTGGAAATTTTCTAGGCACCGGAAAGTTAGGCAGAATAACACTGAGGATTGCAACGCCTAAGTCTGTTGGTGAATCTGGCCCTCTTGGGTTCTGATTAGAGCTCATTGGGAAAGGAAATTTCCATTCCATGGGCAATTCTGAACTTTGAGATTTGATTTCGTTCCAGATAGGAATGAAATGTTGACATTTCAAAATTTACCCAGGAATGGAAATTCCAAAGAAGAATTTCAATTCAGAAACATTAAAAAGATATTTTTGACAATATTGATTTTTTTCAATTATATTAAAACATAAAAGTATAATAGGATATTTACTATAACCTATACTATTAAATTTTTAATAAAAGTAAACATGAAATCAAATGATGATAAACTCAAAATGAAACATTTTTACCTTATCAGAACAAAATATTTTGACATTACCAAAGCAAAATGAGAAAGTAAATATTTTGGTTAGACATTTGCCCATCCAAAATTTCATCAAAATCAACACGTTCCTGCAAATTGTTATATTTTTGTCAAATTTTTGCATTTTCCAATGGAACCACTCCGTTGAAATTCTTTTGACCATCTCTCGTTTTCAGGTTTCTAACCATTATTTTTCAGGGTGTTTATGAAGCACTAGAACATACAGTGACGATGACAATGGAAGATTCCCCCCCACACACTGCTTTTTTCTTTCTACAGTCTGCCAGTGTGACGTGTTCCACACCTAGAGAATATAAATCTAGGAAATGGACAGTGTGGATGGAGAGGTTGCTGATCAGGTTGTGGCTAAATAGTGATGAGCCAGACCCTTAGCTAGCACAAATGGGCATTGACTTCAGCGGAGCTATATTGATTGACACCAGCTGAGGGTCTAGTGTTCTTAGAACATCTACCACCACTGCAGTCAATCATCTGCACCTCATCATTGCAGACAATTAATGAAATTATCAAAATCTTTGATATCCAGGTGCATGTTAGTAAATATGCAGATTAAACACATTTCTTTACAACCAAAATGCATTTTCAAAAAGGGAGAAATAGATGTTTGAATATTCTGAGCTGCCCTTTATTTTGCAATACGTTATTCTTACCTAAGTAGTCTCCTGCCTTTCTCAGGATGCGAACGACATTGCCATCATGTCCCTTGTCACTGGGCTATTCTGCAATGGGAAAACAAATATAATTGTGCTGTGCAGATCATCAGGATTCTGATTTCAGTGAGTCTGATCTCCATGTGAATTGGCTCTAAAGGGCCATTGTGCCAGAACCAAAAGAGAATATTGATGCCACCTCCTTTGGAGCATAAATGACAAACCAAGAGGATGGAAATGTCGGTTGTTCTTGATCCCAAATGAGATTGTTTTTGGAGGTCGGAGGGATTGTTTATATTTGTTTTGGTGGCATATTGGGACAGAATCCTGGGAGTGCCCCTGAATCTAAACATTAGTCCTGGCACAGACGGGATTATTAGAATATGTTTCATGTCCCCGAGGGATAAACGTACATGATTGCGTTGTCTCCAAAACCTGTGCAAACTCCCTGGTGATTCTGTTATCTCTTTTTCAAAGTGAACTGGCTATTTTTCTCAGGAAGGAAACCTGAATGAACCCTCCAGTGGATACAACAATGGTCTGAGGGGCTGTACACACTGATGGCAGCAAATCTGCTGCTGTCAGATAGATCTATCCAGATTGATTGAGCGCCAGTGAAGACCCACTCAATCAATCCGGAAGTCGATTCAATTAAATGACCTCCTCCAAAGGTGAAGCACTGCATCAACGGGAACGCATTTCCCATCGACATAGCGTAGTGGAGACGGTGCGCAGAAGAGGGTTTAGTAAGTTGACATGAGTTATGGAAGCTAGTCTGTGTAGCTTTCGTAACTCTTGTCAACTGCCACCGAATTTCCCATGGGAACTGGGTGTCTAACAGCACATTTGTGGCTTTGAAAATCTTTCCTTGGAGTATTTACCCACAGGCAGTTTTCTGTTGCACTAGCAGGTTTTCAGTCATGTACTGTTATGAGAGTGTTGAAAGGAAAATATTAATGTAAGCAAGTGACCTTGGCCACACACACATTGCCATTGTAGCACTGCCACAATGTCATACAAGATAATAACACACCCTGTCTATATTCCATTTCATCCATATATTGAACAAATCATATGCAGTGTTACTAAGAGCCCCAAAAAGCTTCATTCTAATGAGTAAGTGATTGATGATTCAGACAAAAGCTTCCCTGTGGGGAGGACAGTACAACAGCTACTAACATTGAAAAGTCACAGAGGGCGAGCAAATTTGCTATTCCTATTAATAATAGTAGTCTCATCAGATTGTCAGCTAGTAGGTTGTAAACCGACTGAACCAAATTCACCCTGTTTTAGCCCAAACTCAGACAACGCAAACTAGCAGAACTATTCCAGGGATGAATCTTGCCAGTGGTTACAAAGTTCAGACAGCCAACCAAAGCAGATCATTGATACAATTATCACCAGAAAAACTCTTTCATAAATTTGATTTAAACCAACAAACAAAATAAAAATTTAAACAAGCAAAATAAAAGTGCAACAGATTTCAAGGAGTAAAACCAGTGATTCTCAACATTGCCTGGACCGTGGACACATATTAAATAGGGAAAGGTGTGAGGATCCCCTTTCCATAAGTTTTCAGATGCTCTCTACCTACCCAGCCATAAAGACAGGGATGGTGGTTATAATTCTTGGAAACCTGTTGGGGACCCCTCTTTGGGAAGGCAACCCCCATGTTGAGAACCCATGAGTAAAACAAAACTATCCTAATGTCAGCATTATGCAATGTTGAGGAAAGATAACCATCATCTTGATTTTGTACAGACTAGTTTTGAATGATAAGGGTCACTTGCACATTGTTCAGACTAAGGCCCAACCCTACAAATACTTTTGTACGTGCTTAACTTTACTCATATAAGTAGTCTCACTGAAGTCAAAATGATTACTCACATGAGTAAGCTTAAGCACTCACACAAAAGCTTCCAGGAGTGCGATCGAGGGTACTGAGTTAATGCCCATTGGAGTCCATAGAAGGTCTATAGATTCCAGTGGTCACTGGCTTGAACCCTTAAGAATGACAAGGTGGCTGGGTATAGTTTATTCAGATTTTATTTTGAATTTTGTTTGTTCCCAATGAGCAGATTCATCTGTGCAAACAGTCTCTGGAAATTGACTGAACTACAATAAAGTTACTTATATATTTATTTATTCATTTTGCTGTCAGAGCAAGAGTTAATATTGACATTATTTCTATATAAGAAGACATACGTTGTTTTCCTCATTATTCCCAGTGCTCTCTATTGCCTAATTAAATAATGACAAAATTGCTCCAAAACAACATTTTAGTTATGCCCACAGCAACTTATTATAATTCCTGATAACCGAAGTTTTCTAAAAAAAAATGTCATAGCTTTGGGAAATGCAGTAAATATGTTTCCTGGTATAAAATTGCAACCAATGCTGGATAATATCATTTATTGCTTTTTTCTTTTTTTCTTTCAATATCTTCAAGTTTGGGGCCAAATTTGTTTCTCATGTCCTTCTCTTACAGCAGGGTTGAATTTGGTCCATTGTGTACAATGCTTAATATATGGCAAATCAAAGCAGGTCAGGGAAGGCCTGACTATGTGATCTTTGCTCACATTGATTATTACTTATGTGAATAGCCTATCTGAGGTCAAGTACTACTTGGTGTGAGGAAAGCAAGATAGAGTTAGGAACCCAAACAATCGAAGGATTATGGTTCATACAAAAATAGACAAGAATGGATTTTATCTCAAATATCCCCAGGTGCTAGAACATCTTGAAACTATAGGTTCATTTCTGATGTCCTCAGGCACATTGAATAGCACCTTACTCCATGAGTATCTCATTAACAACTATAGGGCTACTGCAGAAAAATGTGTGGGTAAAAGTGTCAAGATCTGGCCCTAAAAACCCAAGTGTCTATGAAACTATGTCAGGGAAATAAACCAAACTATCTTATTAGAGTTGTAATATGGAAATAAATATTGAAAAAAAACCAACCCCAAAACAATGTAATCCTCATAGAATTTTATGTTTATTGAAAATTCATTTGAATCTATATTTCGGTGGTATTGAAAGCTGGTTAAGTTGAACACATTTGGCCCAAATGCCTACCTGGTGTAAATCAGCATAGCTGTACTGATGTTACTGGGCTAGACACCTGGTTAATGTAATTTGGATTTACTGTATTGAAATCAATGGGACCAGATCCCCAGCAGGTGTAAACTGGCATAAGTTCAATGGAATCAATGGACCAGATCCCTAGATGGTGGAAATTGGTGTGTTTCCCTTGAAATCTACGGGGCTATGCCAATTTACAGAAGCAGAATATCTTGCCTTTAGGTATGGGATGTTCCAAAGCATCTACATGATATTGGATATTTCTACACTGCAATGTAAGCCCAGGGTTAGCAGTTCTTGAGTCAGCTGACCTGCGTGAGGGATCCCTGGACTTAAGCCTCTACATTGTATTTTAACCCTAGGCTAAGAATTGTCTGATGTGCTCAAAACGAGGGCTCTGGCATCCCCACAGCAGTGCACAGAACGGAGTCAAAGTAACCATTGCCCAGAGTCCCTAATGCCCCCTCCTGAAATGTGGTCACATTAACCTTAGGACCATGGTGCACTGTGGGAAAACTTTACTGCTTGCCCTGCGCATTACCAGGAAGTCGCTCGCTTTGCAAAAGGCTCAATCCATTCGCTCCTCCATTGCAAACCCAGGAGGCTCTGTCACACTGCACTTGCAGATTGGTGGTCAGTACAGAATGGGTTAATGCTGACCAGAGCTGCTGCCCATTCCTGGGGACGGGGGTTGAGGGGTTGTTTTCAATAGAGTGGATTGCAAATGGTTGGGATAGAGATGACTAAGGAATTTGTTCCATGGAATTGTGGGATACTTCTGGATGACTCCTTGCGACCCGAGTCAAGTGGGGTTGTGGCTACCCTGCAAAGAAATAGGGTTTGGACACTGAGTCCCTGCTTGATTTGAGATCGAACCCTTCATCCCTGCAGGGTCCTGGGATTCTGGATCTAAGGACTGGGTTAGTGCAATTGTAGTGTAGATGCAAGAGAGGTTAGCCTTGAGCCCGGGGTTAAAATTTTTGCAATGGGCAGAGAAACCCACCAAAAAATCAACCTTGTTTCTGTGAAAGCCCTATTCCATTGTGCTACCCCTCCCCCTTATGTCCCAGTGACCATCCCCAAGTATCCGGGTCACAGCACTTCAGTGGAGACGTGTTGCTAAGGTTTCTCACATCAGCAATCTCCCAGCTTCTTGCATACTGGGCAAACACCCCAACCACATCTGCCTTTGGGAGAACTGCATTCCATAGCCAGGGCACAGACACAAAACTGGCTCCCACAGAATCAGGATTAGAACTGCAGCAAACCAAATATGTTTCAGAGTTGGTAAAGGACATTCAGTGGGAGGAGACAGGGAGCGAAGACTTCTAAACGGGGGCCAAGATTTTGGAAATTGGGTGCCTATAGTCAGGATCCTTAGTTCATAGTTAGGCACCTCATAATAGGCATTCAACTCCCATTGAGTGTGGTAGCCCACTCCCACAGGTAACTCCCTCAGCACTTTCAAATAATCCCAGTTTAGGCCACTAATGTAGGTGTGTAGCTATGGGTTTAAAAACCTAACTTTAGGCATTTATTATTTTAAAACCTGTCGGGGAGTAACATGGTTAGGCCTGCAAAACACAGACCTGCTTTGCTGGGGAATGGCTTCAGGCTGGCTATGTTTAACCAGTGGACATAATATCCATGTCCATCAATAAATCTAAGGAGCATATGATGACTGGGGCTATAACAGCCCTTTAAGGCATCTATGTTGGTGGAGGATGTTTACTGGCCAAGTGAAAACAATGCATCCTGTACTATGACTATGACAGAACTAGAAGCAGTGGTCTCCAGTTGGATATTAGGAAAAACTTTTTCACTAGGAGGGTGGTGAAGCACTGGAAAGGGATTACCTGGGTAGGTGGTAGAATTGCCATTCTTAGAGGTTATTAAGGCTTGGCTTGACAAAGATTTGGCTGGAATGATTTAGTTGGAGTTAGTTCTGCTTTGAGCAGGAGGTTGGACTAGATGACCTCCAGAGATCCCTTCTAATCCTAATCTTCTATGATTCTATGGTTCTATGATACTGAGGAGCAAGGATATTGGGACACCTTTTGCAATGGTACAGTATGTGTTACTTGATATGATGCCAATGGAACATACTGTGTGTTCAGGGTGTGGAATTATGGAATTGTGTCTCCTTGCTCATTTTGAGAAGGCCTCAGTGCTTCCCCAGAAGCTAGGTTCTACACATGGGTGCTTGGTTAGGAAGGCTCCCTCTACTTAACGCCCAAAGAGCTGGGCACAATTCTAGGCTCTGACTTTTCATGTCTGAAGTTGGACTCAATGTTGCTTTCGCTACAGCAATGGTCAGGCAGGGAGTGTCAGGGCTTGTCTAGGCAGCACATTGGTGTACTGCTGGGTCAAAGTGCATGTCACAACTTTTAGCAGCAAGTCCAAATGGCCAGTGAGCACATGGCGCACTAGTGTGCTGTAAATTTATACCCCAGCTTGTTGTGCATTAATTTACCATGTAGGCAAGCCCTCAGATAACTAATATATGGCATTAGCAGTGCTCAGAATTGACAATGCTATTTTTTCCATGACTGATTTAATTTCTTCCTGTGATTTAAAGAGTCCAAAAGAAATCCTATCCTCATGCAGTTTTGTGGAATTGGCAAAACCTATGATCAAGACTCTCTGCCTCTCTATAAGACCTCTGACTTTGGCCACTGACAGAGGCAAGGCACCATATTGGGGATAGGTAGTCTAATCTGGTAGTGTAAACCCAACTCTGTTGTGAGAGTGCAAATAGGAATTGCCAGACCCAAGGTCCACCTAGCCCTGGATTGTGTCTCTGACTGTGCCCAGGACTAGGTGTTTCTGATGATGGTATTAGTATCCCACAGAAGGCAGACGTGGGATAACTGCACAAAGAAAACTCTTCTCCTAACTCCCAATAGAGACTGGCTTAAGCCCTGAAGCTAGCAGGTTTATATCCCTTCCGATCATTTTTGATTGGGCATTTACTATGGTAACTCCGGATATTTTTGCTATCCATATAAATAGCTAATTCCTCTTGCATTCCGGCTAAATTCTTCACCTCACAGTGAGTGACACAAACTTCCAAAATTTAGATAGACTTGATATAGAGGGGTTCGTTTCCAACCTTACCATTTATGGGTCAATTATCTAAAAAACTCGTCAAGGTCAGGCCTGCTCTCTTCATGGAAGTGGGCTATAGCCAGAAACTTTAGGATATGAGGTTGATGTATAAATAAGGGATGCCATTCAGCCAGTGTCCTGGCACTATGCTAGTAGCTGGTGTGTCCCAGTAGAGCAGTCCATTGAGTAAGTTGATTTTTTCGGTGGCCCTTCCCATGATGGGGGCTCCTTTTCTAGAACTGAAGGCAGGGATCACACTGCCCTATAAGTCAGTGATAATCCACTTTCATAACATGGTGTTGTGAGAAATTCTTCTATTAGGTGGTGTCATTCAGCTGATAGGAAATCCAAACCACGGAGAATCTGTGTCTGTTTCAAAACCCAAGAATGAGGCTGGTCAAAGTTTTCCCATCAAAGGGTGTTTTTGTTTTGTTTTGGTTTGGTTTAAAAGGAAGTGACTTTCTGATTAAACAAAATATGCCCCCAAATATTTTCATTTTCATTTAAACTTTTTGCATTTTTCCTCAATCTTTTTTTTTAAAAAAAGTCAGTTTTTAATGACAAAACTTTTCAGTTATCAAAAACTGGAACTTTTTAAAAATGAAAATAACTAAAAAAAATTGAAGCAAAATTTTGACAAAAACCAAATGTTTCCTTCTAATTTTTGTTGAAAATGTTCACAGGAAAATGCATTTTCCCAACCAATTCTACCAAAGAAATCCCTCTCCTCCCAGACTAAAGGTATTAACTCTAGTATCCTGTCTAAATCAAACTAAAAAAAAAAAAAAAAAAATAATAAAAGGAGATATGGCCTCCTAAATGGCAGTCATAATTTGCTGTATTAAATTTGCTGGGGATACAATTAGTTTTAAATGAATGAGGTTAATAAAGGTACATTGCTCTTACCTAGTGCTTTCCATCCACAGATCTTAAAGTACTTTCCAAAGGAGAAATGTGTCATTAGCTCCATTCTGTAAAGAGAAGTGTCATGCCCCAGGGTACTCAGAACATTTACGGAAGAAAACTCAGTTGTCTTGTATTCTAAGCCAATGCCCTACCCACTGGCCTATACTGAATCTCCTTAAAAACAATGTAGCACATTGGCAATTATGGAAAATACAGAGGCTCACAGCATGTCTTGCAAGTGGCATAAGGCCACCATAACGGAGTTGGGAAACAACAAATTGCTTTACCGGCTGCCTTGAGTAATTTCAGATCTTTTTGAGTCAAGTCACAGACAACTGGTAGTGCTTGAAAATCATGACAATGAAGCAGACAACTTGTTCTTCCCTTTCATTCCTATTTATTAGTCAAAATCAATCCCGATAATTATATTCACTGAGTAAAAATCTTCCTGTCTAACATCCTCCTCATGGCGTCCTTCACCTCTTTGGTCCTCAGGCTGTAGACCAGGGGGTTCAACATGGGGATCACCAGGGAGTAGAACACAGAGATGAATTTGTCCTCATCTATCAAGAAGCTAGAACTGGACCATAAGTACATGAAGGTAACAGTCCCATAGAAGATGGTGACAGCTGTCAGGTGGGAGGTACAAGTGGAGAAGGCTTTGTGTCTACTTTGGGAGGTGTGGATCCTCAGGATGGCAGCAAAGATGTACAGGTAAGAGACAAGGATTGTTACAGTAGTGCTAGTGACAAAATGGTGGGAAAGGTAAAGTGCACAATATCAGTGATGTGTGTGTCCAACAATGAGACCAAACCCATATACAAATACATAAAGATAATTGCCTCATAGAAGAGAGTGATGGCACTGAGGTGGGAGGCACAGTTGGAGAAGGCTTTGAGCTTTCCTTCAGCAGAGACCATCTTCAGGATGACAATGAGGATATACGTGTAAGAGACTAAGGCAATGAGAAGAATAGTCATGGCAATTACAGTGGATAAGGTGAAGGGCCCAGTATCCGAGATGTGGGTGTCAGGGCAGGACAGATTCAAGATGGGAGGGATGTCACAGAAGAAATGATTGATTATGGTGGAGCTGCAGAAGGACAGACTAAATATAAAAATATCTAGAGTCATTAAATTCACAAAAAACATATGTAGATATTGTGGCAAATGGCCGGCTTCTTCCTAGTGGGTCTCTCATTTTTGCCTCTCGTAGTGGGCCAGGGTGTCTCTGGTTACCCTGTCTTCCCAGGGAGGATGGTAGGGACCCGGGCCCACCCACTCCTCTGAGTCCCAGCCCAAGGGCCCTCTGAGTAGCAGATATGTGCTTCTGGCACCTTACTTGCAGCTGCAGACTTTTCCCCTGGGCTACTTTCCCCCCTCTGTCTTTCTGGCTTCTTGAGCCCAGTACCTTCCTCAGGACTCCACCTCTCTCCCACACACCACTGTACTCCGTTCTGTTCTCCTCCACGATTCCACACACCACTGCACTCTGTTCTGTTCTTCTCCACACACCATTGTACTCTGTTCTTCTTCGCAATCCCCGAACACTCCTCTGCTCACAACACACCTACTTCAACTCCCACCCTGTCTCTCAGGAGTAGAGGGTTTTTATAGGCACCTGAGTGGGGCCTTAATTGGTGTCAGCTAATTCTAATTACCCTGTACTGACTCTGGCTAGTCTATAGGGAATAAAGCCGAGATCATTCTAGCACTTATATACAGCTCTTCCAGAACTTTCCTACTGCCCTCTGCCCTTGCTATACCACAATATCAACCACTAGCATCTTAGCATCACTAAGAAGCTACGTAATGTAGCTTGTGTGTCTCCCACTGATGTACTTGTGTTCACATAGCACGGCATATTCAGAGTTCTGCATCGACGGGAGACACCCTCTCATCGATTCAGCCTTACTCCTTTCAGCGAGGTGGACTAATTGAGTTGACCAGAGAGCGCTCTCCCATTGACTGAGCGGGCCTACACTGAGCCACTCAATCGATGCCGCTACATGGATGCCTGCCGCCGTGGCAGTTAAGACATACCCACAGAAAGTAGAATAATGACACAGAGAATCCACTCGTCTTCTGTCTACTATTTATTCGTTAAAATATAATAATAATGATGATAACTACCATGTACAAATCTTCCTGTATATCATCCTTTTAAAAGCAGCTTTCACCTCCTTGTTCCTCAGGCTGTAGATCAAGGGGTTCAGCATGGGGATCACAAGGGCATAGAACACAGAGGTGACTTTGTCCTGGTCCATTGAGTAGTTGGAACTGGGTCTTAAATATATACATATTAGCGTCCCATAAAATATAGTGACAACTGTCAGGTGGGAGGCACAGGTGGAGAAGGTTTTGTGTCTGCCCTTGGCAGAACTGATCCTGAGAATGGCAACAAGGATGCACATGTAGGAAACTAGAACAACCAGGAACGTAGTCACGACAATTATGGTAGAGCAAGTGAAAAGTACAAGGTCAGTGAGATGGGTGTCAGAGCAGGACAGCTTAAGCATGGGGGGCACGTCGCAGAAGAAATGATTGATGACATTGGAGCTGCAGAAGGACAGACTGAATATAAATGAAGTTTGCAAAACTGAATTCACAAAACCACATATGTATGTACCAGCCACAAACAGAACACAGAGTCTCTTGGACATAATGGCTCTGTATAGCAATGGGTTGCAGATAGCTTTGAAGCGATCATACGCTATTACAGCCAGGAGGCAACATTCACTTGTCACAAAGAAACAGACAAAGAATAGCTGTGCTGCACACTCAATCAAAGGAATGGTTGTAGTCTTGTCTACTAAGGTCAACAGCAATTTGGGAGCTATGACTGTGGAATATCCAATATCTACAATGGACATCTGTCTTAGGAAAAAGTACATAGGGGTATGAAGTCGGGTTTCAACCATGATTAACATGATCATCGCAAGATTCCCCACCAGGTTGACCATGTAGATCACTAGGAACAACATAAAGAGAGGGATCTGCAAATCTGGATAATCTGTGAATCCTAGGAAAATGAACTCTGTCACCGTGGTGTGGTTTCTCTGTGTCATTTATTCCAGAAATGCTCTCCTCTGGTGGGGAAAAAAATAAAGATTACAATTATTCATGAGCCAATAAAATGTTGAGTACAGATCCCTCATAATCCCTGGGGTTGTGCCTGTGAAAGAGTGAATAAATTTAATACATCTGAAATATATCAAAAGACATTCCTAGGGAATATGTTCTTTGTATTTCCCACATACTTTCCATTAGAGATAGGGCATGTTCCAGCTACAGAAATATAGCATACTCTGTGTTAATGTGCATTAAACCATCCGGTGAGTAAAATTTTCATAAAATAAGAGATATAAAGATTGGGAGTGTTTAGTTTAGAAGGGAGGCAAATAATCTATCAATGTATGCAAATAATGAATGGTATAGAGTTTATTAATTGTCATTGACTTTCTCTTCCTAATCCAAATGACCTCAATGAGCACAAGTGATGCTCAGTGCCATTTTTATATAGGTGCCTAACTATAGATTTAGGTGCCTAATATTAGGCATCCACAGGAGAAAAGTTTTGTACTATAGTCCATGTAGCCTTAAAGTGTAACTGTCCTATTGGAGTAAGTGTATATTTTACCGATATTCTTTGTAGCCTAGTGTATTATTTTTCCTCCATGTTACAAATCCTCTCTGCAGGCAATGACACTTGTAGATGGCAAGGATTGTAGCTGATTCTATGATACTTTCACCTCATAGAGTCACAGAATCTAGAGATGAAAAAATGCATCTCCTGGGCTAGATACCATGTCTTTCTATGGAATTTCACTGCCACATGCATGACGATATGCTCAAAAGATAATAATAATAATAAACATTTCTCACTAATCATATTGTAGGTGTACACGCATTAAATTCTATTGTGATTTGTATTTGATGGAGGGAGGCATGGACTGAGTGGACTCCACATTAACCAATTGATTCAACCGAGTTACTCTAAATTCACACTGATGTGACTGAGATCAGAATCTGGCCTGTGAGATGGTAACACAATGTGAGATATGTGCTGATGGCACAAGATGGTAATCTTTAGGATACAAAGAAAATGAGTTCGAGATAAACGGGGAGTTTCTTAATTATTGACAAAACAACGATCTCTGGATTCTGCCTATTCCCCCTGCCAGGACACCTGTACAGTGCTATAGGAGGGAAAAAAAAAGAAATTATTTTCAGTAAATATAGGAAACATAGGAATTTCCATACCATATCAGACAAATGATCCATCAGATCCAGTACTGTCTATACATCAGTAGTCTTTGGCGTGCACTTCAGATATAAATACAAAGCCCCCATAGTGGGAAGTTATTCAATAACATGCCTATAGGGGTATATTCACCCTATATGCAGGCAGTTCGCGGTTGCCTCATGCTGTGAAGCATGAAGCTTTATATCCCTTGCAAATGTCTGTATCATACCTAACGTAAGTGTTCTCAATATTCTTATTATGAATCAATGCCTCTGCCCCCAAAAGAAAAACATACAAAAGGAAAAACAAAAACTTGCTCAAAGGACTTTATTAAGATTGAGAAATTAAGCAATTGGAAGGTAGGAAATGCAAGACTTGGGTTGCCTATGCAATCTTAATTCTGCCCCCTTGTTTCTATGCATTATGGTAGTTTTTAATTTCTTTATCACAAGCTGTTTTTTTCAGAACCACTGGATCCCTTCCTGACCCGGTGTGTAGGATAGACTAACTTTTGGTAACTGAATTGACAACCTAAATAATGGTCTGTTAATACAGTTCTGCATTTGTAATTTCCTGGGTTTTTAAAATGGCAAAACTCTTTTGTCAGATGCAATGGTAACAAAATCTCCATTCTGCATTCTCTTGGTTTGTATCTTTAACCACCCGCACTGCATTACAGATTTCTACCCCTTCAGCTACAGGCCTTTGCCAGAACAAGCTATTTTCCTACAGGCAACAGGTCACTGGGGATATGTGCTGGTTCTGTGGGGAGCCTGGCCCACTGCTGTGCCACTCTCTCCTGCTCTGGAAGCTAGGGGAGAGCCTGCCCACTAAAAATCCCCAGAGAAGAGAATGAATCACTAGGGCCAGGTATGTAATGGTGTGAGACCTAGCTCTCTCCTGTCCCAATCAACGCTGGTTCAGCAGGTCCAGAAACAGTCACTATTCCAAGTGCAACGTTGTCCACCTCGGCTGCTGTTGTGGTGGTAGTGCGGGCCCATCTCTTTAGAATGTTCAGGCATTATACTGGCAGGAAGCCAAATTTTTGCTCAAGAAAGGGGGGAAAGTGATTTTCAAAAGCCCTAGCTCAGCTAAACCCGAAGAGAATTTCCTGGGGAGGGAAACAACAACAAAAAACGAATAAACAAAACAAACACAAGATGGTCTTCTCAGGTCTGAAGACTTTCTCCCAGCTGAATTTCAAAAGCCTGCTATGTGTTTTAGCTTCTCAAAAACAAGAATGCAAGAACCTTTTAGAATGGAAAAGGCCGGGTAACCTAATACAGAGAACACTACTAGCTCTTCCACTAGTAAATGCCTGATCCCTTTTATTATTATAAAAGGTACTCGATTGTGTAACCTAATCTCACTCTTCATAGCTCTCTGTCCTCATCCAGAGGCTAGACCACACAAAGCTAACAAAAACTGGTGTTTTAGATCAGGTAATAGATGTTCATTTTTCCAGATCCCGAGGTTCTGGGCTGGATCTGCAGTGTCAATGCCAGAACTAAGAGTATCATGTTACAAGTGGTATTAAACTGAGACGGGAATATTATGTTCTTCCCCCAAACAGACACACAACTGAGTGTTACAGACAATTTTCTGTGGACACTGTGTTTGGTCATCTTAGTCGCTGATGTGCATCAGTGTTGCTCTGGAAACAATGTCTGAAAACTGGTGGTGTAGACTGGAATCTTGAGGTGCCTTTGTTTTATGTTGTACACATTCTGTGTGTAAATAGAGAATTTCAGTTCCTAATATGGTCTCTCCAGCACCAGATACTCTCTAAAATATTTGAGTTAACACCACAATTATTCATGCAAAAGTAACACATTTTAGACTAAAAAAATTCAATGGGAAAATAAGAGATTATAATTTATTGCTCTCCCTGTCCGCCACTTATGTCACAATATTTGATTCTTCTGCAAATAGATACCTTCAACATATGCAGTGCTATAGCATCATGTCCCTTTTTCCACTGTATTTTATTTGGAAGCAGAAAAGCCAAAAATAAATATCAGGTCAAAATATCTGAAAAGCTGATTTTAGATAATCTAATATAAATTCCAGAAGCAAAAGACAGAGAGAATATTGATTTATTCTCGGTCAGAACTGACTGATCAAACTTACCTGCAGAGAAAGAGGTGTGTTATTCCTGATCCCAACAGAATGGTGTGTGACTGACACAAGGTGTTCTTATTTGGTTCAGTGGCAACTAGGGACAAAATCCCTGAAGCAACATGAACATCAGAATGTCAGGCCAGGCACAGATGCGATAATTAAAATGTTTTTTATGTCTTCTGGAGGTTGGGGATAATAAATCACAGATTCCATAGTGGAACAGCTTCAACAGGAAAGATTGAGGGAGTACCATGCCAAAATATCCCATAATTCAATAGTTAGAGCATTCACTGGACAGGTGGGAGACCCTGCTGAAATCCCTTCTCCTGTCAGGTGGAAGAGCTGGGCCTCTAGATACCCAGAGAGAAGTAGCCGTGTGCATACTGAAAGGCAGAAATATAGGCACAAAGGAGCTTTTACTGCAAAAATGTAGGTGCCAAGTGAGTTTAGGCACCCATGAGGTTTGGTGTCAGCTGAGTGGGGATCTCAGGAATAACAATGGGGCCTGGTTCTGGATTGAGGTGCCAAAGTGGCAATTAGGCACCTAAGCCACTTTGTGAATCTAGTCCTAAATACTTGGTGATTAGGAGTATAGGTTTCATCTCTGCCATGTGCCAGCACTTAGATCTGGCCTACATCCTAAAGTTTTACAGGTATTACTATATCTGTTAGGGATGTGCTTTTTTCTACTGATATAGCTATACTGCTAAAAGCATCAGTGTGGATGAAGATATATAGTATAAAGATGCCATTTACTGGTATAGATTAACAAATTATAGGCCAGAGAGGACCATTGTAATCATCTAGTCTGATCTCCTTAATTCAGGCCATAAAAGAAATTTTGAAAGGCTTGACTCAGATGGGATTTGAGTTCCCCAATCTTTGCATCAACACCCCCTCCCCGCTTTAGGAGGGTCCCTGAATTAGCCATTGAATCATAAAGACATCTATCACATTAAATTAGTGCTTTCTCCCTATGGCTAGCCTAGCACAAAACACCTTTATACTGCTGTAACTGAATCTATGCTACTGGGTAGAAGTGAATGAAATTCAGAATTTCCATCCCATGAGAAAAAGTGACTTTTCAACCTTTGTTTTCATCCAAAACCAAGGCAAAAAGTTGAAATATTAACATTTGAACAGAATGGAAATTCTGAAAAAAAAAAAAAAGTCAATTTGGAAATGTCCAAATGTCCTGTTCTGAAATTTTTGACCCAAATGAAACATTTTTGACATTTCAAAATGAAAGTTGCTCTACTTGGGCTTTGCCTGGCCATTCTTGATCAGCTAGAACTGAGAGGAGCTGCAAGCAGGAGCTTGATGAGGAGGGGAGGAGCAGTCTTTTTGAACACATTGGGGTACCTAAGGGGATGCCCAAGGAAAGGATGCGCTAGTGAGGCTTGATGCAGGTAGGATATTTGTCCTTTTCTAAATGGTCTCATGCTTTATTTGTTAAGCATTAGAGCAACAGTGTTTGATTCCTGTTCAGTGTCTCTGTGTTATATTCTTTCCATTTATCATATGGCTCTATTGGAGGGTTCAGCTGTGCCCCAGAGGACTCACAGTGTTGGTGGAATTCTGGGATAGGGTGTGTTGAAGCTTTGGCGGAGTCTGGCAAGTCATCACTGAGCCCAGGGGCTTAGGCAGCTGGATAGCAGGTTCTCGCTTCCAAGAAATGGTGCTGGGCAGAGGGCCTGCACTCTGAGAATGTGCCTAGGAACCCCAAGCCTGTAGCAGTGGCTGGGATCCATTTAGTCTCTGGTGGACTCAAAATTCTGGGGCTCTGAGCTGGAATTCCCCTCAACACATGGTGGTGGTTATCCAGCAAGGGGAGCCCGAATGGATCTGTGACAAAGTGATATGATATGATAGTGTATTCTATACCGCCTCACAGTCATTCCTGAATCTGGGAAATTGAATTTTTCAATATTAATAGGCTTGGATTACATTTTTTTTAACAAGCCACTGAATATGGTTAAACTAAAGAAAGCAGGGCAATGAAACAGAGAATTCACTATTCATTCGTCAATTGTTTATTGATAAGCACAAATCCCAATAACTATATTAACTAAGAGGAAACCTTCCTGTTTATCATCCTTCTAAAAGCATCCTTCACCTCCTTGTTCCTCAGGCTGTAGATCAGTGGGTTCAGCATGGGAATTATGAGGATATAAAACACAGAGATAACCTTGTCTGGGCCCATGGTGTAACCCGAACTGGGTCGTAAATATGTGAAGATCACAGTTCCATAGAAAATTGTTACGGCCATCAAGTGGGAGACACAGGTGGAGAAGGTTTTGAGTTTGCCCTTGGCAGAGTGGATCTTCAGGATGGCGATGACGATGTACATATAGGAGAATAGTACGATGAGGATAGTAGTTATAACAACTAGAGTGGACAAGGTGAAATGCACTGTGTTAGCATTATGTGTGTTGGAGCAGGACAGCTTAAGGATTGGGGGAATGTCACAGAAGAAATGGTTGATGACATTGGAATCACAGAAGGACAGGGTAAATATAAATGGAGTTTGAACAACTGCATTCACAAAACCACATATGTATGTACCAACCACTAGTAATACACAACGTAGTTTGGACATGACAACTCTATAGAGCAATGGGTTACAGATGGCTATGAAGCGATCATATGCCATTACAGCCAACAGGCAAGCTTCATTGGTCAGAAAGTTACAGACAAAGAAAAACTGTGCTGCGCATGCAGTGAGAGAAATGGGTTTCTTCTCCACCACAAAACTGATTAGCAACCTGGGAGCAACAGCAGAGGAATTACCGACATCTGCAACAGACAAATTACTGAGGAAATAGTACATGGGGGTGTGCAGTCGGGAATCAAACCTGATCAACATGATCATCCCTAGATTCCCCACCACAGTGATAACATAGATCATTAGGAACAACACAAAGAGGAGGATCTGAAGTTTTGGGTGATCTGTGAATCCCTGGAAAATGAAGTCCAAAGCCAGGGTGTGATTTCCCTCTGCCATTTCTTCCAACCATGGTTTCCTCTGCTGGGAAAAAGCAAAATGTACAATTAAACAGGAGCCAATAAAGGACCAAGAGTGGAATCTTCACAATAAGTCTGACTTCCCTTGTGAAATATTGTACCAACCCGAGGCAGTGGGAATGTATCAGGGGACAATCCTAGGGAATTCACTGTTTGCCTGGCATGTACATTGTCTACTACAGCTAAGACTGTCACCCTGAGAATTAGTGCATACTGGGCATTAAAGTGCACCCAACCCAACAGACTGAACAGACCTTCCTATAAAGTCAGAGGCAACAAAGAAAGGTAATGTTCCATATGAGAACGAAAATAAATCATCTCCTTTAAATATATATAGACCAGTGAATAGTCTAGAGTTCATTCATTTACCCTGCTTTGCTGTCCCTGCTCCCATTGACATCACTGGGAACTGTGGTTCTCATCATCTTTGAAAGCTATAACTGGAAAAAAATTTCAATTGAAACTTTTTTTTCCAGGAGAAATGTAGATTCGGAGACATCAAATCTTTCACAAATTCATGTCAAATTCATCAAATTGTTCATTCTGAAAAAAAAATCGGTAAACAAATTTCTGAAAAAAATTGAAACACTTTCTTTTGACAATTTTAAATGAAACATGTCAGTTTTTAATTTGAAATTACTTTTAGTTTCAGTGTTTCCTTTAATTTTTTTTTATCCAAATAATTTAAAAATGCTCAAAAGGAAAACAAAACAATTTGTTTTAGGTTAAACAAATCATTCTGTTTGACCCTGAATTTTTTTTTACTTCAAGATTTACTGAAAATTTCAAATAAATTCCTTTTCAGTGTGACTCAAAATGATTTTTTTTCTGACATTTTGAAATTGCCACAAACCAAAAAATCCATTATTCACCCAACTCTATTTAAAATATTGGTTAATTTAAAATGCAAGCCCCACTCCACAGCCTCGCAGCTGTGCCACAAAGCCATCCAGAACCACCTGGTGAAAGGCAACCCACTGCACCTGGGGAAGGTAACAATGAATTCCGCCGTCCCCCAGAACCGACAGCCAGCTGCGGCCAGACGTAGTCGTCACCAACAGGGAGCAGAAAAAGATCATCATGTTAGACATCATGATCCCCTTTGAAAACAGGACTCTGGCCTTCTGCGAAGTCCAAGCTCGTAAGGAGGTGAAATACGCCCCCCTGGCCGACACCCTGAGAGCGAAAGGCTATGAGGTGATGACGTAGGCTTTGATCATCAGAGCGTTGGGCTCTTGGGACCCCAGCAACGAGCTTGTGCTGTGAGCTTGCAGAATCAGTCGGTGCTACACCCGGCTCATGCGACGTCTCATGGTGTCGGACACCATCAGATGTTCCAGGGACATCTACACGGAGCACATCACTGGAAACCAGCAGTACCAAGAAGAATGGGTCAGAGCACCATCATGAATCGGCAACGAGATGAGACTTGAAAGCCTTTCTCTGATAGAACATATGTACTGAATTATTATCTATACCATATTTCTCATTTAATGAGGGTTGACCTGCTTTCATTACCATATCTACTTCCTACAAACCACGCTTAAACGTAACTTTTTGTATGAACAACGTACCCTTTTACTTGACTGCTTGTATTTTAAACTGTCAAACCTATTACCCTCCATCTGGGATACCACACATTATGCTTTCATTGTACTCCCTATCTCCCAGCCAACCTCGGTACCTGCTGACAATCGGTACATGATGTCCAGATGTCCAGGAACTCTTTCATTTAAACTCTGTACCTGATCGGTTTTTAAAACATTATTGTAAATAAAAATGTCTAAATATGGATTTAGCCTACAAACAGTGGACATTTATATTAGAGATCTGTTGTACGCTCACTGGGAGAACGTACCTTTTGCAGATGCGCATTATAACTGACTATGTTTTCTTCCACATGTTGCAAATCTTTCTGTAAGACAGTGATGCTTTTAAGTGTCATAGACTAAAGTGGCCTTTTCCTTGTTGATTCAGGAGGGAAAGTGATATGGTATCAGGCAATCTAGACTGCAAGCTCCTACTCTTTGCTGATAGTGCACTAGGCACTGACAGGTCCTTGTCAGTGTGCGCCCAGTGAGTGTGGACCTGGACAAGTCTCAGGCACTCACAGAAGATAGAAGAATACAGGCAGGATACAGGCAGAATGTTACCACTAGTGTGCCTGAACTGACAAGGGTGGGTTAGCTAGGGCATACAGATAAACCAGGGCCATGCCTCCCATCCTGTTTATCTGATAGCACTAGTCAGCCTGAGTGGACAGAGACTGCACACTGGATATAAATGCTTCTGGGAACAGGCTCTCCCTGTATCTCTGATGCACTGATACATGATAACCATCATTCTAGTACACCCCTTGTAGACCCCTTGAAAATTTTTCCTGTCTTGAATTGGGACGGAGTCAAAACATTGAACATTTCTGCAAATCAAAAATCGGGGGGGAAAAGAATTAAATTCAGTTCCATTAAACTATTTCATTTCGATACATTTTACACCATTTTGGTTTGATTTCAAACTTTTTTTTTAGCTACAATTAGCCAAAATTTCAAAATGACTTTTAATGTTGAATCATGAAAACATATCTTTTTTTTAATTCTGAAAATGTTGAAACAAAAATTTCAACCATTTCAAAGCTTTTTTTCCTTTAAAAAATATTCTTTTTGAAAAAATTGTCAAAACTGACCCTTTCCGGCCAACAGTTCCAGTTTTCATGAATGGGTTCTGATGAAAAAAATGTTTAGTCAGAATATACCCGACCTGCTCTGTTAAAATTTTCTCTGCACATGATGTTACAGACAGATTTCCAGAAAATGGGAGTTTGAAAAATTCCATTGTGATCTATATTTGCTTCAAGAAACCAGGATATGGGCTACTTTTTAATTAGCCCAGTGACCACAGCTGAGCTATTCTGGGTGCATATCAGTAGGCATGAGAACAGTATCTGTCAGCAATGTTGCTGATATTAATATGAGATGTATGCTGATGGCTGTGAAGCATCTCATTCCTGTCTGGATCTTGAATCTAAATAGAAAGTTACTTGAAGATAGCTTGCGTGTTTTCTATTTATTGAACTAACTGATCTGAAAGCTGCCATTCCGTCTGTCATGTTACCTGTGCCAGGGGTTTAAAAAGTTATATTACTGAAATTAAATTAAATATACAGAACACAGTGATCCATTTTTTCCATTGATAATCATTACAGTATGCTTCTGAGGCAATTGCTAACCCTCATAATAAGCAGCTATGGAATAACATGGCTCTGGAGGAAGTTTCCTCCTCAATCTAGACAATAACCTATGTGATTTCCCGCATCCCAAAGCATAAGGTTTTATATCTTTAAACTTTGTCTCCATTCCAATGTACTTTGAAGTCTTTAAATCATTATTTGAGGATTTCAATAACTCAGTCTTAGATTAGAGGTCTATTACAGGAGTGGGTGGGTGAAGGTCTGTGGCCTGCATTGTGCAGGAGGTCAGACTAGATGATCATATTGGTCCTTTCTGACCTTAGAGTCTATGAGAGTCTGAGTCTAAATACAGATATTCTTAATATTCATACATATGTCAAATCTTTTTTTAGGTGATTAGATAGATAGATAGATAGAATGTATATCAGATAGCTCCAATCTACATCAGCTGGGGAACGTGACTTCAGCTGAACTATGGCCCAGTTACACCAGCTGGGATTTGACCCATTGATTCCAACCGAGCTGTACTAATTTACACCATTTTGAGATCTGATCGGTTGCTGGTGAAGGGGCTATTGGAGTCTACTGAGACTGAAATCCTAGTTATGGTCTCAGAACAGGCACCACAATGAAAGCACTTTGCAACCTTCCCACGGACTTTCCCCCTGTTTTCTCTTCCTGCTAATGTGAATTCTGACCTGCAGAGAATATTTGAAGACCATAGAGGAATGCCGAGGGGAATTGTGCATTGGTCCTGATTTAGGTTGCACACATTCTGTGTATAGACTGAGAACTTCTAGTCCACTGGAAGTCTCTCTGATCAACTTAATCCAGCACTAAATCCACTTAAAAAAACAAAACCAACCCCCCCCCACCTCAAAACTCCCCTCCCCCAAAAAACTCCCTTGGTCTTTAAGGAAAAGTGAAAGCTCTTCAGACTGAATATGTTACACAAAACATAAAATATTAGACATGCAAATGCCTTATTTTCAATTTTCCCTCGTCTGACTCTATTTTGTTCTTACCCAAATAAATATCTTCAACAATCAGGAACAGTATTTTATGCTGAAGCAAAAACAAAAATAAAATAAATATAAGGTTGAAATGGTCAAAAATCAGGGTGTAGAAAATCTAACTTAAAAAGAACAGAGATAATGTGTATTCCATTTCTATCGGAGCCATGCTCATGAAATTTACCAGTGGAGCAACAGCTATCTCATTCCTTTCTCTAAACATGCTGTGTTGATGACACAGAGTATTTATATTTGTGTTGGTGGCCATTAGGGACAGTACCTCAAGACTCACAATCACAGGGTAGGCAGAAATAAGCTAATTAAAACATCGTTTGAGGATGAGGGATAATCACACAGATTTGTTGTCTCCAATAGTTGGTCAGAAATTCAAGTGTCCTCTGTATTCTCCTTTTCTTAGTTTCTAGATGATCTGGCCCCATTGCAACGAACCCAAAAATTGGAAGACATTCCCAGTAGATAGCTCCTTCTTGCCAGGAGTAAACTGTGCCATATATTTGATAATAAAGTTTCTAATCTCAGTTGGCATATTTTGTGTCTCTGGAATGATAGCTAGATGAAGAATTGATATCATTTTTCACATGGGTAATATGGAACATCAGTTTCCACAGATTGTTTCCTGGCCCAAAATAAAATGAGCAAGCACTTTGGTGTATTTGTTTGGGGGAAATTGTATACAGTGCTCAACTGCATTACACCTGGTTTAGCCAATTTGAATTGCTCTTCTAAATCTCTTTTGTAATATAGCTGCAGTTACACGTAAAGCTTGGTTCTGACGTCATTTACATGTCTTTCATGCTGGCATAGCTTTATTGACTACAGTGCACTTACTCCTGGTTTACAGACATTTAACTGACCCCAGAATCAGGCCCCTAAAGCCCTGAATGCCTTCTTTTAGTGGTAGTTTGACTTACAGTGCTTTGTGCAAGGAATGCATTACCCAGAATCCATATCAGTGAGTTGGTTGTGTCTGTGTTTGGACAGAAGAAGTAAGACAGTCAATTGCTAGCAGCAAATTTCAAGGCCTTTGAAGTTTCCTACAGGACAAGCCTTTTGGGGTTCTTAAAATAAAAGGCTTTTGGAGAAAAATTAACAGAAGAAGCAACTGTCTGCCAGCTACTGTTGCAGCGAGCTTTACCACCATGGCTACCACCCCAACCATCTCCTGGGATGCCACGATCTACCAACACTATTGGGCCTTTATCATCCTGATCCTGAGGGATGTCCCGACCAGACTGGAAGAGAGCGATAGAAAGAGGGGGATGCAGAGGCGATTGCTACCTCCATCTGCTTGTCTAAATCCTAACCACCATCTGGGATGTGAGACTTTCTCTCTCTCTCTCTCTCACACACACACACACACACACACACGGGTCATTGCATGTCCTTTTCACACTTTATTTCTTCTCTTTTCTAGCCTCTCCTTTTTCCTTCTGTTTAATAAAAGTCTGGTATAGCCGGCCAAGACTCTATATTTTGCAACACTACTATAGGCGTGTGACCAGAAAAGCAGTTAAAAGCAATGCCTGAAACAGCCCACAAAGCTACTGCTTTTCATGTAGGTGGATCTATGTCAGTGGAAGAGCTCTTTCCTGTCCCCATAACTGTTGCACGGTCAGCTGAAGAGAGAGAGATTGAGCCGGGTGGAGTGATAAGGAACGGTTATTCAGTTACAGCTTCTGGGTCACTCATTCCCCTTGTCATGTGTGTCCAACGAAGGGACCCCTGAGTTCACTACTTCACAACTTTTTATTTAAAATAATATGCAAATACACACGCTTCTACAACGCCCCATAAAATCCTTATTTGATTATATAAATAATTATAAAATGAATATTAATGTCTAGGGGAGGTGTATAATTATATCCATCCCTGTTTGTTATTTTTCACAAAACTTGCATAGCAAATACATTTATTTTAACAGCAAAAATGGCCAGGAAGTCCCTTAACAAACTAGCAACAAGAGAAGAACTAGGGGGAGAGATCCCGGGCCTTCCTAACAGACATGCTGCCTGGGAAAGATGAGATAACACCCTTTTACCACATTCTTTCTCCAGGTGGAGAGGGGAGGAATGAAAGGGAGAATATAGCCTACTCATATTATGCTGTCATTACGATGGTACCTATCAGGTAGGACTGCCCTGCTCCAGTCACTGCTAGAAAGTTGTCCTGATTCGCTTTCTCTGTCCCTAACTTCAAGGCTAGAAAGTTGCTGTTGTTTGCTCCCCCACCCCCACTTTCAAAGCTAGAAAAGTGCTGTGGTATTGCTTGTGTAGTACGTGGCCTTTTCAGCCCAAGTCAGGGGTCCCACAGAGGACAATTCATGTCCAAAGCCTGGGCCCAACTCCCAGCCTCCCAGGAAAGTGGCCCAGCGCTGACATCTTTTGTCCCCGTGCCCACAATAACGTGACTACAAAAGAGCTTATGCCAGCAAAACTCATGCTGTCAGGGGGGTGTTTTTTTCACATCCCTGAATGACAAAAGTTTTGCTGCCATAAGTGCTAGTGTCAACAAAGCCTAAGAGACTAGCAAATGGTTTGTGTGTGTTGTGTTGGTGAGAGTTTCCTTTTATATACTTTCTACAGCTGAAGGGTGAGGGAACGAATTGTTGAAATGAAAACCTAACTTAATACTTTGCTTTTCAAAGGTTTTAGTTGTTTCTCCTTCTTTCTCTGTATCTTTAATATAACGTTAAAAGGCTGGTTAATGGTGTATTTGCTGTGGAGCTAAGAGGTCTGAGGTGTCTGCATACCAAAACCTTGTTTAAAACTGTTTAATGATGTACCGTGGGTTGGCTATGTTATAACATCTTTTGACTCTGTGGGCCAGTTGTGGGCTGGGTTAAAGCTTCTTATGGGTTGCGTTAAAACCGTGTTCAAACTGATGTGTGAATGCACCCTTCACTTAAGATAGTTGTAAGAAACATGAAAGGGGCCACACTTGCAACAAGGCCTAGTAGAATCTGCCCAGAAACTAGCATCCTGTGGGCAGAAGGTTCCATTGGATATTGTGACTCTGTATGCGTGCGTGTGTGTGTGTGTGAGAGAGAGAGAGAGAGAGAGATTGAACGCTCAAAAATTACAAGACCAGAGAGAAAGATACAGGCAAAAAAGTGAGAAAGTCAAGCAATAGGTGTGAGCACAGTGTAACCCTGGAAAAAGCTAAAGAAAAAGCTTCTGTGTCTGCTGGTTACAGAAGCTGGGGCCTGTAAGGTAAGAAACTGGTCCTTTCTTAGCCCTTTCTGAGTTCAGAGAAACAGGAGATTGCATTAAAAAAATATCAGCATCCATTAATTTCTACTTTCAGCTGGGGCTCTGACATTTGACTAGCTACTTGGCTCATTTATTCCATTGACATTAATGCAACAATGCACAACACTTATTAACTAGATACAGTAGCATTCTCTGTTACAGTTGGTTTAAGAATATTATATAATGTTGACATATTTTTCAAATAAAATTATATGGGAATTTTCCATAAGCAATTGGCTTCAGGTTTGAATATAGTATATAATTTCTTTTACTGGAGGCTAAAGGAGATTCTTATTTGTTCACTAAGCCTTTGGACCCAAAGATTATGATTAGGGGTGAGTGGGAAATGGTTTTCCTGTTCCATGAAAATTTTTGATATTTTAAAAATGTTCCATCCGAAAAGTTGATATTTTCAAAATTTTCACAAATCGAAAAGCTGAGGAAAGAAATCGATTTTGGTCCATCAAAAGATTTTGTTTCAATAGTTCAAAATGTATCGACCTTTAAAAAAAATTAACACATTTTGAAATGGAGTCATTTTGAACCAAAAAAGATAACTTTTCATTTAAAATGGCAACATGGGACATTTAGATAATTTTAAACGTTTTTCTTTTAGCATTTTTTGAAATGAGTAATTCATTGAAACTGGCCCTTTCTCACAAGAAAATTTCCATTTTGACAAATAAGTATTTTCCAATGAAGAACGTTTATTTGAAAAATTCCCGATCAGCTCTAGTTGTGGTCTTCTTTTTAGCTGCGTATTCCCCACTGATGTATTGTTCACAGATTAGGAAATAACCATGATAGGGAGTCACAAAATGTTGGACAAGCCTATTGACTGTTCTGTTCCCCATGTAAATAAGTTCCTGGCCCAGTTATACACAGCAACAGAGGAATAGATTGAATTTCACTAAGCACATGACTGAGACATGTTGATAGATGGATAATAACTTTCCTTGTAGTATAACTGTAATAAGATAATAATATATCACACAGATGATACTTTTCCCATACACAAACATGGTTCATCTCTTTCCATTCATTTAGATCATATTAATAATAACATTCCTTAAGAAAAGATCTTCTGATATACTGTCTTTCTCAGGGCATCCTTCACATCTTTGTTCCTCAAGCTGTAGATAAGGGGGTTCAGCATGGGGATCACCGTGGTGTAAAACACTGAGACCACTTTCTCCTGTTCCAATGAGTACCTGGAACTAGGCTGGATGTAAATAAAAGTGAGAGATCCATAGAGTAAAGAGACGGCCGTCAGGTGGGAGGTGCAGGTGGAGAAAACTTTGTGCCTGCCCTTGGTGGAACGGATCCGCAGGATGGCAGAGAGGATGAGCAGGTAAGATATAAGGATGGTAAGGATGGTGAGGATTGCTATGATGCCGGAGAAGATGAAAAGCAAGACCTCGCTGGTGTGGGTATCTGAGCAGGAAAGCTTCAACAGTGGGGGGATGTCACAGAAGAAGTGATTGATGATATTAGGCCCACAGAAAGATAAGCTCAGCAAAGAAGCTGTGTGCACCAGGGAGTTTATAATACCACCTATATAGGACACAGTAACCAGAAGGATACAGACCCTCCTGGACATAACCACCCTATAGAGCAGTGGGCTACAGATTGCCACATAGCGGTCATAGGCCATCGCAGCAAGGAGGAAACACTCTGACCCCACAAAAGTAGCGAAAAAAGAAAACTGGGCAACACACTGAGCGTATGGCACAACTTTACGCCCTGATAGAATATTTGCCAGCATTTTAGGAGTGATGGATGAGGAATAACAGAAATCCACAAGAGACAGATTACTGAGGAAGAAGTACATAGGGGTGTGCAGTTGGGAATTGATCTTTATTAACATGACCATACCGAGATTCCCCATAATGGTAGTAAAATAGATTAAGAGGAACACCACAAAGAGGGGAACCTGCAGTTCTGGACAATCCATCAGTCCTGAGAGAATGAACTCTGTCACTGTAGTATGATTATTCCCAGCCATTTTTTTCTCCAGTCTGCTTTGTTTTTTATCTGCCAAGATAAGAAAGGTGATCAGTTTACACCTGGAATGGTTGTGTTACAGGAATTAATCTAATTAGCAGTGGGAGAACAGAGAACCCAATATATTTTCAGCACTGCAATGTACCTGCAGATAAATTGATTAGAGCTGATTAACTGGGTATTTAAATGGCAGTATTAATTAATAGTAAGAGTCAAGTAAATCTTTGATTAAAAGAAGTAACAAATTTTTCAGTGAATTTTGAAAATTCTGACACAGTTTACATTCCATTTTGTTGTGAAACTCACCAGCTTTTTCCCCCTTTTCACGTTTATTTTTGAAAATGGTGATTACAGCCACATCACAAACAATGACAAGTGAAGACAAAAATGGGTGATAAACAGCTGAACATGGAGCAAAATGGAAGTCTGAAAAACAATTATTTTGCCTGCCTCTAATGGTGACTAGAAGGTGAAAAATACCCTGTTTTGTAAGTGAACTTTCATAATGAAATACATGTCAAACTAACCTAATGGTGAGACAAGATGGGTGAAGTAATATCTTTTATTGGACCAACTTCTGTTAGTGAGAGAGACATGTTTTTGAGCTACAGAGTTCTTCTTCAAATATGGACTACTGTTTATTAACTTAATATCTAAACGTAATTTCCTTTTCATTTACCATAAATCATAATTAGTGCTATGCTTTTCTTATAGCAAATTTTGGAAACACATTTTGGAAATCATTGGAAGAGAGGAATAATTTTATATCCATTGAAAGTTTTGTGCATTAACGCAACCTTAAAGAATTGTCATTGATTAACATTTTTATTATAGCCACTAGGCTGAGCTGGTCTTCTGAAAACTGCTAATATAATATTTTAGTTGCATTTCCATCAATATATGATTGCCACCCATAGAATTCTAAATACATGAGGGTGATCTGTCCCTCAATCCTCCCGTAGTTTCCCTCTGTTCTTATGAAATCTATTTTAATAAACCAAAAACAACAAAGCAACAACAAAATTAGACCAACTGAACATGGTGCATTTGAATTGCAATGAAATATATGCAGTTTTTAATCATCGTTTGGAAACTATTTTACACTATGGAAATCAACTTGTTACTCATTTCCCAACTTTTGTTTAAAAGTAACCCCAAAGGTTCTGTGTTCATTTTGTCACTGCAGTCCCATCTATAATAAACAGCATAAAACAATATTTAATTCTTACCTAAAACATGAACTACAGCTTTCAAGATGATACAGGTATTATTGAACTCATTACCACTGTAGTTTATCTTACAAGAGAATACATCTGAAGTCTGAAAATGACTACAATTTTGCATGCAGGAATTCTCATTCTAAGCAGATCCAAATGATATGAAAGCAAATTTCAGATGTTCTCGAAATGGAGGTGAATATTTATGCTGCATCTGTCAAAGCCCAGAATGATCAGACTTAGTAAATGATGAGAGAAAGCACTCGTTCTTGACTCTGAAAGGTGACATGTTAAGAGATGATTTTTATAGTTGGATTATTGGCCCTTTGAGACATAATCCCTTACGTATCTCAGAACTCTGGATTTCAGGGTATTCATAGAAGTGGTCATTAAATGTGGTTATGTTTTCTGAGACCAATGATTAATGTTAATCTGTTGCGGTAGACATAAGTCTCCTGTCATTTATAATGGGTCCATACTAACATAACTCTATTTACTCTGCAGTAATAAGCTTTAAGCAATAGCCACCTGTATAAGCAAGAAAAGAACCTCACCCAATGTCTTTAAAAGTTGGACAAATGCTTCCACTTTTCCATCTATCTCATTATCTTCATTTCCAAGAAAACAGTCTCATTGTAGTTTATACCAGAAATCAGAATGTTTTCCCAGCAAAAATATCATCTTACTAGGCAGAAGAAGCGATATGTTTTTGAAAATTAGAGGTAATAATTTCAAAAGTGCCAAGTGAGTTAAAAACACAGGGGCCATTGACTTCCAATGGGATTTATATTCCTAATTCAAATGAGCACTTTTGAAAATCTCACTCTATCTTTAAAAAAAAAAATCAATAAAACAAGCTACAAATCTCTATTAAGAAAGCATAAAGGTTTCAGAGAAAAATGCCAGAGTCAAAGTTGGTATATTCGTGTGGCCCTTTTCTGCATACAAATCATTATAATTCAAGCAATTCTTTCAGTGGATTTCCCTTTTTTTTTATATAGTTTCTTGCACTTACTTTTTAATTTAGTACACTTCACTTGCAACTTTGTACTCACTAAATATAATCCTTAAAGCCTCATCCATGTCCAATGACTCACGTCAATCCAGGCCTACGGATATATACTATTTCTCAAATAATGCAATATAATGTTATAAATAGACCAGAATCTGACACATATTTAAAACTAAGCTACTTTGTACTAGCTCAGTTTATGACACTCTTTTCCCAACTAGGCAACAGTTATTATCATTCCCTTTCTTTTGGCTAAATTTGCTTCCCAGAAGATATCTCTGAAAAACTGAAAAAAATGAAGAAAAAAGACATAAAATTATTCAAGGGCTGGAGAAAAATGTTTTACTGTGAGAAATGTAGGGAGTTAGATTGGTTTAGCATATCAGACAGAAGATCAAAAGGTGACTTCATTACAGTATATAAATACCTTCATGGAAAACAAATGCTGGGTACTAAATGGCTCTTTAATCCAGTGGAGAAAGGCATAACAAGAACCAATGGCTGGAAGTAAAAGCCACACAAATTAAAATTAGAAATAAGGAACACATTTTTAACAATGAGGGTGATTAATCATTGAAATAAACTACCAAGGAAGTGGTGGATGCCCCATCTTTTGAAGTCTTCAGATCAAGACTGGATGCCTTTCAGGAAGATACACTTTAATCAAGATGAAATTCGATGGCCTATGTTATACACAAGGTCAGACAAGATGATCTGATTTTCTAGCCTTCAGATCTATACATGAATATATGATGAGAAAAAAACCAAAACAAAGCAAAACAAAAACCCAGCTGTTCCAGTATACTCTATTTTGATAATTTAGATTATAGTGAAAAGTATAATAAATGTGTAAACAATTTTTCATCTTAAATTATTAATTACTTATATTGTATTATATTATTATAGTGAGTCACTATGTGGTACTGTTACACTCAGTTTTACACATTCTTTTTCTTAGTGTAGCAGCTGTAGAAGAAATACCATATTGTTGTTGGTTTTGGGGTGTAATTTCTTTTTGGTGTAGCTGTTGCAAGCAGCAAGAGAACTTGCTGTCTGCCTTAATCTCTATTACTAGAGTCAAATTTTTGTGCAGATTTGCTCCCTGGAAACCAGGGCTGGTGTTGGAACTGAAATTTCCGAGAAAAGGACATCTTGTTTGTGGCCTGCATGCTGTTTGTGACCACTCGGTTCAAGGGCTGGGGTATATAGCCTCAGTAAACAAGTTGCACTAAGAGAATACCTAGACCTCCCTGCATCATTATTTTATCCATCAGCAGGACACCAACTTGCAAAGCCCTGACCTCAGTTACTGCTCAGCAGAAGAACAGCAGTAGCACAGCCACGTTGCAAACAATGATCCAGTTGCGGGGTTTCAGGCTCAGACAGCAGTCCTCAGATGCGTGGTGGCAGGTGCCAGTCTCAGGCTTACCCTGCCTCTTATCCCCACTTTCTCCCTCAGTCCCCCATTGTCCCTAGCCTCTGCTTTCTACCCTCCTCCCCATCCAGGGCTTGGCTTGTCCCCTGGCTTGTCAGGACTGAGTAAGTCTGCTGTGAAAATTGATATTTGTATGTTTGCTAATTTCACTTTTCACAGCAGACTTACTAGCTAGCAAGTCGAACAAATAAACAACAAACGAACAACCAGAAAAGCAAAATAAACAACGACAAAAAAAGGCAAGAATGATCAAAGCACCTTATTTGTGTTTCTATTCTGCTTAGGTTCAGTAAAGAGCAGAGATAGCTGTACATTATTTTTATTATTGAGTCTCAAAAAACAAACAAGCCTTACATAAAAAATTAAAATGATTTGGACATGCAGATGGGCATATTTATTTGTTTTTCCTAAAGTTACTTATTTTAGGAAAAATTGTCGGAGTGGCCACCAGCTGAGGTCACCAACATTTTTGTTGTGAGAACCTCTGATCTAATCTATTCTTAAAAACCTACTTAAAAATGACAGAGATTCCACAACCTCCTATGCAATTTGTTCCAGTGCTTAACTACCCTGACAGTTAGGAAGTTTTTCCCAATGTCCAACTGAAACCTCTCTTGCTGCAAGTTAAGCCCATTGCTTCTTGTCCTCTCCTCAGAGGTTAACAAAAACGTTTTTTTCTCCTTGCTTGTTGTGACTACTGTTTGTGTAATTCAAAACTGTTGTTATGTTCACCTCTCAGTCGTCTTGTCTCCAGACTAAACAAACCCATTTTTTTCAATCTTTCCTTATAGTCATGTTTTCTAGACCTTTAATCATTTGTGTTGCTCTTCTCTGGACTTTCTCCAGTTTCTAAACATCTTTCCTGAAATGTGGTGCTAAGAATTCCAGTTAAGGCCTTATCAGCGTGGAGTAGAGTGGAAGACTTTCTTCTCATGTCTTGCTTACAATACTCCAGTTAATACCCCAGAATGATGTTTGCTTTTTTTGCAGCAATGTTACACTGTTGACTCATATTTAGCTTATGATCAACCATAACCCCAAGTACTCTTTCCAAGGCAGTTGTTTCCCATTTTGTATGTGTGCAATCGATTGTTCCTTCCTAAGTGGTGTCCTGATTGAATTTCCTAAGGCGTCCTAAGTCCATTTGTCCTGACTGAATTTCATCCTATTTACTTCAGGCTGTCTGTCTAGATCATTTTGAATTTTAACCCTATCCTCCCATCTAGATTGTATTTCCTTAGTTTGCGAGACAGTATCAAAAGCCTTACAAAAGTGAAGATATACCACACCTACTGCCACGATGATATTGTGAAGTATCATACCAACCAGATGTAAAGAACAAGAAAAACAAAGGGGGAAAATGCATGTGTTACAACAGCCATGTAATAAAGAGACATGTACTCACATGGTTGATCCACAGTTTTGTAAAATTTAATTATATGTTGCAATATTAGCTGTTTTGAATTCCATTTACTGCTCATCCAACATTTATAAAGCATGCAATGTCACAGAAACCGTATTCTCCTTTGATTCCATTTGTTCTTATCAGCTCATCAGATTCTTTCCCAACAATCAAATTAATTGAGGACATTTTTCCCATATATTGTCCTCCTCAGGGCATTCTTGACCTCCTGGTTCCTTAGACTGTAGATCAGGGGGTTCAGCATGGGGACCACCAGCGTATAGAACACAGCACTGATTTTCTCCTGTTCCTGTGAATAGCTGGAACTGGGCTGTATGTAACTAAAGGTAACAGACCCATAGAAAACAGTGACGGCTGTGAAGTGGGAGGCGCAGGTGGAGAAAGCTTTGCGCCTGCCTTCACCAGAGCGGATCTGCAGGATGGCAGAGAGGATGTAGAGGTACGAGATTATGATGATCAGGAGGGTGACTATGGCTATAACCCCAGAGAAGGCCAAAAGCATAGCCTCATTGCTTCGGGTGTCAGAGCAGGCAAGCTGCATCAAGGGTGGGAAGTCACAAAAGTAATGATTAATGACATTGGGCCCACAGAATGACAACCTTACCAAGCCACATGTGTGTGTCAGTGAGTTCAGAAGCCCCCCTACATATGAGCTGGCCACCAGGCAAATACACACTTGCTTGGTCATGACAACGGTGTAGAGCAGCGGGTTACAGATGGCGGTGTAGCGGTCATACGCCATCACAGCCAGGAGGAAACCTTCAGCGGTCACAAACACAGCGAAGAGGAAAGCTTGGGCAATACAGGCAGAGTAAGAAATGCTTTTACTCTCTGCTAAGAAGTTCACCAGCAGCCGCGGAGCGAAGACTGAGGAGTAGCAGAGGTCGACACCAGACAGGTTGCTGAGGAAGAAGTACATGGGGGTATGGAGCTGGGGATCAAATCTGATTAGCAGATTCATGCCCAGGTTCCCCACCAGAGTAAGAACGTAAATCACCAGGAACACCACGAAGAGGGGTAACTGCAGCTCTGGACGATCTGTCAGCCCCAGCAGGATGAACTGGGTCACCGCGGTGTGATTGTCCCCGGCCATTTATGCAGGAGGCTATGATACCTTACCTGCCAGGATAATGAGAGTGAGCTGCATGGAGGAAGGAATGGTCCTTACATGAATTAAATCTGATGGACACAGTGAGGCTTTGTCTAGACTAGGCTGTTGGACCCATCAACTGAGAGCCAACTAGCTCGAGTTAAGTAACACATACACTAATAGTAATAATATCTAGTTCTTACAAAACACGTGTAATCAGTAGATGTCACAGCACTGTGCAAAGGAGATTGGTATTGTTGCAGAGGAATAAAGTGAGCATTTGTCCAAAGTCTCCCACTAGGGCAGTGGCACAGCCAGGAATAAAATACAGGTTTCCTGGGTTGCAGTGCCGTGCCCTACCTAGCCCATTGCCTCCCTAACCTAGACATGCTGGGGTGCAAACCTTTGTTCTTTACCCTCCCGATCAGCGTGCTCTACCTTTGCATATGCGTTATCTGCTGTCCAGGGAAAACAAAGGAATTTTCTCACTAGAGATGTGACGCTAGTCGCCTACAATGCAATGATCAGAATCTGGCCCTAAATAAATAAAGCCAGTAGATGCATGGAACACTTTACAAATAGATGTGAATGACTTGGCTTTTACATAAGGAATTCATAGTTGAATTCATAGAAAGGCCTCCAGGTTGCAGGAACCAATATATGCAGTAGATGGAAAGAAAATAACGTCTGCATGGAGAACAGCAAAGGGCGGCTTTGAAAAGGAAGTAGATTTTTAGGGCAAAGTGAAGCTCTGTACAAGCGGTAGGAGGCCTTTCCAAGCATGAAGCCACAAGTGGGGGAAAGGAGATAAAACGATAATTTGCTGTGGAAGAAGGGGCAAGGAGGAGAACAGAGGGGACATGAAAAGAGGTAGGGGTGGGACTAGAGGCACTTGAGGGGCAAAACTACATGATACCTCAAAGGTATGGAGGTATTTAGCATTTCCTGTGACATTTACAGATGGGCTGATCAGGAGCACTGGACACAAGCCATACAAGGAGGATGATCAGATTTGCATTTACATCCAGACTTTTCAACTCTGGTTTATCTCTATGGGTCCGTCTACACAGCAAAGGAAAACCCGCCACTGGCCCTCGCCAGCCAGCTCAGACACGGGGGCCTTGCGCCGCTTCTGGGCTCAGGCTGTAGCCTGAGTTCTGGGACCCTCCCACCTTGCAGAGTCCTAGACCCTGAGCCCCACCCCAAGCCCAGGCATCTACATAGCAGTGAAACAGCCCCATAGCCTAAGCCCTGCAAACCTGAGCTGGCTGGCACCGGCCAACTGGAGGTGTCTTTTTGCTATGTAGACATACTCTGTAAGTGACACCAACCCTCACACTCCGGGGAAGCTGGGACTTGGCGTTCAAGTCCAGATCTGGTGTATCTGACTGAGACACCATCTCTGTGAACAGATTGGATTCTTACCCAATATGCTCCTGGATGTTTCAGGACCTTCTGTCTGTTGTGTCCATTTTTGCTGCCTTTTCCCCTGAAACAGTAAATACAAGAAGTACAGACAGTTGTCAGGCACGGTTTGTCGGCATTGTGACTGCAGACAGTTGCCTTTCCAAATCCTTGGGCAACTGGAAGTCATAGCTACTACAACCGAAGAGAAACAGCTCATCCACCCCTGCTGAAGTTCAGAATTACTGACCAACCTGCCTGTGGGAGAGAGAGATGGCTCGCTCTTGAACCCAAAGGGATCAGGATGACATGGGGTGTTGATATGAGTTTGAAGTGGCAGTTAGGGAGAGAATCCCTGAAGTATGGCACATCTTCCAGTCTCAGTCCAGGCACAGCTGGGATCATTAAAATGCCTGGAATAATGACATGCAGACATCTCATCTCCCAAAGCTGCATATGCTCAGCAGGGAGTCTGTTTATTCCTCTTTTGTTTGTTTCAGTGACAACTCTTCTGCTTTGTGGAACATCATCATCTGAAAACTTCCACAGCACGAAAGCCCTTCTTGACCAGGAGTGAACCGAGAGGGAAAGTTGCCTAAAATGTTCTTTGTCCTGAAGCCCTATATCACCCAATAAACAGCACTAAGGTATACGGATGATCAAAAATTTCCCATTGAATCTTGTTAATCAATGGGAAATTGGGTTTTTGACAAAACATATCATGGTGCATATGCATTATGGGAGGCAAATTAAGGTTTCACATGCAAGCTTTATTTTGACGTTAGCCAGTTTTTGAGCACTTGACTTTCTAACTTCAAAATTCTTTGTAGTGTTTTTATAGAAAACATTTTATTCAGACTGACTGACTGGGAATGGGGCTGCTACACTGTAGACAGGCTGACTCTGAAGTGGGAAAAAAATTATATAAATATAGGATTATTCTCTTACTGTTACAGCCTTCTAGGGTTTAAAGCTGACATTGTTGGCAATTATTCAACACACTGACTAATATCTCTGAATGTTTTTTTATTAGAAATTGCATAACGGCAATGGCTTGAAGCACTAACAGTGTAACAATGCTTATAGCTGGACGCCATGTTTCCCTGCAGCACCATGAGATCTTTTTGCCGTGCCAATTCCGTGACAGCAACCTCAAAATTCTGGTATGACATTACTTTAGTCAATCACCATGGAAATAACCTTCATGCCTACCCTCACCCCCCAAACAAACATACACAGCTGTGGCTCATAGGTGAAAATTCTCACCGAGATAAAGGTTTTTCACAGTTATTTTCAAAGATGTTCCCCACACTCCCACTTTCCTCCCAAGGCAGCTTGGTGCCATCCCCTTGGTCTCAGTTCCAGTGTTGCTGCCCAGAAGACACAGGCCAGTCCCACTTTCCCCTCTGTGTGCCAGAGAAAAAGGAAGCTTGTGCATGTTTTAACTGCCTCACCTTCCTGACTCCAAGGGCCTGAGCTGTTACAATATACTCCAGGCAACCCAGCTTGACATCCAACCCTTGTCACTTGCTATGTTCCCCTTGCTCCTCTGCCATCTGCCACCGCAGTGCCACCCCTACCTCCCCACTCCCCGCCATGGAGCTACAGCTGGCCATACTGCTTGGGACCAGGAGCCTGCCTCCTGATCTGCTGCGCAGAGCCATGCTGGGGCTGATGTCGGGGGCGTCCCCTTCCTCCTCCTCATCGTGTACCCAGGTGGGCAGAGCACACCCCTCATCCCAGCCGATGCCCCGTAGAGCTTCCCCCTCTGTGCCGACTAGGAACTGAGTGCATGGCCGGGCCCTGCCGCAGCAGTCCCGCCCTTGGACACAGACTCTCCCTACACCCCGCCCAGCACACGGCTCCTATCCACACCCCGGCCTGCACTCTAAGCTACCCCCTGCCTGCACCATTAGCAGTTTTCAAACTTTTTGAGTCGAGCCTCCCCCTTTGAATTATAATTTTTTATCCTCCCCTCCCCCAGACTCATCGTCTGCAAAAACTAGAGTTTTCAAGATGCCTAGGTCGCCCCTGGAATCCTGGTAAAAATCCCTTCCCCTACCAAAATCTGAAATGGTGCCTCTCAGGCCTGATGGTCCATTTAATTTCCCCTCATGGGGGAAGCTGGAGAGTAAGAGGTAGCTTCAGGCAAGTCCCAGGGCACAAAAGGACAGGAAACAAAATGCCAGGTGCGAGAAGACACTGAGCTGTATGGCCCTGGGGGGAGTGCAGTGATAGTGTCACAAGGCCCTGATTAAGATGAATGGGGCTGTTAATACTTCTCACAGCCATTGTTTCAGGCTGTCTGCAGACTCAGGCAGACAACGCGGCCTTGGTTATGCATTGAACATCATCTCCACAAAGGGCTAGACACCTGGGGCTTTTTTAATGGAAGTGGAGATTCTGGGCCCCAATTCTGCAGTAACAGGGTGAATTCTATGGCAAACTCTGTGTCCACAGACTCACACTAATTCATGAGCGCTTATAAGAGTGGAAGGTTTATTTAAAGGTTGTTTTTTTCTCTGAATCTCTGAGGAAGCTGTGCTTGAATGCGCTTCCCAGAATTTCTGTCCTGTCGCCCTTACGTACCATAGGCTAAACCCTAAACCTCTGACTCAAGTGTACCTAGCAAAGCTTAAGTGTGGCTATTTCCATGGGGTAGAAAGGATCCTAACTAAAGCTGGGCAAAATTCTTTGGTTGAAACTTTTTTTTCAGTGAAAAATGCAGATTCAACTGCACCAGAATGTTTGCAAATTTATGCTGGGTTCACCAAATTCTTTGGGCTGGAAAAAATCAAATAATTTCATTTCTGTATTTTCTAAATGATACTTTTTGATTTTTTTTGTTTGAAATGACTTTTTATTTCAAAATTATGACTTAAAATTGTTGACTAACAGGCTCAATTGAAATTATTTAATCAAAGACTAGCAATCAGAGATTAGTACAGCATTATACAGAATACAGAAAGAGTAGATACATGATTACTCTTTGATGTGAGGATGATTGATAAAGGGCTGGTTATGTATCTCTCCTTCCATGTATCAGGCGGGATGTGGCAGATTTAATTCCCTAATTCAGTTCCCATACTAGCATCATTATCTAGGGTTTCCACACAAAATCAACCTCTTTTGTCAAAAGAAACATGTTTTGGTGTCATTTCTATACATTCTCAGGTTACTTGATTTGTGTGTGAAGGCATGACTATTTACAGCTGAGAGGACTAACAATTATTTCAGTAATAAATTTCAGTTAAGTATTCATTCCTATCTGCTGTGACAATTCCCCCTTACCAGTTTCCCAGATATGCTTATGTAAGCAATATATATATTAAGGAAATAGTTTTCCAGACTATCTGAAGTTCTATGGACATAGAGGCACCCAACACTGTTAAATACAGTCTAACAAATAGACTTCCTGAATAGGGTTACTTATCAGTTTAGAACCAGTGTTCTGGGCCTTAGAATACAACCCACTCTTTGTTAATAGCCTAAATATCCTCAAGAATAGTTAACATATAAATGAAATATACAGAAAGTAAAGGATTAAAAGGGTTAATATTTATGAACAGATACTAACTATTACATTGCCAGGTACAGCAATGCAGATCTAATCAGTACAGCTCTGAATATTTATGGAGCACACACAAATGGCACAGGTGGTGGGGTATGCAATGTGATATTTTTGTCTTTTCATGAATGCTGTGAAGGGGTCCTTGCTGGGACTTATCATTCTGGGAACAACAGCCACGATTTTCAACAATAACTAATGATTTTGGATATCTCAGTTTTTGGGAATCAACAGGAGACATCGTGGACCAGATTTTGTCCAAAACTCCAGCTGAAGTCAAAGAGAGCTGTGGATGGCCAACGCCTCTGGAAAACCAGTCTCGTAGTGTATCAGGTTGGGCAACCAACGTTGTGAATTAGTCAAAAAAGATGTGGTCTCCTTGGTTTTTGCAGAAATAGGAGTTATCCATGGTTAGTCCAGCTCAGACAGCAAGCCCAGAGTTTTACATGTAGCCCATGCTAACTGCATGGTTCTCTGTTCCTCTCTAGGGACTGATCCATATCAGATGTTGCTATGTCACTTTATAACTGGCTCTGCTTGGGCCAAGAAGAAATATTGAATTTAGGAACTGTGGCATTAAGATCACAAACCTCTACCATGAAAGCAAAAGAACTGAAATTTCTAGCTTCCACCTACGGTAGACTCACAAATCTCTTATGAAGAACAGACACTAAAGGGAGCAAAAGGGTCACATTTTCGTAGTCTGAGATACAGCCTGAGCATTAATACAGAAACACATTAAGAAATTAAGTTTGGAGGCAAGTTTATTTGAATATAATATAATTTTCTTTTATTTTTAATCTCAGATACCTGGCAATGCACCATTTCAAATAGATCTCATGATCAAGAAGCAAGAAAGGGCATTTATCTTAGAACAGCCACATAATGACAGGACATTAGGTAACATTGTTCCTCTTGAGTAACTGCAAAACATAATTACAATTTGCTACATCAGTTCTTTGAGTTTAATTCCTGTGCAAAATTTGCAATGCACAAATCAAGACAGGGTCACATAGCCTATCCTCCTTCCAATTGTTCATATCAGTTGATCAGTTGTCATGTTGAACAAATTAGCTAAAAATGTTTTTCCAGTCCATCACCCTTCTAAGAGCATCCTTGACCTCCCTGTTCCTCAGGCTGTAGATCAGGGGGTTCAGCATGGGGACCACCAGGGTATAAAACACGGCAGAGATTTTCTCCCGTTGCAGCGAGTAGCTGGAACTGGGCTGTATATGACTTAAGCTTACAGGTCCATAGAACATGATGACAGCTGTCAGATGAGAGGTGCAGGTGGAGAAGGCTTTGCGCCTGCCTTTGGCAGAGCGGATCCTCAGGATAGAAAAGAGGATGTATAGATATGAGATGATGACAATCAGGAGGGTAGACATGGCAATAACCCCAGAGAATGTCACGAGCAAAATCTCATTGACGTGGTTATCAGAGCAGGCGAGCTTCAGCAATGGATTAGTGTCACAAAAGTAATGATTGATGACATTTGGCCCACAGAAGGACAACCTCAGCAAGCCACATGTGTGTGTCAGTGAGTTCAAGAGCCCCCCTACATATGAGCTGGCCACTAGATGAATACAGACTTTCCTAGACATAACAGCAGTGTAGAGCAGAGGGTTACAGATGGCTACGTAGCGGTCGTAAGCCATCATGGCCAGCAGGAACCCTTCCGTGGTCACAAACACAACAAAAGAGAAGTGTTGGGCAATGCAGGCGGAGTAGGAAATGCTTTTATTCTGCACTAAGAAATTTGCCAGCATCCGTGGCGCGAAGACTGAGGAGTAGAACAGGTCGACAACAGACAGGTTACTGAGGAAAAAGTACATGGGGCTATGGAGTCGGTGATCAATTCGGATCAACACAATTATCCCGAGATTCCCCACCAGCGTAAGAATGTAGATTATCAGGAACACCACGAAGAGGGGTATCTGCAGTGCCGGATGATCAGTCAGCCCCAGGAGAATGAACTGGGTCACCGTGCTGTGATTGCCCTCAGCCATTTACACAGGAGTACATGGTGCTATATCTGCTGGGATAACAAGGGTGAGCCGCATGGAAGAAGGAATTTTCATTGCATGAATTAAATCTGAATGACACGACTGGGCTTGCGAGTGGGTTGTGAATATGTTGCAGGAAAAAAAGGCACCTGATGTCTGGAAGGGTGGGGATAGATCTTTAGATTTACACTTCCTTTTCATGAGGGCTGGGATATTCAAGGCTGCCTAGGAGATTTTGACATCCAAGTCTCTTTAAAATTGATTGGAATTAGGCATCCAGTTCCCCATGGGATCTTTGCCAATTCATATACATTATCACAAATTCCTCCCAAAGAAATATACCTGTATGTGTCTTGAATTTATGAACTAGGTACTTTATATTGTCCACTCAGTAACTGTAAGTTGCAAAGCGCTCAAGCTTTAAATCCCATCCTCTGATTTCAGACTTCACCCAGATCATCTTTTTAGATGACTACAACTTCCCAGTTGTGTCCCTGTCACTGATAACTGCTGCTTCTGATCACACCCCCTGGTACAGTGTCAACCCCAAGCATTCAGAATCCATGAATGAGGCTCCCCAACTCATGTGTTTGGTTTAAAAATGGTGAGATTTTTAAGAGCAATAAATGATGGGTTTAAAGGTGGGCTGGGAAAGGCAATTCTAATTTGGGCAGGATTTTGACATTTCAAAATCTGATTTTGTTTGGGTTAGGATCAAACACCCAATATTTGGAAAGTCTCTACAAAACGGAATGGATTCCTGGACCCTGGAAATTTGGGGCGTCTCCAGCCCCAGCATGTGTAACAGATCTAAGGCTGCAATCCCTGGAAGCCCTGAGGTTGCTAGCAGCCTACCAGGCAGGCTGTCCAGGAGCCACGCAGGTAAACGGACAGAAAACCAGGCAGGATTCTGATGGAACAGTAGGTAGGCAGAGTTTCCTGGGTTCTGTGATGCGTCAGTGAAATACATTGGTCAGTCTTCATGAAAAGTTCCAATTTCACTGTCAGCAAATGGCAATGAAATGATGTTTCATTGGAATATTTCTGACCAGCTCTAATTGTGCTCTTTTTATTTGCCTACTGGTTTCTGACCCCTGAGGGGGTCACATTTTCAAGATTTTCTTAGCAACCATGTGGGCTAGAAATGTACTTTTAAAAAAATCAGAGAGTCTTCCATGATCACATGACTCTGGGACCTGGGGTGTTAAGAAAAACACCGAATATCATGAGAGTTGACAACGGTACGGCTTTGATCTATGCTATCCCTGCTCTAGGAGCATTCTGATGGCTTGTTTCTAGGCCCAATGGCTTACACCTACTAGTGGTATGACAGCATTGCACACTGCCAGGGACTTCACATATTTCGGTCGTTCGCCGTGACATAGGAATATGACACAGGAAGGAAATGGTGAAGAAATAACATTATCACAGAAGCAAAAATGGAAGGCTGTGTGCAAGGCAAGGACTGGAAGAAGGGAGAGAGGATGCTCAGAAGAGGTAGCATAGTGGGATTGCATGAAGCCACAGTAGAGATAAAGGAGATAAAAGGAGATAAAAGGAAAAGCTGCAATAGAGGAGAGGACTGTGAGAAGAGCAGAGAGAGAGAGAGAAAAGGATGGAATAAGGCTGAAGATACCTGAGGGCAAAACTGTAGCACCTCAGAGGTGAGGCCTTTTTCATTTCTTTCCTCCTGTCTCCCCCTTGCTCACTGCATCAAACACAAACCACTTGTTTTCCATGCCAGAGCCCTTCTGCGGCTCATGTGCTATTACAATGTCATCTACCACCTCTGCTCTTCCATGTTTCAAAGAAACATGACCACGACTCAGGCTGTTGCAATGCCCATATTATTATTATTTCCCTCTTATGGTTAGAGATGGGCCAAGCCAGAAAACTGGATCCAAGGGTTCGCCCCACCCCATCCCCCCACGTACACAACACTGGGTAATGTTCAGCCTTGGGCTAGCGGCACTAGACCGAGTTCAAGATTTAATTCTTGGCTCTGCTACAGTCTCCCTGTTGATTCTGGACAAAACAGAGATTTCCTCTTTGCCTCAACTACCCCTCTGTACAATGTGGATAACAATCCTTCTTTTCGCCCACCCTCTTTTGTCTTGTTTAGAAGACCGTAAGCGCTTGCGAGCAGGCACTGTCTTCTACTATGTGTTTTCAGAAAAGCTAGCACAGTGGGGCACTGATCTCAAGCTGAGAACACAAAAAATATCAAAAGTTTACAACCCTCATTTATCTCCATCCTTGGCTGTAACCAAAGCCCTGAGACTGAAAATCCTCAAAGGCTGCAGAAGTTAGGACTTGAATCCTATTCCAGGTCTGACGTGTGTAACTCAGACCCATCTCTGTGTATAAGACTGGATTCTTACCTAATATCCATTTGTACCTTTCAGCGTCTTCTATGAACCACGTCCATTTTCACTGTCATTTATGCTGAGACAGAAAAATGAACAAACAAACAATTGTCCCAATTTGCAAAAATTCTGACTACACTAACTTCACCTTTCCAGGTAGATGGGACAAATGGAAAGTTATATCCAGGTATCAGAGCAGAAGGACACCATTATTCCATCTCCACTGAAGGAAAGAAATACTGTGTCATAGCTGCCTGCGAAACAGAGTGTTCAAGCACCATTCATCCCTAAGGGATCATGTTAGGGCATCAGAAACTGTATATATTCATTTTTATGACATTTAGGGAGAGAGTCCCTGAAGCAATTCTCACCTCAAGCTACTGTCTCAAGCCACGCACAGAGGGGCTCATTACAGTGCCCTCCTGGGAGCCCTGTCTTGTCGCCAAAAGCTGCACACGCTAAGCTGGTTTGTTTATTTGCCTTTACTCAGTTTGAGGGAAAGCTCTCACCATTTTACTAAGCCAGAGAAAGAACCCTTTACAGCAATGTAACTGAAAATGAACGGCTCAGTCTTTCTTTCAATATGGCAGTCTCAGTGAATTCAGTGTCAAAGTTAGACTTACAAGAAACCCAGACATGTTAACCTGTGGAAATGCACAGTTATACAGCAACCAAACAACTTTATTTTTGCCCTGTATAGATGCCAAGCAATAGCCATGCTCTTACATTTAGTGCCTAACAGAGTTTACAGCCCCCGATTGGGTAAAATTGATTGTTCATCCAGTTTAAGGCCAAAAGGGGTCCATATCATCATTTAATCTGACCTTCTGCCTAGCAGGTCAAAGAACCTTGCCCAATAATTTCTATATCAAGTCCATAATTTCTTTTGTAGCTATAGCACGTCTTTTAGACAGATATCTAATTTTGATTCACAGAGTTCATACAATGGAGAATCCATCATATTCCAAGGTAAGTAGCTCCAATGGGCAATACCCTCACTGTTAAAAAAAAAAAAAGGTGTCTTGTTTCTTGATCAAATTTGTTTATCTTCAGCTCCCACCCTTTGGATTTTGTTATGCCTGTTCCTGCTAACTTCAAGAACTACTATCAGAAATCTTGTCCCCCTGTAGGTATTTGTGGACCATGATCAAGTCAATTCTTAACGTTCTCTTCAGTACATTAAATAGATTGAGCATTTTTAGTCTCTCACTGTAAGGCAGGTTTTTCAGAGTTCTTATAGCTCTTTTCCAAATGCTATGCAATTTTTAAAGATATACTAGATTTTTTTTTATCATATTTTTAATTCATGGTGTCACTATAGGGCAGTATTAACATTATTTGTCTACCTAAACTGCACATTTCTTACCTTCACACATTCAAATTGATTTTACGTTTAACCTTAGCTCTGAATTTTCTGAATTAATTTAAGTTTAACCTTAGTTCTAGTTTGCAATTCTTGTCTGGAGCATAATAGCATCCCTGTAATTATTTGTATCCTTAAGATACTAATATATGCTCAAATTGGGGATGGTTAAAAATGTTCTGTCAAAACAGATTTTCAGCAGAAAATCACGATTTTAACTAAACACAATTTTCTGCAAAATAAATAAATAAATAAAATTCAGATTTCTGTGGATTTTTTTCCCCGTTTTGAATAGAAAAACATATTATTTTTCTCTGATTCTGAAATGCTGCCCTGGTGCTTCATGGGAGTTGTAAGTTAGTTGTTAGTTCTCTATTGGTCAGGGTACCCAGACAGTTTTTAATCTCCTGTGATGCACAGAGGAACCGGACAGCTTAATAAGAACTAACTGGAACTACACACTTGAATGGAAGACACTATGTTGAGAACAGAACAACCAAGGGCTGGGCTATTAACACTTAATGAGTGAGACAGCCAAGAGAAAGCTACTTCCTTCAACATTCTGCAGGGAAACAGAATGAAAATACTGGAACTGGGGAAAAAAAAAAGAGGTTTCACAAGACTGTCTGTTAGGATTGTTGTGGTGAATGGACAAACTCCCAAAGACAGGGACAGAGAGAGCGAAGATGGCCCCAAGAGAATCATGGCATAGGAAGCCATTGTGTCTATCAAAATGGAACATAAGAACATAAGAATGGCTATACTAGGTAAGACCAATGATCCATTTAGCCCAGTATCCTGCCTTCTGACTGGGAACAGGGTCAATCACTTCAGAAGGTATGAACAGAACAGGGCAATTTTTCAGTGATCCATCCCATCATCCATAATAATTTCATAATAATTTCATTGGGTGAACTGTGCTTCTTGTATTATGTGAATAAGACGTCTTTATTCACTGTCTCCACACCATTCATGATTTTAGAGACTTCTGTCATAGCCCTCCTTAATCGTCTTTTTTCCAAGATGAACAGTCCCAATCTTTTTAATCTCTCCTCCTATGGAAGCTATTCCAAATCCATAATCATTTTTGTTGCTCTTTTCTGTACTTTTTCCAATTCTAATACATCTTCTCTGAGCTGGGGAAACCAGAACTGCACACACAGTATTCAAGGTAGGGGCATACCATGGTTTTATACAGTGGGATTATATTTTCTGTGTTATTATCTGTCCCTTTCCTAATGGTTCCTAACATTCAGTTCAGTTTTTGGACCACTACTGTACAGTGAGCGGATGTTTTTGTCATGCCAAGATCCCTCTCTTGAGTAGTAACAGCTAACTTAGACCCCATCATTTCATATGTATGGTTGGGATTATGTTTTCCAATGTGCAATACTTTGCATATATCAACATTGAGTTTCATCGGTTATTTCCATGCCCAGTCACCCAGTTTTGGGAGATCCCTTTGTAACACTTCACAGTCTGCCTTGGACTTAACCATCTAGAGTAATTTTGTATCATCTGCAAACTTTGCCACCTCACTGTTTACCCCTTTTTCAACATCATTTATGAATATGTTGAACACAGATCCTTGGGAGATCCCTATCCTTTGTTTCCTGTCTTTTAATCAGTTTCTAATCCATGAGACGACCTTCCATTTTATCCCATGACTGCTTACTTTTCAGGGACCTTGTCAAAGGCTTTCTGAAAGTGCAAGAAAACTACATCCACTGGATCATCTTTATAGATGATCTTTATAGAATAGATTGGTGAGGCATGCTTTCCCTTTACAAAAACCATGCTGATTCTCCCCCAACAAATCATGTTAATTGCTGTGTCTGATAATTCTGTTCTTTACTCTAATTTCAATCAATTTGCCCGGTACTGAAGTTAGGCTTACCGACTTGTAATTGTAAATTGTAAACTGTAAGTATTTGCTTGGTTGCATCACTCCCTATGAAGGTAAAGTCTCCACAGGAGTCCGTATCAAGGTGGGGTTGCTATCGGAGCTCGTGGTGGGAAACAGAGGGTGCTTGAGCCTCTCGGACCAGGCCAGCTCAAGAGCAATTGAAGCTGTGTCCTGCTCTTGGGAAAAAGTGTTTACTCTTGGGATCTTGAACACTAAAAATTTACTCCTAGGAGATTATATAAAGGGCGGAACATAGCACAAACTCTGCAAATCTGTGACATCTGCACATTCTCTGGTCACAACTCATTGCTATCCTTGTTTCCCAGTTCCTGCGGTTGTGCACTGACAAGCTTAAGGACCTCTACCAGAAGAGGTGAAGATATCGTCGGGGGACAATTTCTTTACCCCCTTTTCTTTACATGAGTCGTCTGCAAATTGTCTTTGCTATGTCCAGCTTTGTTCGGTATTCCAAATCATTCAAAGTTGATTAGTCAAACACAGTTCATAGTTTGTACCGTAACAAAACCGGCCAACTCACATTTGTATGTTTGTCTTCGTGCTGCGCACTGTGGCCACTCAGAAGTGCACAGCAATTTTCAAATAGTCTCCTGCGAGTTTATTAACTGTGAGCAGCATAGCCTGTTTGTGCAGTGTTGGGTGTGGCATGTTAATAACTGTTACAGTTGTAAGCTATCACTTTAAGAGTTTTCCTATTCCTGCCTGCAGGCTAGAAGGCTCTGTGAGGAAACTTGTGATCCGAGTCATTCTGCACAGAGCTAACTTAGAACAAGATGGCGTGAGCTGTTCCTCTCTGCTTTAAGATATGTCTCCAAGGCACACCACTGGTGGCAACGTGTAGGAGGTGTGTAGCTATGCATTGCTGTGCAAAACTGCAGTGTGCAGCTACATGTGGTAGTTAGAAGTTCTGGCAGCAGTTATTTAATGGGAGAACACAATCAAATATACCAATGTAGATGGGGGAGGCACTGCTTGGGCATGTAGAGAACCACGCAGGGTATATATCTCAAGGTTTCAGGTGTGTCTTTATTCACCTAAGAAATGCCTCATCATCTACACTGCTATTTTGTACTGGTGTAAGGAGCCATGCCAGAGAATGTACTCTGCATGCCACCCTAAGGAGAGTGCAGCGTAGACATAGCCTTAGGAGAGCCTGCTTTGTGACTCTCTGTTTTTAGGTTCTTGTGCATTATTGTTCTGAATTCTAAAGCAATAGAAGTGTTACATTGCCACCTTCCAGAAAGTGTGTTTTAGGCTTTCATCTAACTTCTCTATTTACATGCTGGGAACATAACACCGATTCCATCCTATTGGGGTCAAGAGTTCATTAGCATAAGCACGCCATCCAGTGTATTATGAGAGAGATCTGAGCACTTGGGGGGGTGGGAGAGGGGAGATCAGAGGAGGAAGCAGCACAGGGGCTGGATGAAAAGAGTTTTATTTACTTAGAATAAAAATAGAACAGAATAATATATTGCTATTCTGTTCAGGATCTGATATCATAGCACTTTAAGTGAGATAGATGGCTTTAATGAATTTATATCATGCAATGCACATGGTGTGTTTTTGAACATCTTAAACATTGGTGACCTGGAAGAGCCTTTACATTGGTTCTGGCAATGTTGCTGGCATGGAATTCCTGGTTCCAGGCCAACACAGACCCCTTTTTCCTATCATCCTTCCCCACCAGTTACTCTGAAGGATGTTATGCTGGACTTTCACGGAGTAACAATCACTTTTCTCGGTAGCACTTTCCTCGCAGCACTTTTCACATCCCTGTTCCTCAGACTGTAGATCAAGGGGTTCAACATGGGGATCACTGTCGTATAGAACACAGAGGCTATTTTATCTGTATCTAGTGAGTAACTGGAGCTGGGTCGGAAATACATGAAGAAAATTGTCCCGTGGAATATAACAACAGTTGTCAGGTGGGAGGCGCAGGTGGAGAATGCTTTACACCTGCCCTGTACAGAATGGATCCTCAGCACAGCAGAGGCAATAAGAATGTATGAGACGATGATGCACAGAAAGGTACTCATTTCAAACAAACTGCCACAGGTGAAAAGCAGCATCTCGTTGACAGAGACATCACTGCAGGAGAGTTTCAGGAGAGTGGTGAGATCACAGTAAAAGTTATTGATGACATTGGAATCACAAAAGGATAATCTCAGCAAACTACTGGTGTTTATCAAAGAGTTTAGAAAGCCCGAGAAATAGGACCCAGCCACCAGTGTTATGCAGAACTTCTTGGTCATGGTGACCATGTAGCGCAGTGGGTTGCAGATGGCCACATAGCGATCATATGCCATCACAGCCAGGAGGAAAATCTCAGTGGTGACAAACACAACAAAAAAGCCGTATTGTGTAATGCACCCATTATAAGAAATAGCTTTGCTCTCCACTAAGAAATTGACGAGCATATTCGGAGCAATGATGGAGGAATAGCAGATATCAAGGAAGGACAAGTTGCTGAGGAAGAAGTACATGGGAGTGTGGAGCTGGGGGTCGATCTGAATTAACAAAATCATCCCTAAGTTCCCCAGCAGGGTGATGAGATAGATGAGAAAAAACATGACAAAGAGCGGGACCTGCAGCTCGAGACGATCTGTTAATCCAACGAGAATGAATTTGGTCACTGTGGTATGATTGTCTCCCATCATTCATCAAACTTCCTTGTTATCTGCAGGGAAAATAATGAATCATAATGCTTATACTAACTGATTTACATTTGTACATTACTATGGTCAGACTCTGTCTTTTTCAGTGCCCCATCTTCCTGTAGGTGCTGGCGATAGTTGCATGGCCTTCATAGAGTTGACAGCAGACTAGAGATTCTCAGTTCAGTCCCTGCTGTTGGCTAACATGGTTACTGTCACACATATGTATTAATATAACATCATCAATTATATGATCAGGTTGGACACTTGAAATAGTATATTCTTATAAATACATCTACATCCTTAGATTAACTGGTTGATCAATTTCACTATGTGTACATAGTAGTTAATGCATTTACTCTCAAAATAACCCAGGGTAGAGAGTGTGGAATTTAGCTTAATGTCCCTTAAAACCATTTACGTGAAAATTATGCAACACTTCATATGTAGACAAGATTCAACAAGGAAACATACCACCACAGAGTATTAGTGAAAATGAGCTGGCATTTACAGGGGTCTGAATTGTTTCAAAGACTATGACACTATCAATGGTGTTTTGTTCATAGATGTTACTGTACAGGGGACATTTTCAGTTAAGTAAAATAACAGGGAAAAAGACCTAAACATTCTTTTCAAAAACCACCCTCTGCCCCAGATCGACCAAAGACTTAGTTCTTTGGTAATTTATATTTAAATAGGCAGGTCCTGTGTTGGATTCTTTAGGGAGACATAAATGGTTTGACACTGTGTGTTACATTTTTAAAGGACCTATTTTGAAATTAATTTTAACTCAGAAATTAATTACCAGATGGACTAGTAAATTCTCAGAAAATGTGTTCTTTAGTCAGAGAGTAGTGCTGTAAATTTGGGGGGGGACATAGCTTAAGTGTGTCAAGAAGCAACAGACGGACACAGACAGATTAACGGGGGAGTACAAGGAAACAATGAGTTAATAGGGTCAGCATGAATGGCAGTGAACTCATCACAGCACAGTTAATCTCTGTGTAAGTGGAAGCAAACACAGCCTTATAGTGGCACCACCTCCATGATGTATGGTAAATATTTTGTACCTGGAACCACACATGCATTTTTTCAGTGTTTCAGAAAAGAAACGTTGTCAATTATTTCTACTTTCCTAATTAGAAATATATTAATAATTTTCAGGTCAGTAGTGTAAAGCTTGAGATTGTTTTCAGATAATAAGTCAATGGCTCAGGAAGTCAAATGTCCTCGCAGTGATTCTAATTCCAATGAGAGCAACACATTTGCTTTTAGAATTTCTGTCTGTCTGCCACTTATCTGTAAGGACACCCTCCCCTTTCTTCCTCCACCCTACCGCCCACCGAGTGTAACCCTAGAATCCTTAATGTAAGTAAAGTGATTAAAAATATCTCTGCATGTACGTAATGACCATTATCATTGTTGTTCTCTCTAGACGGGACAATGTCTGTATTCATAAATAAATAGATAAAGAATTTAAAACATACTATGTAATCAATAAGAAAGAGTATATAATTGACCACTGTAACACCATGAAGTTGAAGCTTATTTATCAGACTTCCTGGTATCATGAATAAACCTCTTCAGTATTGTCTGTGCTGTTTGATTCTTGGAGAAAGAATCCTTAATGCTTTACAGAAGCATATATGTATATACTTTGCATTAAATCCTTATCCCATTAAAGACAAATGGCAAAACTACAGATGACTTCAAACTACCTGAACTCTAGTAATGCATATGCAGAAGGGGAAACTGTATGTGCACCCTTAACACTGGTATTTCCTAACTCTTGTGTAAAACTGGTAAACTGTTTGCCATATATGTAGGCCCCCTTTTTTTTAGGACCAGAATGTGATATATTGGGACACATGTTGAATGGAGGTGGTTGAATTTATTTTAATCAAAATATGTTGTTTACAAAAAAATGCATTTTGATCAAGATAAATGTTTTGGCAGAAAATTTTCATTGTAGTTAAACTGTTTCGGAGGTTTCTGGGGGAGAAAAAAGGAAAACAAATCCAAACTATTCGGGTGGGAAATTTGCAGTTGATGATGAACTTTGGAACCAAAGACCCTACAGATTTTAATAAAAACAGTTTTTCAAACCCTAAATATTGACATAGAGAGGAGGGGGCTGTTGTTTTGTTTTTCTAAAACTAGGGAGAGAAACCATGACATTTTTCACAAAAATATAATTCACATTTTCTAACCAGCTCTAATGCTGCATCATACTTTATTTCGTGACTAATCGTTTAAATGAATGGTGCAATTGGAGGGTTAAGTTACTTCTCAACAAGAATAAGTGTAACAGAATCTTATACTTCATGAATAATTTCTGCACTGTTTACTTCCTATTATTTCAGCTTTTCTGCCTGGTAACTACAGGTCACTTTGCCTAACCAATAAATAACATAAAATAGATTTACATTAAAAAGAAGATGCTTCCATTTCAGGAAAATACAGAGGTTTATACCATTATTCATCCCAAATATAGCCCTATTAAACCTACCTGAAGATGAAAGTTGGCATTTATTCAGAGGCTCCAAAGGATTTACATTAGTAAAAGGAAGGAGTTTTAAGATGAAGTGCTTATTGCTAGATTATAAAACCAAGAGAGATTCCCTGAAGTTTTCAGAAGATCTCTGATGACAGAATTGCACAATTAAACAATTAAGACTCATGTTGCAGACATACATTTTGGATACAGGTTAATTGACCTCAAATGTATTGTTCTGTTGGTGGGTGGGGGTGGGAGAATAGATTTTTACTCCTATGCCTACTATTTTTATTCCTGTTTGCTTTCACGAGGATAATTGCTCTTCTACTTTTGGATGGGAGGAGGTCCAAAATAAAACCCCAAATTCCAAATCTATTCTATTCTATTCTATAAGTGACATGACTATTTGTTCCCACCTGTTCTCCTAGTGGAGAGAATGGTATGCAGTGGACTATAATCTTTTAATAGAGATTTTTATTATTATTATGATCTGCCTTACACAATTTTTACACAGATGGCACTCCACTAGATTTCAGTGCAGTTTCTTCTGATTTGCATCTATTTATAGCACATTAAGTGAGACCTGAATCAAATCTGGCTTCAGATTTCAGTGTTCAGGTTTACTAAATTTCACTACTGAGCCAAAGACAAATAGCCCAAAGTTTGGGTTGTTCAGATCTGATCAAATCAATTTTGGTCCATTATTGAGATACTCTGGCCTGGCTGCCATTATAAAGCAGCTTGCAGGAAAATGTAGTAACAAGCAGGGGAAAACAAACATATATCCTTGTACCCTAACCTTACTGTATGCTGCAGAGCCTGAGGGAAGATTGAAAAATATGGATATTTAATGAATTCTACAAATCCTAGACAAGGTCACTGAAGTCCTATCCCACTACCACTAATTGAGGCTGGCAAATGGGACTGGGTTTTAGAGCAAATTGTGAAACACAGAATATTTAAATTCACAGAAGTAAATGGTAAAGGGGATGTAAAGCAACCTGGGTTCACTAAAGATGCCATGTCAGACTAATCTCATTGTCTTCTTTGAGAATACAACCAATTTTTTTAGATAAGAGGTGTGCAGTAGATCTAATATGCTTGGACATTTTACTTGGTACCACATAGGAAATTTTTAGTTAAATTAGGGAAGATGGAGCTCAGTACAAACATTATAAGTTGAATAAGGAATTGACTAAAGGGGAGAAGGACAGGGGTTGTGCTAAAAAGTGAATTATCAAACTAGAGAAACGTTATGAGTGGAGTTCCTCAAGGATTTGTCTTGGGACCAGTCATGTTCAATATTTTTATTAATGACCTTGGAACGAAAAATAGGAGTGTGCTAATGAAACTTGCAGATGATACAAAGTTGGGAGGCATTATCAATATGCAGGACGACTGGAATATTATATAGGAAGATTTGAATTGACCTGGAAGACCAGGGTGACTGAAATGGGATGAAATTTAATAGTACAAAGTACAAGCTCATGCCCTTAGTGTCTAATAATAAGAAATTCTTCTACAAGTTGTAGCTCATCAGTTGGAAGTGATAGAGGAGGATTGTATATGGTATTGATAAGATCCCATTTGGAATATTGTGTAAAATTCTGGTCACCCATAAGAAAATAATATCAGACTATAAGAATAGCCATACTGGGTCAGACCAATGGTCCGTCTTGCCCAGTATCCTGTCTTCCAACAGTGGCCAGTGCCAGGTGCTTCAGAGGGAATGAATAGAACAGGTAATCATCAAGTGATTCATCCCCTGTCACCCTTCTTGGCTTTTTTTTTTTTAGACTATATTTTTCCATTGATTTTATTGAAAACTGAAGATATTTTGGTTCTTGGAAACCAAAACCAAACCAAAAAAAAAAAAGACTTGGTAAATCTGTTTTTATTTAAAACAGGTTTCCTTTTTTTTTTAAATTCTGTTTTCATAGAATCATAGAAGACTAGGGTTGGCAGGGATCTCAGGAGGTCATCTAGTCCAACCCAAAGCAGGATCAACCCCAACTAAATCATCTCAGCCAGGGCTTTGTCAAGCCAGGACTTAAAAACCTCTAAGGATGGAGATTCCACCACCTCCATAGTTAACCCATTCCAGTGCTTCACCACCCTCCTACTGAAAAGGTTTTTCCTAATATCCAGCCTAGACCTCCCCCACTGCAACTTGAGACCACAGCTCCTCGTTCTGTCATCTGCCATCACGGAGAACAGCCTAGCTCCATCCTCCCTGGAACCCCCTTTCAGGTAGTTGAAGGATGCTATCATATCCTCCCTCATTCTGCTCTTCTGCAGACTAGACAAGCCTCGTTCCCTCATCCTCTCTTCCTAAGTCATGTGTTCCAGCTTTCTAATCATTTTTGCTGGCTTCCACTGGACTCTCTCTAATTTGTCCACATCCTTTCTGTATCAGGGGGCCTAAAACTGGAGACAATACTCAAAATGTGGCCTCCCCAATGCTGAATAGAGGGGAATAATCACTGCCCTCAATCTGCTGGCAAAATTTGGAAAGAGTATCTTTTTTAAAAACAATCTACTTTTTTGTATAAAGCATATTTTAATTGGTTCTGCTATTTAAAAAAAAAAGGCTGTGAAATTCTTTCCTGCTGTCTTTCAAGGTTTGGGAGTTTCCCAGTGAATTCAATGGACATTGGTTACATGTATGAATGACATATCTGAGTAACCTATGTTAATACCTGATGTGTCTTTGGGTAGGTCTACTACTTCTGCACAAACGAACATATAATTGTAGCGTGGGAAGGCAAGTTGGTGTGGATAACTATAGCAGTGAGGGTGTGATAGCATTGACCCTGGCAGGGCCAACAATCTGAGTTTGTACCTGAGGGGTCCAGTGATCTTGTACTGGGACAGCTAGCCCTGGCAGAAAGTTGCACCAGACTGCCAATGTTATCTGGACTAGTTAATTTAAAACTAGCATGCGACTGCCTATTGCCACTGCAGTCACACCCTAATTTGTGGTCTAGATGTACCCTTTGATTGGCCGGACCAAATCACTGAGTTATATGGGTTTACTACCAATTTCAAGTTACAGGACTTGGTCCTTTAGCCTAAGTAGTAGACTTTCATGCAGAATGAGTTCAATCTCTACAGATAAGGTC
>ML675613.1:1676390-1715709 GCA_007922155.1 Mesoclemmys tuberculata | reverse complement strand
GACATACAGGAACCTTGTAATGTAGTTAGGTAGGGTAGAGATAGACCTACCTGATCACACCTTGCACACAATTACTGCTTCTTTTCCCCGTGCTCTGCATCTTGCTGTCTCCACATCATCCTACTGCACTCAACCCTTCTTGCTTCATATCCGCACACTCCACAGGCCAAGTCGAGGGTGAGGGAACCCCTTTTAATCTTATATGTCCCCTCAAGTCCTCTTACACATCATGTGTAAAAACTCAGGAAATTCTGTAAGCTATAACCTCGTTTAATAATAATCTCTAGCTCTTTTGTAGCATGTCTCATTCCTAGATTTCAAAGTGCTTTACAAAGGAATCATTCAATCATCATTGATCAATCATCAGAGGTATCATTATCCCCATTTTACCGATGGGGAAACTGAGGCACGGGGCAACCAAAAAAACCCCTTCAAAAGAAAATGCTTGCCAAAAGTCACTCAGCTGTAGGAGTAGAAGCCAATGAAAAGTCTTTTTGAAACTGAAAAATGAAAACGTTGCATTTTGAAAATGTCAAGACAAAACATTTTGGATATTTTTGTTGAGGTATATTTTGACCAAACAAGTCAGTAAAATCAGCACAAATTCACAAATGTTTTGGTGTTGCCAACTCTACAATTTTTTGGGGGGGGGGGGGCGAGGTGGGGCAAAAAACAGGTTCTGTTGAAAATTAGCACCCAACTCCATTTACAATCTCAGGCTTCACTCATAAGCACCCGACACACGGTGCACACACCAAAGCACTGAATATTTGCTGATGTTGTTGAATGTAATTTCTCTCTGGAAGGGCCCAGTGCCAGAATAGACTCCCACATGAGTGCTTCCACCAGTTGTGCAGGGAGCCGCTGTTCCACAGATCAGCGGCAACTCTGTGGGGACTGGTCTAAACCCCAAGGTCCTGATTGTAGGGCAATGGGAGACAACTGAAGCTGGCCTCTCAGCACATCCTCCCAAAATGCTGGGTTGGCTGTATAGCAGGCAAGAAATCTTATCCCTAACTCCTTGCTCCTTTTTCTCTTGTGACTGGTGGGACAGCCATTTGAGAAGGGATGGCACCATCTGCTGGAGTGGATGTGTGTTACCCCTGCAGTAACACAGCATGCCCAAATGGAGCCTGAGCTGGGGGGTAAATCCAGGGGGACACAAAGCTGAACTGCATGTAAGAATTGGCCACAAATGAAAGGGAAGGAGGGGCCTTAATCTGAAACTAAGATACTTGTAGGAGAGTAAAGAGTTAAAAGCTGGACAAATGGTCAGGCCTAAGTTACAGGGAACAGGGTCATGGCATGGGCAAACCTTGTTCCATAATTGGTATGAATTCTAGTTGAAGTCCATTATCTCTCTTCTTTTCCTCCCTTCCTGGCCATCTGCGCAGGGGGTGAGGCTAACCAAATAACTATTCCCCCTCCTGTTCCAGGCCTTTGGTGGGAAGAAAGCATTATCTTCCTTCCCCCCTGGCAGACCTTTACTTCAAAGAATGTTAGTGTAAAATTAATAGGTTCTCAGGTGATGTGCCTGACCTCTGTATGGTAACTCTGTAAACAACAAGCAGGCAGGTATGATTGTATTCATCATGTAGTTGTTAATATTCATTTTATAGGCATCAGTGCAACCAAATAAGGGCCTCTGAGGAGTTACTGGAAATGTATACATTTACATACTGATATAGATAAAGGATTGTAAAGTAACCCACCCTCTCCCACTGCACCCCTGTCGCTCATTTGCAGCATCGAGGTGGAATGAGCAGGCAATAAAGCAATAAATAAATAAATAAAATAAATAAATAAATAAATGTTTTGGATATTTTTGTTTAGGTATATTTTGACCGTGGGAACACTAAGGACCTCTAGTCTCCCTTCTAATGAGCCATAGGGCAGCTGATTCCCCAGGCTGAGAGAGTCAAACAGTTTGAGGAGCCAGTTGGCCCAGGAGTATGAAAATCTTGAGGTTCCTGAACCCAGGGCAATCTGCATGGTATGCCTTCCTTGGAGCTGGGAATCCCAAGATTCCTGGCAGCAGCTGACTGAAACTGACAGGGTTTGTACCAGATTCAGAGCTGCTGTTCAATGGTGTGCAGCAGTGAAACTGACAAGAATCATGTCACTTAAACTCAGCAGCTGCTAGGAATCCCAGGGACATATTTCACTGTGTGTCAGTGTTTCCAAAACATTTTTATTCTCTTTTTTGCGGTAAATTTAGGGGAAAAAATAATTCCGTCTCAGTCAGACCAAAACCAGATTTAAAAATGTCACAATGTTCCCATGAAATGGAAATTCCAATTTTCATCCAGCATTAGTCAAGACCCCAACATGGTTCTATAGTCCTATTCAGTAGCCCTTTTTTGTTCATACCTCTCCACCTGTCTGCTCTTCAGTCCTTTTCTACTTACTTTAATTGTTGCAAGCTACTGGAACATTTTATCAATTTTTACCTGCGTTCCAACAAATTGAGCCCTTCCTTCCTGTTTGGCCTTTTGATCTCAGTTCTGATCAAAGCATTCATTCATGTGCTGCAACTTTAGAAATGCTATTGGGTGTCAAGATATTGATGATAACAAGATGTATTGGGAATATGTAAATGCCGGTGTCCAAAGACATATCTGGAATACCAATTGCAATGGTCACTGATGATAATAAGCTAAACTGGGGCATATGTAAATACTGGTGTATGAATATACCCTGAATGTCAGTTGCAATGGTCATTGTTAGCAAAGAAGTCTATTTTTGTGAGCGTAGATGATAATCTTATGCTCCTTAACCCTTTTGCTGCCACTCTCTGGGAACTCTTTTCATGTAGCCAGTGAGACTACCACTCCAATACAAAGAGAGTATCAGAAAGAGTGAGTTAGTTAGTGCACCAAATTCTATGCCTTGATCCATAGCTCATTGAAGTCAATGGAAAAGCTGTCACTGAGTTCATCACCTTTGGATCTGGCTCTTATACCATTGTAAAGCCAGTGAAATCTGTGATGTTATTCCAGATTTATATCTGTGCTACTGAGCATAGGTTTGACTCATTGGCTCCACTTCCACACGGCTATGGAATAACTATTCCTTAGGAATGTGAATATCTTCTGAAATAAACTGGATCAGACTTCATGTTCTGAACAGAGATAACAGGGTTATTGTTATGTATGATTATAAGTCAGAGAAATAGACGTATTGGGAAGACCTAAATAGACTCATAGTTCCCTAGGTTTTTAAGGTCATAACGGACCATTATCTTCATCTAATTGGACCTTCTGAATAACACAGATTAAAGAACCTCACACAGTAATTTGTTCATCAAGCCCATGATTTTTGTTCAAGATATAGCATATGTTTTAGAAAGATATATTGCCTTGATTCTAAGACTTTAATGTGATGGAACAGCCACCATAGTAATAAGTAATTTGTTCCCATAGTTAATTTTTCTCACTAAAAAAAAATGTGCATTCCATATCTTGACTGAATTTGTTTAACTTCCCACCACCTGATCTTATGTCTTTGTCTGCAGAATTAAAGATCCTTACCCTTTTGGAAACCTTTGTCCCACACAGGCATGTGTCACCTCTTAACCTTCACTTGGATAAACTAACTTATAAGAAAAAGATGGATCAGTAGAACTCATTATTTTCAGAACAGATCCTACTTTGCTGTCAGTCGTGTCGCTCCACTGACTTCAAGTGACTCCAGTGGAGTTACACAGCGACCTAGGTGTGGATTTCAGTTCCTAAAACACAAGCCAATACTTGCTGTGCTAAAGAAGAATTTCTCTCCACTATCAGTAGCAGAGCTGTGTGGAGGGGCATATTGTAAAGACCAAAAGTATAACTGGGTTCAAAAAAGAATTAGGTAGGCAATAAGCCAAGACGGTCAGGGATGCAACCCCATGCTTGAGGTGTCCCTAACCCTCTTCCAGAAGCTGGGCCTGGACGACAGAGGATGGATCACTAATTGTCCTGTTCTGTTTATTCTGTCTAAAGCATCTGGCATTGGCTTCTGTTGGCAGGATACTGGGTTAGATGGACCATTGGTCTGACCCAGGGTGGTTGTTCTTATGTTCTTATGCGATGGGCTGGGTGATGCTGTCTGTTAAGATGGCTGGTGCAGATAGCTGGGAGTGGCTCTCTTTTTTCTGATCCCCTTCCTCTGACTGCAGAGGGTTCAGCTCTAGGATATCGCTGGGTCTGTAAGCCACGTAGCTGTCTCCCCAGCCTTTAGAATGGCTGTTTCCCCTGTCCTGGGTCTGAGCTGCGTGTGTGTTGGAGATAGAGGAGCGAGAGGAAAACTCCACTGTGTTTGGATGAGGGCGGAAAGCAGGTGGCAGCAGGAGGCAGAAGGGGGAAAATTTCACGAAAAAGAGGAAAAATGTTTGACTGGGTGTAGCAGGTCAGTCTGAAAGCCAGCTGGCCTAGTGTTCAGGCCATGGTTCACAGACCTTTTCAGTCTCTCCATTCTGGAGGGGAACCCTGCTGGGTCATATATATATTTTTAAAAAAGGATGCGACAAAGAGCCTGAAAAGTGGTTGAAACTTGCTTGTAGTTCACTGTTACTATTACTTTTACAGTAGTCCCTGGAAGAGCAAACTGAGACCAGATCCCCACGGTGCTGAACAATGCATGCACAGGCACTCACACCGCACAGTGGCTCACTAATTCTCTGAGGTTATGTCTATAGTGAGGTGGAAGCCCAGGGTTCGTAGAATGCAAGTGAGCTGCCCCTGGCTTTGTTAACCTACGGCTTGAGTGTCTACACTCATTTGTAACCCCAGGTTAGGAACTGTTGTACTCTGGTTCCAGCCTGGGGCTCCAGCGTCTTCGTTGCCTAAGTCCAACCATCCATATCCCTGACTTCCTAGCGCCAGCCCAAAATGTGGGCACTGTAGCTCTTTGTTGGTACTGCAGTGTGGGAACCCTTGACTGTCCAGAGAGAGAAAAAAGAAAATTAGCCTGTGGGATTGTGGGATACTTTTGGCAGACTCCCAGAGCATGAAGCCAGTGGGGTTGCGTCTACACTGCAAAGCAATAGGGCTTGAACCCTGGGTCTCATCTTGACTCAAATTCAGACCCTCTCCCACAGTGGGGTCCCGGGATTCTGATCTGAGACCTGGGTTAGTGCAATTTGTGTGTAGCTGGAAAAGGGTTTGCCCTGAGCATGAGTTCAAACCCTGGGCTTACATTGCAGTGTAGACATACCCTGAGGTGATTGTTGCTTCAGATATTCACTGTTGTAATTCGCTGGGCCCAAAAGTTTAAGAAATGGCCAGTGATTTTGGTTTTAGTTCTGTTGTAATGGAAATAATGTTCACTCCCGCCTGCTGGAAGAGCCATCTGTCATTCTTGACTTCAAAGCATACCATGGGAGCAGGTTTCTATTTGGTATGGCATCGTTTTGGGAGAGGATTCCCGAAGCAACCTTGAGCTCTGACAAGCCCAGTCAGACTAATTAATACGTCCTCTATTTCTCCAGGGGGTCAGGGATAATCACAGGCAGATGCGTTATCTTTAAAAGTTATGCAAAGCTTGATACCAGTATGGGGACACGGGCTTTGCATAGAACTCATTCCCTTCCTCCCTGTCCCAGTCCCTGAAATAGGAGGCATGTCAGAGAAATCCGGGGGAAGGACAGAGTGTGGCCAAACTGTACAGTTTTGTGGCTATGCTGTGCTGGCATAATAGCCCTTAGTATGTTTAACACCATTCTCACCTATTCCCTTACATCGCCATTGATTCCCAAGGGTCTGTAACCATGTGGCTGAGAGCAGGAATTGGTGCCTAGCATTGCAGCTAGAATTGGTCCCCGGCATGCCTGCTTCAGGAATGGTACCTGTAATGTTCAGTCTTGTCTGCCTGCTTAGTGAGTTGTTTGCAAAGGACGATGCTGGCTTTCAAATGTTTTTGGATGCTGGGAGTACAATCTTGTTTCTGTGAAACTTCTCAGGTGAATTAAATGTTACTTACAGATGGTTCTGAAGAGCCACATTCAGATCAGGTTGGAGTCTAGAACCTGAAATACCACCAAAGCTGGTGGGTGCACAAATTCAGGCTTCCCATTTGGCCCTGGTGTAGTGCAGTTTTCTCCCAAGCTCCACTCCTGCGCAGCTCATGACCTCCTCCAAAGTGTCCCCTTGTGTCTCCACTGGGTCTGCAACACCCTGTCTTCAATCTCTCCCTCTGAGGGCTCCATAGCTTACTGTGACCAGACAGCAAGTGTGAAAAATCAGGACAGGAGGTGGCAGGTAATAGGTGCCTATATAAGACAAAGCCCCGAATATCAGGACTGGTGACATCTGGTCACTCTACCACATCTGGAATCACAATAGATCAGTCTTGCAGGCCCTTCCAGTAAGGTTTTATTTCTTTTCCAAGAGACAAAACCCCAAAACGAGAATAACAGCATAAGGCAATTTTTCTGCTGGCCTTCGTCTCTGCTCTCTGGGTCTTTCCTCCAAGGTTACCGCCAAGCCGTAGGTCACTGGCAGTCCTAGCTGTTCCTTCCTTTATCAGCTGAATCCCTTATTGAGCAGCAAGGAACAGAAAAGGAAGTGACTGAAAGAGTTCCAGGAGCTGCAAAAAGATGTTGCTTTCTTAACAACTAGGGTTGGCTGGATTCAGGTCTCGGGCCCTGAAAATACCAAGACACCCCATTACAGTGCTATTTATAGGGACAGGCCATATTCAAAAATCAAGTCTTTCCCACCCTCTCTGCTTTACCTTTTCTGCTAGCACCCAAAGAGTGTGTGTTTCTTTCTCCCATTCCAGTCTTTGTGTGTTTTCATATTACTCCCTCTGCATGGAACACCCCCACCACGCAAGTTCCCCAATGCATCACCCTTTCTTTATTCTTCCTCATTATAATAATAATAATTGCTATTATTCATCAGTAGATAGACAGTTAGCTGGAAATTCCTAGTCTTTGCACATCCTGCTTTCTTTTTGTGTGTCCGTCTGCTTAGATCATAACATTTTGGTATTAGGGAGTGTCTTTACTTCTCCATCTTGTAAAGTACCAGCTAATGGCCCTGAACAGATGAATAATAGATAATTAACAGACAGAAACCCTTCATTTAATTTCATAAAGGTTGATCTCAGTAAAGTAAGCCATAAAAATTAGGAAATACAAAACTAAGGATTACACGGATTAAAAAATGGCTAAATCAAGCACTCTCAAATTAGGAAATGCCAGAATAAGCGTTGCCCATGCAACATTAATTCTGCAATAACTGAGGCAGGGATCCTACAGACAACAGACTCCTTCTCTGCACAGACTAGAGCAGATAATCCTATGCACTGAGTAAGGCAGAGGTTGTGAGGAAAAAAATGGGATAATGTAAATAAAGGTTGTGTCATAAAAATGAAAGGATAACATTCATTCAGGCATTTCCTGCTTGATTTTGCAACCTTTAGTCTTTTGAAAACCATGATTTAATAGTTCCTAATTTTTTTGTTTCAGTTTACTGATGAAAGCAACCCTAACTAATGTTTTAAGAAGTTGTTTTGTTTGTGAATTGCCTTATCTTTTTTAATAGAAAGAAATATTTTATATATGTGCTATTCAAACAATGAAGCTCTTACACATACGTTGTTTTCATGGTATATTTATTGCCGTCATTATCTTTGTGAAGGTCCGTTTTTCATCACTCAGTGCTGTGTTGATCAGCGTATTGAAAGTAAATAAATTAAACTGTATTAAAACAAACTTTGATATGCAACTTCAGTTTTAATGAAACGTCTAAATGACTTGTTTTTTAATTGTATAGCAGAAAACTGAGCAGGGATTCAAATCTCCTTTTCTAAAAAGAAGGTAAATATTCAGAAAGCCCTAACCCTCAATTAGTAAGAAGCAGATAAACAATAGCCGTGAAAAAGAGCTGGAATTCTGCATCTTATTTTCATCTAACCCTTCTTGAGGAAAGTAGCAAAAATTACCCTTTGAAAATCAACACTGCACCGTATCACAGCACAGACACAAATGTGCACAGCAGGAGGTTCTCTTGCTTATCCAAATCTAGTCCAGGTCCATTACGGTTCCTCCTGTGACCCTTTTTGTAATAATGTTCTGGTGACATGGGGTCAATCATTTCTCAAAGATAGCTGTTGCCATGATAGCCAGGGTGCTAATCATTCTCCTGAAGTATGAAAATGAACTGGAGGGAGGGAGTGCCGAGTGGCTCTTTAGCTCTGTCACTGCTTATGCTGCAATGGGGACAGCAAATGTGCAACAGGGGGGCGGTTTAAGCTTTCCCAGTGTTCCTGTTTTCTCAGATTTCCAAAAAGAAACCAACAACATACCAACACAGAATACACATTGGCGATCATTCCACACACAGATAAATTTGAACCAAATTTCAGCTACTAATTCCCTATGGCATGTTTGTAGAAAAGGGTTCCAAAAAAAAAGGTGAGACTCTGTAAAACAGAAAATTCTGATGCTCTGGTGTATTTGAGCTTATGCTAAAATCGTAAGTTGTGACTGAATTTTAGGAGTGGTTCCTGGACCTGCTTACATGCTAGAAGGGCTCAGCAGGGAAGCACACAATCAGGGCCTAGCAGCAGTCAGTCAGCAGTCACACAGCCATTGTAAGTTGGGGTGAGATGTGCCTCTCTGTTTTAGGCAGCAGCCTGCTTTCTCTCCCTCTGTTTTTGGGGTTATTGTATATTATTGTTCCAGATCTTAAGAAAGAAATTAGCATGACATTGCAACCTTCCAGCAAGAGCATTTTATGTTTTTCTCTTAACTTCTTTGCTTGTGTGCTGTGAAACATAAAAGATGCAACCTCAACTCTGGTCTCAACACTAATAAAAAGAGGAAATAAATTCTGAAGCAAAAAGTCATTTTCAAACAAAAACTGGAAACATTTCATTTTGATGAGGTTGATCTTACTGAAACACTTCCCTTTATTCACATAAAATGTCACTGAAATGGACTTGTTCCCAAGGAATGTTTCAATTTTGAGGAATCGGCATTTCCCAAAAGAAAAAATGTTCTGTTGGAAAACTTTCAGTCAGCCTTAGCCAGTTTCTGTACCAGTTTGCAACCATTGCTCTTTGCTATGGCACCATTGCCTCGTGCATTCATTCAGCTTCACACAATTAATGAGAATGTGATTTATAAAACTGAATGATATTTACCCCTTAGTTTGTTAAACTATTTCCCTTGTTCCTCTGCCCCTCGATTTCTTGCTTCAGAGTGTATTCAGGTGAATTCATCTATGTATTAGTATAGATCAAAGCAATTAGTGTTTTGGGTGTTTAAACTTCGTAAAACTAATGGGATGTTATGTGCATTGCTTTATTTATCTGTGTTCTGTCATAATGGAATAGCAAACATTAACATTGTAAAAAGCCCTGTAACTAAATAACTCATCAGACATCCAAGAAACCTTGAGGAGTGCTAATAAAGGACTATATCAAAAAAGCTGCTAGTTCCAAAGCAGGAATCCATTGTGATGATGACCTGAGGTCAGAGACTCAATGTGCATCCCTCACTCAACGTCATCAAAAGAAAAGTTCACGTGGGTGGAGACACTGTTAGCTTGTCTTCTGTCAGAAGAAGACATAAGAATGGGCTCAAGGAAAGACCATCATCTCTGACTGTTTGGACTCTTACAGGGAAGTGTGCCAGATGCAAAACCCCCAGAAACAATCTGGACACCCTGAAAGACTATTTTTGGGAAACTGGCAGTTTATTACATCACTGCCACCATTTGGAGTTATGGACTGTGCACATATGTTACCTGCTTTACCCTCTCAATAACTCTCATTCTTTTTTCTGAGCTAATAAACCTTTAATTAGTTTACTATAGACTTGGCTGCGAGGACTGTGTTGGTGTGAGATCTGGAGTACTAACTGATCTGGTGAATGGTCTCTTGGGACTGGGAGAAACCTGATGTGGGGTGATTTAGGTTTAAGTAAGCTTTTATCACAAAGTTCAGTTGTCTGGGTGGCAAGATAGGTTGGAGAGCTATCTAAGAAATTGCCATCTCTCCAGAACTCATTTTTTTCCCTTAGAATTCCTCCAATGGGACCTTGTTATTTAGAATTGGCTTTTTTGAAGTCAGTTGTCCTTATTTTGCTGCTTTCAATTCCTTCTTTCCTTAGAATAATGAAATCTATCATTTCGTGGTCACTTCACCCGAATTGCAGATGGGCTTTTTTAGAAAATTGCAGGTGGGTTTTAAAACCATCATTAATCAGTTCATAGTCAAAGGGAAAATAAAATAAAATAAATGAAAAAAACTCCCTGACATCTCCGATTGCATCATGCAGAGCTTTTCCCCCCACTGAAATGACAAGTGCCTTTGAATTGTTTGTTCTACTCCCACACCTCATGAGATCACCAGAATCGAAAGCTTCGGGGAGTATGTCCCAGATGTCATAAAGGGGATTGCAAAATCTCCTGCACTCCACACAACAGCATATTTTGCACTGAGGGAACGAATAACTCTTTCCCCAGCAAGTAAGGCTGAATAAATACAGAAGAGAAACAATTCACTCCCATTTGATGGGCTAAGCGGAAATGACTCCAAGTGGGTTGATCTGTAAAGTGGCCATAATCCAGGTGAGCTTGTAGGGCAACAGTTTATTTGATGAGATATGGATAATGAAAGGAAATGTTTAGAAGTTAAGTTTCAAAATAAAAGCTGGGTTTGAAATACAAACAGTCTATTATGGACCCAGATTTCCTTTATGTAACTTTGTAAATTTCGGCCTTGATGACTAACCTTGTGGTACCTGTCAATCCAGCTGCAAATAGGAGGAAGCAACCTGATTTTTCATAATTGCTCTGGGTTTTGTAGGACAGAACCATTCTTTTTTTTACCTTCAGAAGCAATGAAAGATGTCTGTTTTAAGAGCAATTATGGTTAAAAAAATACTAGGTAGCAATTCTTACTCTATCTGAATCTCCTCCCTCTACAACAGAGGGAGATCAGCTGACATCAATGACAACTATAACTCTTACCGTTTTTATACCTGGATATGGCTCATTTCCATATTCTAGCCTGCACTAGTGGAATAGGTATGGGCCAGCTGTTATATGATACGTGCCATAGCTTTCAGAGTGATACGATATATGTGAGTCAAAGACGGATGTTCCAGTGCTCTCAGCATTACTGGAAAATGCCCCCTAAGGCTTCATTTAATTCAGGTATCATTTTCTACGGCTGCCTGATAAAGAGGAACTCTACATCTTGCATTACATTCTTAACATCTGTCTTTGAATGCCCTCCCAAGCTCTCTTTATGGAGAGACATGAGCGAGATATCTGTATTTCTCTCTATTAATAGAGATCTCTGCTGAGATGCTAATGCCTATGGTAATGCTCTCTTTATTGTGTTGCTAGGGGAGGGATGAAATTTGTTCTTGCTTTCACTCATCCACTGAGATCATCCCATGTCCCTGATTTCCCTTGTAGTGAGCAGGCAACAGATAACACACATGCTGAGGAAATGTCCAAGGGAAACCACACAACAGTGACTGAGTTCATCCTCTTTGGCTTCACCAATCGTCCTGAGATGGAGGTGGCCCTGTTTGTTCTTTTTCTAGCCATCTACTTCACCACCTTAATGGGGAACATGGGCATCATTATGCTAATCCGTGTCGATTCCTGTCTTCACACCCCCATGTACTATTTCCTCAGCAACCTGTCCTTTCTAGACATTAGCTACTCCTCCGCCATTGCTCCCAAGATGCTGGTGAACTTCCTAGCACAAAGCAAGACCATTTCCTTGGCTGGCTGTGCAATGCAAATGTATCTCTTTGCTGCCTTTGCAGACGCCGAGTGCCTCATCTTGGCTGCGATGGCATATGACCGTTATGTGGCCATCTGTAACCCCCTACTCTACATGGCCATCATGTCCCGGAAGGTCTGTGCGTCTCTAATAGCAGTAGCATATATCAGCGGTAGTGTGAGCTCACTGGTACACACTTGTTTTACATTCAGCCTATCATTCTGTGGCTCCAACGTCATCAATCATTTCTTCTGTGACATACCCCCGCTGCTAGCGCTCTCCTGCTCTGACACCCACATCAATGAAATCCTGCTCTTCACCTTGTGTGGCTTTATCCAGACCAGCACCTTTTTGATCATCCTCATCTCCTACGCCTATGTCCTCGCTGCCATCCTGAAGATCCACTCTGCTGAGGGCAGGCGCAAAGCCTTCAACACGTGCACCTCCCACCTGACAGCTGTCACCTTATTCTACGGGACTCTTCTATTCATGTACTTACGGCCCAGCTCCAGCTACTCAATGGACACAGACAAAGTGGTGTCTGTGTTTTATACCGTGATCTTTCCCATGTTGAACCCCCTTATCTACAGTCTGAGGAACAAGGAGGTGAAGGACGCCCTGAGGAGAACTTTAGAGAGGAAAGTGTTTTCCCAATGACATGATGGGGAGGGAAAAGGAAGAGTCTTGTTCCTGGTGTATCGCGCAGCAATATCAGAAAGGTGTTTGAAGGTGGATTCAATCTACGTAGTTAGTCTATGTTTAGAAACTGTGATAACAAGTATTTAAATATGCAGGACTAAAGGCTCACATGGGTTGGGAAGAACCCCAGTGGGTGGGGCAGTTCTTTATATTGGGCCAGGATTTATTTCATGTCATTGATCCACATCCAAATCATGAGATTGCCTCGGTTCCACTTTTCTATAGCTGTGTAATCCCTGTGTGAGACTAAAGGGCCACCTCCAGTGATCTTTGAAGTCAATCAAAAGTCTCCCATTGACGGACATTGGATCAGGCCTATAAGGAAGGTCTCCAGACTTTTCCTTGATTATAAGTATGTATCTTTTGAATAAACTGGATGAAATTATATGCCTGTGTTATGCAGGAGATCACATTAGATGATCTAATGGTCCCTTCTGGTCTTAAAAATCTATGAATCTGTGCATTTATTTACTAATTTATAGCTCAGTCCACTTAACTTGATACCTGGAAAATATTGGAACAAAGAATTAAACAATCAATTTGTAAGCACCTGGAGAGTAATAGGGTTAGAAGGAATGGCCAGCATGGATTTGCCAAGAACAAATCATGCCAAACTAACATAACTTCCTTCTTTGACAGAATCACTGACGTGAATTGGGGGGGAGGAGGGGGGAGGAAACAGGATATGTGATATATCTTGACCTTAGTAAGGCTTTTGACTCAGTCCCATGTGACATTCTCATAAGCAAACTAGGGAAATGTGAGCTACATGAAACTGCTATAAGATGGGTGCACACCCAGTGGAAAGACTGTACTCATCGTGTAGTTCTCAATAGTTCACTGTCAAACGGGAAGTACATATCTAGTGTGGTTCCCTACGGGGGTCAGTCCTTTGTCCGGTACTCTTAAATATTGTCTTTAATGATTTAGATACAGGAGTGGAGAGTAGAAATGACATCAAGCTGGGAGAGGTTGCATGAACTTTGGAGGACAGGTTTAGAATTAAAAATGATTTTAACAAGTTGGAGAATAAGTAATGGACTTAATATGCAGCAAGGGAGATTTAGGTTAGATATTAGGAAAAACATACTAATTTTCCAAGAGTAGTTAAGCTCTCGAATAGGCTTCCAAGGGAAGTTCTAGAATCCCAGTCACTGGAGGTTTTTAAGAATAGGTTAGACAAACACCTGTCCGGGATGGTCTAGGTTTACTTGGTTCTGCCTCAGCACAGGGGACAGGACTTTATGACTGCTCAGGGTCCCTTCTAGCTCTACATTTCTATGATTCTATAACATGTGGCTAGGCAACAGTGGGATACCCTGGAACAATCGTTTACTAAAGTAGGTTGGGAATTTTTTTATGAAACTTTTTTCATTGAAAAATTCTAATTCATTGAACCACAAAAACTGTTCATGAAACAGGGTCAGTTTTGACAAATCTCCCCACTTGAAAATATTTTGAAAAACAAGTTTCAGAGTTGTCAAAACATTTTATTTTACATTTTTCAAAATGAAAAAAATCCAGTTTTCTGTTTCCGAATGCCCGTTGGTTGAGAAATGTAAACTAATGAGACGGAAGAAAAGGTTAAAAAAACAAGAGGAAAAAAGGTAAAAACTGAAAAAAATGTTTCTAAATTATCAAAATTAAACACTTAAATATACCTGAAATATATTATTTTTCAAAATATTGACTTTCTGTCCATATTTGGGACAGTAAAATTTTTCCAAACTCTCAAAAATGTTTAAGTACATAAGCCCTGCTATACTGGGTCAGACCAATGGTACATCGAGCTCTTTCAACAGTGGCCAGTGTCGGATGTTTCAGAATAGAACAGGGCACATATCGAGTGAGACATCACTTGTCATCCATTCCCAGTTTCTGGCCATGAGAGGTTTATGGTCACACAGAGCAGTGGGATTGCCCCCGGGCCATCTTGGCTCTTAGCCATTGATGGATCGATCCTCCATTAACTTATCTTATATTTTTCTGAACCCAGTTCTACTTTTGGATTTCACAACCTCCCCTGGCAAATTGCTGTGTGGCAAAGGTTAATTGTGTGTTGTGTGAAGAAGTACCTCCTCATGTTTGTTTTAAACCTGCTGCCTATGAATTTCATTGGGTGACAGCTGGTTCTTGTGTTATGTAACGCTTTACTTTTCTCCACATCATTCATGATTTCATAGACTTCTATCATATCATCCCCTAGTTGTCTCTTTTCTAAATTGAACAGGCCCAGTCATTTTAATCTCTCCTAGTATAGAAGCTGTTCCATCCCCCTATTTGTGCTAATATTTCACCCAGTTCTAATGCAGAGAGATCTAGTTGGCTGCATGGGAGCAGCAGGCAGGAGCCAGCAGTCTGGCATCCATCTGGCTTCAGAGTGGAAGCTGGCAGCCCGCTGGCCAAGACTTCAAGGCTGAGAGGTGGGCAGGAAAGCAGGCTATTGTTGGTAGGAAGCTAGAATGGCAGGAGGATACATGACAGCAGCCAGCGAGCATGGGATGTGGGAAGAAAGAATGTGTCACGGCCAGGGCCGGTGCAACCGCTAGGCAAACCAGGCATTCACCCATGGCGGCAAAATTTGGGGGGGTGACAAAAAACAGAATGAATTATTTATGAAACTACTTAAGTAAACAAACAGGCTTCAGCAGTGGGAATGAAAGGTCAGTGAGAACGTACAATCAGGATAATCATTCTCTCTTTTGCATGTACAATAAACCCATAATTATAAAGGCAGAGTTTCTATTCATACCACTGCACCATATTCATTTTTGAAAGTTACTTGGGAGGGGGGGAAGGGCACGCAAGGCTGAAGGGTCTCTCAGGGCACCTAATACTCTTGCATCGGTTCTGGTCACAGCAGGAGAGCAGCATGGTCAGGCCCCAATGAGCCATGGACAAGAATAGAGCTGCGGCTGGACAGTCCAGGACAACAGTGCCTCTGAGAGAGGGGAGAGCAGAAAGATGTGTCCATGACACTAGACCTCAGGAACACTTCTGGTTACTTTATGGCCCTGCCCTGGACTAGAGACCCTTGGGACTGGGTCATGAATTGCTCTTCCATTGCACTGCAACTTAAAGTTATGGTGCTGAGGGAATTGGCAGTTCTTAGTTTCTCCCACTCCTACTAACGTAACCCTCTGTTCTTCAGAATCCGCGAGCACATATGGGAGCCCAACTGGCAGAAGTCCATAAAGCCCAGTGCTTGGAGCTCCTAGAGCGCTGGTCTCCAAGGCCATGATATGCCTGAACTTCTAGAAGGGAGGGGTGTGCCACAGCACTTGCAATGACACCTTGCACTGGGGTTGGTTACCGTTCTTTGCAAGTCACTTGTCAGACTTCCCCTGGCTCATCAAATAAGGGCTTGTCTACACGGTGCGGTACTGCCTGCCAGAGCGGTGTGGTACTGCCTGTAGAGCACTCCAACATGTCGTGCACTAACGGTCCCGTCGACCCTGCTGGAGCGCACTTCACTTTACATCCTTCTAGTGTGCATGATGGCCCCATAGGGGATTTCATGGACCCTACTGGCACTGTTCTTTGGTAAAAACTCTGCTTGAGATGGGGCTTTGGTTTTTATAATGTATCGTTTCCTCTTATTTATTAATTATTATTATTTGTTATCATTTATCAATAGGCCTGTATTGGGTGGAAGGGCGTATGACTGTTGTGAGGGTCATTCTTATATTAGAAAGCCTGTATGCTGTTAAAGACCCACACATATTTTAGGTCTTCATAATATGCTACATCCTCTCCTTTCTGACATGCTTTGATGAACAGTTAAATAGTTAACAATATTGACAATTGAAAGTATCATCTTCGGCATCTGAGGGACACCTGTTGAAATAAGTGGAGCAATTCACTTTTCAGAGCTTTTGTTCCAGGCTTTCTGCAAATTCAGGCAGGTATTATGCTTCTGTGAAGAAAGCTTTCCAAACATGGACAAGGCTGGGGGTCACATTTTGAAAGGTTTTTCCAGGCCCGTAGCAGCACAAGAGTTTTTTGGGGTTTTTTTTTTTCTTTCTTCCCCATGAAAGTTGAGCCACCGGAAAACTGAGGAAGCTGTTCAAGAGAATTGGGCAAAACTTTTCCGAGAACTTTTTTTTTTTGCCAAAAAATGCAGATTCAGGGTCGACCAAAACATTTTGCACATTTTGATGGAATTTGCCAAATTACAAATAAATAAATAAATAAATAAATAAATCATCATTTGACATTTTCCAAATGAAATGAAATATTTTTAGCTTTTGAAAGCTTAGAATCCACAGAGAACTGTAGAATGTATCAAAGCTTGTGGAGATACCCCCATCCCATGGAGCCGTGTGTGGCTTTGCCTATGTCATGTTTTCGGGGTTAATTGCACCTTTGACTAGCCTTCCCCCTCCCCCCCCGCATATTTCTCAGGGGCACCTATTTAAGGTTTCAGCCTTTCTAGTCATCATGTCTCTTGGGCAAAAATGCACATCTGTCACAGATATTGCATCCAAATGCCCCATGATACTGAGATGTCCAGACAGTATGAGCTGTAGAACATCCATAGCTCTTTTGTGCCAATACAGGTGATGGGTATATATAGGTGTTCCTGGCTCATTGGGGTTGGGATTTCCTGCAGAATCTGGAATCACAAGGAGGTAATTAATGCAAATTCCTTTCCCAACACTGGTTATACAAACAAACAAAACCCCCATCCTTTTGAAGCTTCTCCCTGAGCAGAGGGCCATTGACTGTCTGAGGGGATTTTGTTCAAACATTCACCTTTGGACATAAAACCACCCAGGGAAAGTTTGCAGAAAGGGTTCACAAAATTATTAATGCAGAAAATAGGGGCTATAGCTAGTTGTGACCTTGGCTGCTGGAGGGACCACACTGAGATTGCTCTATTAGGGCAAACTGCAAAAAAAAAAGGGCACATAATTCCCAAAACTGGTGGTTACGCTAATAATTAGATTCACCAATCCAGCAACAAAACAGCTTCTAGATACCTTACTGGTTATCCAGAAGCCAAAAACACAGTTTCCTCCAAGAAAACCAGCCCTGGGCTCCCACCCAGACAGCCATGTCAAATACGATATGATTACTGAAAATCTTGTTCATCATATAAAAAGGACCTTACCCACCAGGTCAATAAATATTCCAGATTTTACCCAAATAAACACTTACAGCCAATTCTTAATAACTAAACTAAGTTTTATTAAAAATAAAATAGAGAGAGAAAATATTGGTTAAAAGATCATTATACATACAGATAAGAGTAAAGTCCAGGGGTTAGTTTCACAGTAGAGATGTTGAGTCGCAAAAGTTCCATTCAGGATCAGTTTATAGCTTATACTTGAAGATCTACTGATGATACGAGCTAGGCATTATTAGTAGCATGAGAGCTAGGTATTGTTATTAATACTATTACCTAGTCACAGTAGCACATCAGCTGCAAACCTACATAACTACAACTGTCCAAATGACCACTGACTCCTAAAAACCACACTGCCCTTTCTATTAAAAAAAAACAAACCTAGGAAACTCATTGACAGAAAATGTAATTATCACACAGTTAAGGTTGCTCTGTGGTATCTCATGATCTTCCAGAATGTTGAGTTCAGCAAGACTCAAGCCTCTGAAAACCAGAAAATGAAGATTTAAGGTATTTCCAACTCAAACATCTAAAAAACAGTAAATCTACACAATAAGATTCCAGGATTGTCTCTGTTCTGTGTGTGACTCTGAAATCTAGCCTGGTATCCTGTCTTCTGACAGTGGCAGGTGTTAGATGCTTCAGAGAGAATGAACAGAATAGGTAAACGGAACAGATAGATCAAGTGATACATCCCTGTTGACCATTCCCAGCTTTTCACAGACAGAGGCTAGGGCCACTGCAGAGCATGGTTTGCATCCCTGTCCATCCTGGCTAATAGCCATCGATGGACCTGTCCTCCAGAAACATATCTAGTTTGTCTTTGAACCCTTTTATAGCATTGACCTTCACTCTGGCAAAGAGTTCCACAGGTTGACTCTACACTTTGAGAAGAAATATTTCCTTTTGTTTATTTTAGAACCGCTGGCTATTAATTTCATTTGGGGTCCCCTAGTTCTTGTGTTATGAGAAGGAGTATATAACACTTCCTTATTTACTTTGTCCACACCAGTCATGATTTTATACACTTCCAGTATATCCCCCCTTAGTCATCTCCTTTCCAAGCTGTAAAGTCCCAGTTTTATTAATATTTCCTCTTCTAGAAGTTGTACAAACAGCTTGTCATCCTGCAGGTCCAACTGGGTTTCAGGCTCCTGCATTTCCTCCCTTCAGGAACATAAGACCACTGATAGCAACCAACAGCCTTCTGAAAATAATGTATTTTTATTCAACAGTTGGAACAAATTGTTAGAGACAAAGGATAGTAAATCAACAAATATTCTACCCACATATTCCGCTTCTCGGAAAGGTAAGTGACATCAGCTTTCCTCTCAAGTTTGTGGGATGAAACTGATCACTGCCATTCTCAGAGCAATTTCTAGTCCTACGCACCCTGGTCACCACTCGCAGAATGCCCTGCTGGTCTGCTTCCTCCCCAGCTTTTTCTGTGAGAGTCTCTCTGTCTGGATCTCTTTGACCCACACTATTCAAAATGATTTTTCCCCCCTCAAGGTACCAGAAATATCTAGCAGGGCCCATCAGGAGAACCCCTCTACCCAGCAACCCAAACCCGATTGCTGCTCCGTTGTTTGGGCAGCGAGACCCACTCAGTCACAATGAATTAGACTCAGACTTTAAGGTCAGAAGGGACCATCGTGATCATCTTGTCTGACCTCCTGCACATCACAGGCCACAGAATCTCACCCACCCACTCCTCCAATAGACCCCTAGTCCTCAGAACATGACTCAAAGACTTCAAGTCACAGAGAATCCATCATTTACACTTGTTTAAGCTGGCAAGTGACCTGTGTCCCACTCTGTAGAGGAAGGTAAAAACCCCCAGGGTCTCTGAAAATCTGACCCAGGGGAACATTCCTTCCCAACCCCAACATGATGATCAGTTAGATTCTGAGCATGTAGGCAAGACCCACCAGCCAGACACCGAGGAAAGAATTCTCTCTAGTAACTCATGCCATTGCAGGCAGTCTCATCATATCTTCCTCTCCATAGACTTAACAAGCTCAGACTGGAAGCCAGTTAGGCTTCCTCCCCACCCATTGTTCCCCTTTGGAAGGCAGAACTTTACTCCTCTGATGGTTAGAAACCGTCATCTAATTTCAAAACTAATCTTGTTGTTGACCCTTAATGAGCTATAAAGCAGGACTTTTAACTTTACAAACCACTCTGTGCCTCAGAGCGTCCTCTTACACGAGTTTGTCCTCATGAGCCAAACTTGTACATCAGGACACTGGGACACTGCATTGCTGGATGGGGTTTCCCAAGTCTTAATATGGAATAAGTTAATTAAACCCCCCTAATGAAGCAATAAAACCATACTTCCCTATCCTAAGGCACATCCCTTCTCTCCATGCAGAGCCAGATGGCGTTTTATCCACCTAAATATTCACAACAGATTGTGAAATATGTATCAAGTTTCTACAGTCAGTGTTACAAACAAACACGCCTGCTGATGGTTTTCCTGATGGCTCCTTTCACATCCTTGTTCCTCAGGCTGTAGATTAGGGGGTTCAGCATGGGGATCACCACAGTGTAGAACACGGAGGCCACCCTGTTGTAGTGCAATGAGTCAATAGATGAGGGGCGTAAATATATAAACAGAGCACTTCCATAGAACACAGTGACAGCTGTCAGGTGAGAGGCACAGGTGGAGAAGGCTTTGCGCCTGGCCTCCACAGAGCGGATCCGCAGGATAGTGGAAAGGATATAAGCATAGGAGACAAGGATTTCCAGTGAAGTGGGCAAGCCGATGAGAGAGGTGAAAACAAACAGCACAATCCCGTTGATACGGGTGTCAGTGCAAGAGAGTTTCAGCAGCGGGTGGATGTCACAGAAGAAATGGTGGATCCTGTTGGAGCTGCAGAATGATAAACTGAATGTGCAGCTGACTTGCACAACAGCGCTGGTGAAGCCAGCAGCATAGGAACCGGCGACAAGCCAAAGGCAAACTACATGGGACATCGCTGTGCTGTAAAGCAAAGGATTACATATGGCGACATAGCGGTCGTACGCCATCACTGCCAAGAGGATGGCCTCCACAGTCACAAATCCTGCACAGAGAAACAACTGCATCACACACCCAGGGAACGAAATGCTCTTCTCACCAGATAACAGCGTGGCCAGCAACTTGGGGGTGATGGTTGAGGTGCAGCAGATATCTATGAAGGACAAGTTACTGAGAAAGAAATACATAGGCGTGTGAAGTTGGTTGTCAACCCTGATTAACATGATCATCCCCAGATTCCCCAGCAGGCTGATAGCATAGATCACTAGGAACATGATGAACAAAACAACCTTCTGCTTTGGCTGATCCATTAGTCCCAGGAGGATGAATTCTGTCACCATCGAGTAATTTCCCCTAGCCATTCCTTGAATACGAGTCGTCTGCCAGGGAAAAGAATGATAGCATTAAAAATGGAGAAGCATAGAATGTGCCCATGACTGAGAGCAGTAGCTGCTCCTGTTCTCAAAGAAAAAGGCATTTACTTTAGTTCTGCCTTCCAGAGCTGTCCATGGGAAGGTGCAGCACATATGGAATTGCCTTGTAACTGTATGCTAATACTGTGGATTGGCCTGGGTATGGGATGGTGTTTTCTCTATGAATATTTTAGTTTAATCACTTCTCACTAAGACCCTGTCTTAGATGGACCAGGGAGGAAGGAGGAGGTGGCAGCTTAAGGTGGTCAGTTTCCATGAGTTGGTAAGAGACTAATGCAGAATTAAGAAAACATAAAATAATCAATGATAAATTTTACAGATGACACAGAAACTGGGGGAGTGGTAAATAATAAAGAGGACAGATCACTTGTACAGTTGCTTGGTAATCTGGACTCAAGCAACCAATGTGCGTTTAAGGTGGCTATAAGTAAATGTATACATCTTGGAACAATGAACATAGGCCATAATTACAGTATTGAGGACTCTGTCCTGGGAAGTAGTGACTCTGGAAAAGATTTGTGGGTTGTAGTGCATAATCATCTGAACCTGAGCTCCAAGTGCAAAACTGTGGCCAAAAGGGCTAATGTAATTCTGGGATGCATAAATAGGGGAATCTCAAGCAGGAGTCGAGAGGTTATTTTAGCTCTGTACTTGGCACTGGTGCACCTACTGCTAGAATAATGTGTCCAATTGTGAAGTCCACAATTCAGGAAGGATGTTGATAAATTAGAGAGGGTTTAGGAAGAGCCTAATGATTCAAGGATTAGAAAACATGCCTTATAGTGATAGACTCAGGCTGGGTCTACACTTACGGTGACAAATTCATCGCCGTCAGATCGATTGCTCTGGATCGACTGAGCAGTCTGTGTAGACCCGCTCAGTTGATCCAGGCAGCGACGCAGGAAAACCACCCCAGTAAGTGGCAGAGCACTGAGTGAAGGGAACGCAATGTGGACGGCGTGGGTATCTCCCATCGACTGCTGCCGAATCCTGAAGGTAAGTGTAGACCGGGCCTCAAAGAGCTAAATCTATTTAGCTTAAAGAGAAGATGAAGGGATGCCTTGATCACAGCCTATAGGTATCTACTCGGGGAACAAATATTTGACAATGGACTCTTCAGGTTGGCAGAGAAAAGTGTAATGTTACCCAATGGCTAGAAATTGAAGCCAGTCAAATTCAGATTGGACAGCAGGTGTAAATTTTTAAATGAAGATAATTAACCATTGGAAAAACATACCCAGGGTCGTGGTGGATTCTCTATCACGGTGTAATGGCTGGAAACTAAATAAATTCAAACTGGAAATAAGGCATACATTTTTAACAGTGAGGGCAATCAGTCCCTGGAACAGTTTATCAAGAGATGTAGATTCTTCATCACTGGCAATTTTAAAATCAGTGTTGGATCTTTATTCTCCATGCTGCTACTGCGATTCTTTCCAGGAAAAGCGGCATAAAGGAAAGGAAAAGAAGGTGATGTTGGATTTTTTCCCCTGAAAGGTATCCTCTAGCAATTATTCTGGGGCAAGTCTCTGGCCTGTGCTATGGAGGAGGCCAGACTAGATGATCACAGTGGTCTCTTCTGGCTTTAGAATCTATTAGTTCTGACAACTCTGTGTGTGCCCCTCCCAGTCTGCAGAGCTGATTTAATGAGCACGGGGACAAACATCCAGAATGCATGAATAAGCTTTCTTCAAAAGAAAGAATGCTTGTAAATTTTAAAAGGACAGTTCCCCAGAGTTGCAGGGGGGGGGGAACCAGATTCCCATGGGGGTGCCTGAAGACTTTAGACCTGCCTTGGTGCCCATTATGGAATGGGAGGACTTTAATTAAATTATGCATGAAAGCTGTTGGTTGTTTTACAGTCCCCGTTTGTATAATGCTTTGTTCCAACTGCTAAATGATGACACTTGGTTGGTCTTATTGGTCACAGGTTCTCAAGAAGAGAAAACACAGACACTGGAAACCCAGTGAGCCCTGCAGGGTGATAAATGGTTGGCATACACAGGGTGATGTAGCCAGGTCATGGTGGAAGAATCATGAGATTCTACTCCAAGACAAGTAAAGGCCAGAAACTGACCTGGGTGCACTCAGAAACAGAAATAGGACAGAAGTGACGCTCACTTGGTCACCGTGACAGAGGATCTATCAGAGTAGCTCATCGAGGGCTCAGAGGTCTGGGATGAGTAAACATAAAGCTGGGGAGTTTTCTGTTTCCTTTTTTTTGCAAACGTCAATTTATTTTTATTTCATTCTATACATTCTTGTTCCTTGAGAAACTGACCTTGCTAAAGACAATACAAAGAAGGGTGAAAATTAACATAAGTCCTGGAGGAAAAGACATAAGGTGGAGACCAGCATGACTATTACTTTGAATGTGTGTATGTCTAATGAAATGGCTAACGGAGGGACAAAAGCATAATAGACAGCTTCTGTGGAACAATACACTTTAAGAAGGGGGAATTACGCACCGTCTCAGAAGAAGGTAGGATAAAGAAGGTTAAGGCGAAACTTAAGGAGGGAAGGCTAAAGAGAAGCTTAAGGAAAGAAGTTCTGACTAAGATGTGGGAAAAAGGCCCTGCAATTGAGCAATGGGAGTACAGAGATTCACAAGCACATTGCAGAAGATGTTAACTGAACACAAATCCCTGCCTAAGGTGGAAAGAAATCAGCACAAGGCGGGGAAAGGAAACTGGACTCAGTGAGACAAAAGGATCTTTTTGGTCCTGGACTGTCTATGACTCTGAACATCCAGAAATATAAGTGACTTACCATGCAGCTGCCAGAAACATCTGGGGAATCCACACTTATTTGTTTCCTTGATAGCCTGAGATCTGAATTGCAGAACCATCAAGGAAATTCATGTTCAGATTTCCGTGAAATACCCTTGGCTGTGTGAATGTCTGACAATTGTCTTTTTGCCTGGGAAGACCCTGTCTAGATTCTGACTGGGAAGAGATGACTGGGTTATTTGGCGTGTGAGCCTTTATATAGAATTTTTCATGTTTGTGTGAGAGCTCCTCATGGGAACGTAAGATCCCTGAGCTCATGTTTCCTACTTTTCTCAGGGGAATCTTATACTGATAAGGCTGAAGTTTCATAAAACTGGAAAATTAATTCCAAAGATTGCATGGGCTTATTTAAATATTGGATGCATACATAGTGCCTCATTTGCATACTTTTAATAAAAAAAGCTATTTTTAATTTTCTGTTTCGACTATCAGCTCTCACCACAAGACCAGTTGCTCTGCTGGAGCATCAGACAAGCTGCGAAAAATCAGCAGAAATGAATACATGTTTTTGCTGGCCAGTTAGGCCCTTTTTTTTTGGTAGGACCCAGTGGAACTGAGACACTGACACAAACGAGAGCTAAACACAGGAGTTTCTGATTTTAAAACTATCATACAATGAAAACCTGATGGGCTGACTCATATCAGACACTCCCGCAACAATAAAGGAGGGAGAGCAAAAGGTCCTAGACAAAGGTAAGGCTGCAAGGGGGGAGCACAGTTGCAGTGGTGGTGGTGCTGGCAGGGGAGGAAAGAACATACAGACTCTGCTAATGTTCCCCACAGGCAATCCAGGAAAAAGGAGCCCTGAAGCTCCTGGTTCATGCTGGGGAAGCTCCTGTCTCTTTCCGGGGGGCCATATCAGACCCTTCTGCCCGGAGCAGCCTCTGCCTTGTTCCTGCAGTTGTTACTGTCCCCAAAATCACAGCCTCTTTCCACTCACCTGCTCCATAGAGGGTGCCTGACCCGTCTCTGCCCTCAATATGCCCCCTCATCTTTATGCTTTGAGGCCTGGTGACTGAATGTGTGATTGAGACACTGTGACAGACTCATAGATGCTCAGACTCTAAGGCCAGAAACATCGTGTCCATGTAGTCTGACCTCCTGCACATCACAGGCCACAGAACCTTGCCCGCCCTTCCCTCCAATAGACCCACAACCAATGGCTGACCTACTGAAGTCTTCCAATCATGATTTGAAGACCTTACGTTATAGAGAATCCACCACTGACACCAGTTTAAACCGCCCAGTGACTCACGTCCCACGCTGCAAAGGAAGGCAGGAAAAAATCCCTCCAGGGTCTCTGCCAATATGACCTGGGGGAAAATTCCTTCCCAACCCCAAATATGGTGATCAGTTGGACCCTGAGCATGTGAGAGAGACCCACCAGCCAGACAGCTGGGAAAGAATTCTTTGTAGAACTCAGAACCATCCCCATCTAGTGTCCCATCACTGGCCGTTGAAGATATTTACTGCTAGCAGTTGCAGATCAGCTGCATGCCGTTGGAGGTTGTCTCATCATACCGTCCCTTCCATAAACTTATCAAGGTCAGTCTTGAATGCATTTAGGTTTTTGTCCCCACCACTCCCTTTGGAAGGTGGTGGCATCTGTTAGGTGGGTGACACAGGTAGAAAAGGCTTTGTGCCTCCCCTCGGCAGAGTGGATCCACAGGTGGTTAGAGAGGATGTAAGCATAGGAGATGAGGATTTCCAGTGAAGTGGAGGTGAAAGAGAGGTGAAAATATATATCATGGTCATGCTGATGCGGTTTAAGTGCAGGAGAGTTTCAGCAGTGGACGGATGTCACAGAAGAAAATGGTGGATCCTGTTGGAGCTACAGGATGTTAATGTAAATGTGCAGCTGACTTGTACAATGGCACTGGAGAAGCCCACAGCATAGGACCCAGTGATGAGCCTCAGACAAGCTGTGTGGGTCATCACTGTCCTATAGAGCAGGGGATTACACACAGCTACGTAGCGATCGTGCGCCATCGCTGTCAATATGAAGGCTTCAAGGGATATGAAGACTGCATAGAAGAACTGCTGTGCCATACACCCGGAAAAAGATATGCGATTCCCTTTGAATAAAGTTGCCAGCATCTTGGAGGCGATGGTTGACGTGCAGCAAATATCTATGAAGGACAAATCACTAAGGGAGAAGTAAATGGGAAGTGGAGTCGAGGGCAATCCTGATTAACGCAATCATCCCCAGATTCCCCCATCAGGGTGATAACATAGATGGATAGAAACACCACAAAAAGGGTGACCTCCATCTTGGGCTGATCTGTTAGACCCATCAGAAGGAACTCTATCACTGCAGTATCCTTTTTCTCAGCCATTCCTTGCCTGGCAACCTGCTGGGGAAAGAAAGACACCTTGAAAACCAGAGAAGACTGGAATGTGTCATCTAACAAAGTGCAGAGATCTGATCACTACTGAAAATCACGTTTAGTCATTTTCATGCGTTAGCATTAGATCTGTCTGTGCGAAAGTCTATAAGGGTGGATGCTAGATTAGAGTGGGGACTAAAACTTTTGGGGAAAGTTGAACTCCATTCCGTGCAATAGGCGCTGGATTAAGTACAAAACTAGTAAGATTTCTGCTTACTCCTTTTTAGCTGATTCCAATTTTTGTTATAAAATGTTTCTTCCTTATCTCCAAGGGAGTCCTACTTTGGATAACATTTTCAAATGCAGTTAAGTGACTTGGGGGCCTAAATTCCATTTTCAAACATGAGTTAGGCAGTTGAAAGCCTGAATCTCATTGAAAGTAAATGGGACATGGGTTCCTAAGTGCCTGATTTCTAAAGGAAGTTAGACACCTAAAGCTACTGACAGATGTTCAATAGAATTTCCAGAGGCACCTTGGCACCTAACCAGTTGGGGTAAGGTGCATAAGGCACTTTTGAAAATGCCACTCGGCATTGATCTGTGGCTTTAGGTGCCTAAATATTTTTTTAAAATGTCCCTAAGTATCCACATTTCTTGAAAATGGTACTAAAGGTTCTAAATCACCTAGACTTTTGGAATTGTTAACCTTTATGTTAAGCCATCATTTATAAATAATCCACAAAGACTTAATAAATGTGTAACTAAGTGCTTAAGCAATGGCTATAGATTTTATAAAGTCCTCTATGTGAATAAGTTGTTTATGATCATGGCTTATAGCCTTCAATAACATCTGCATATACATATAATCAATTATAACACAACAATCTTATATCTGTGGTATGACTACAATATCTATTACTCAATTACTGACCTTTAATAAGCTGTCTATAATTATAAACTTACTACAAAGTGTGACGCAAAAGACCTTGCTACATACTAAGGAAATGCCATAGAAGCTTGGAAGAAGCATAAGATATGGAAGAAGAGAAAGAAGGGGAGAGCAGAAATTGTGAATGTATATAAACTAGAAAAAAAAGACTAGGAGGGAGAAGCTTATGTTAAAGAGCTCCAGTGGAACACTATACCTTGAAAAAGGGAATTCCTGTCAGTCCTAGAAGAAGGTAGGACAAAGAGAAAATCTGAAGTTGAAGAAGAGAAAAAAACAAAAACCCACGACATGATGATATTGTTCTGAAAACTCTCAACACTAAGCAGGGCAACAGATCATGTGGCAGCAGTGTCACTGTGACAGCAGAAGTTGAAGAACTGTCATAGAAGACATTAGTGGCGCTGATGGAGGAGAAAACATTCACAATGCAAGATGAACAACAATTTAAAATAATACAAAGGATTCTATCTATCCCATCTGTCTCAGATCTGCGGTCATGAACATCCAGCGGTATTAAACTGCTCACCCTGGGTTTGTCACAGACTTTCAGCAAATCAATATTTCTGTTTTTTGCAAAGTGGCTTACGATTGAAAATATGGAACCATCAAGAAAATTGCATAGAAGAATTCTGCAACGTGGCTTTGACTTTTTTGCATTGATGGGAAATGCCTCCAGCTGGGAAGGCAGATAATATTGTTTGTATTATTTGGTTAGACTGAGACATTGGAGTTTCCTAGGATGATGATTTCTCTGAATGATGAAGGCCTATTTACCTGAAATGGTCACTAACAGAAGCACTCTCAGTCTGAAAAACACATAAGGAGATGGCTCTCCTAATGGAGGACAATTTATAGTCTCTTCTGAGTCTAGGCGGCCAAGATGGTGATATCCTGGTAATAACATTTGTAAATTTCAGGTTGCTAGTTCACTACCAGATCGCTTCTCCTCAGTGGTCTCAAATCTTAGCCTCTCTTTGTCATTCCTTCAAGTATGGGCTACAAGAGACACAGAAGCTCTAGAGCATTGAATCCCTCCTTAAAATTTTCCTTTACCATGATGCTTCCTGGTGTGCAGTATTGCTCATCAAGCAGTGCTGTCTCTTTGTTTCTTTGTATTCCCTCTTCTTTTTGTAGCATCTTGTTTTATAATCTCTTGTCTTATACTTAGATTGGAAGTTCTTTGGGACAGAAGCTTTTTTCGTTCTGTGTTTGTACAGTGCCTGGTACAATTGGATCCTGCTCCATAACTAGAGCTAGTAGGCACTATTCTACTAATATTAATGTGTGTCTGTGTGTGTATATATATGTGTTTATACCTTTCTGTGTGTGTGAATGTGCATGACAGTTTGTGTGTATTAGCCACTTGCTTATAAAAATGGAAAAGTATATAAAAGGAATTCTGATTTAGTTTTTAAAATAAGTGAGCATATATATTTATTCATATCATTTCTTATTTGTATTACAGTAGTACCTAGCAATCCAGTCATAGACCAGGCCTAATTGTGCTAGGCACTGTACAAACAGAGAACAAAATATGGCCCCTGCCTCAAAGTTCTCACTATCTAAGTTCAGAGTCCAGTAAATGTCTGTGTTTGACTGGTAGTGAAGAGAAGTAATCTATCTGAAACAGTCATTAACTACTTTGTTAGATTCTTTGAAGCTGGAGGTGGTTGAATACTATTAATCTAGATGTTTACCAATTAATGTGGGCATTTTTCATTTTTTACATTAATTTACAAATAATTTATCCTATTATTTGATATGCAAGTTGAAGAAGATTCATTGAACCAGTGATCTAATTTTTCATCAATTGTGAAATAAATTATTCATTTTTATTACATAATTCAAGCACTTTAACCAAAATATTCTTTTCTTTCACAGTGAACTTGTGAAGCTCTGTTCATTGCCATTAGTGAATTGTCAGCTATTGCATCTGAGTTAATGAAAACCCAAGATTGTTGAATAACAGTCTCAATTGGAATTGTTTATCCAAAGATGATAAATCTGTGATCAGGACAGCACTAGCCAGAATATAGAAAAAATGGACACATTAACCCTTTTGAAGTAATGATGTGATAAAGGGCTGGCTGAAGGGGCGCGTAGTTTCATTCCCCAACTAAGTTCCAACAGCAGTGTCATTATATAGGGCTTTTAAACAAGGAAAATGTCTTTGCCAAAAGAAACACGTTCTGATGTCATTTCTATACATTCTCAATTTGCCTAATTTATATGTGAAGGCATCATTATTTGCAGCTGAGAAGACTAACAGTTCTTCAAGATAATATCTTTCAGTGAGTCTTTCTTGCCCTATCATCATTCTTCTCTATCTGCTGTAATAATCACCCTTTATCAGGTTTATATGTGCTTATGTAAGCATTTTATATATAGAGAGAGAGAGAGAGACATAGAGATGCTATGGATTATTGGATGCAGTCTAACTCACAGAATTCCTGAATAGGTTACTTATTCATCAAGGACCAGTATTTTGGGCCTTTTAATTCAACACACTCTTTGGTAATATGCTAAAGATTCTAAAGAATTGTTAAGTTTTAAATGAATCAAATATACAGAAAGAAAAGGACTAAAGGCTTACTATTTGCTAATAGATACTAACACAAGTGAGCAGCTAGAAATGTTTAATGGTAGGCAAAGTAGTGGATTTTTTTAACTAGTAACATTTTATTGTATTTTCACATACAATCTAAATAAGGACATAAAATTAAAAACCAAAAGGTGCATCAAGAAATTTCAACCTGCGTAGTCCTGAAGTTTATTGTGGTGAAAATCTCATTCTATGGTCAAGCTAGTGATAGAAAGGCAAAGGAGGTGTCATTTGATTCATAAAAATCTACAGAATCATAATTTTATTGGTGTCAGTCTCTGCAGCTTGCCAGCATGGACTTGCTGCCTTGTCCTATCTCCTAGGTCCAGGTCCTCTAGTTGGTGGAAATTTTGATAATTCAGTTGTGTTAGAAAGGGGTGAAGTTGGGTATTATTTCAAAGCCATTTCCACTAGGAACACAATGATACCAATATGGCAAAGCTAAAACAACGACTTAGGTATATATTTAGGATTTTTTTTAAATCAATCTCTTTTTAAATTATACTTTAAGACAGTAAAACACAAAAGACATAAATAGATGTTGATATTTGGTAATCCTGGGGAAGTTAGCCTTGATATGTAGGACTGAAAACATGTATTCATCAAAGTCATCACCAGAGAAGCTGCAACATTTGGCCCAAATATTAATGTTTTACATCCAGTTGCCTTCATAGTGACAAGCAAGGATGATACATTAAACACTGTACTGTAATAATGAATGGAAGAAAAATATTCCAGTGTGGTGAACAAGGAAAATCCTTCTAAAAAGAAGCAAAATATGTTATCATAAAGACAAAAGGACAGAACAATTCCCATCATAGAGTATGTCTACACTGCCACTGGAGGTGTAATTTCAGGCCTGGGTGAATGTTTACACATGCGCATGGGTTGAGCTTGCACAGTAAAAATAGCAGTGTACCTTGGGCTGCATGGGTGTTGGTTTGGGCTAGCCACCTGATTGTGTACCTAAAATCTCCGATGGGATGGTACTCAGGTGACCAGCTTGAGCTGCCAGCTGTGCTGCCGTGACTGTTATCCGCACAATCTGGGGCACCCGCCATACCCTACTGCGGGCTCCAGGCGTGACCTAGTCAGTTTAGATACCCTCACCATTTCCCTTCTGAGGGCTTGGGAAGTAAGGCACCTACCCTTACCCACAGGGCTCAAGGCTGTACGGGTCTGTTGGTCCTTTTCCCAGTGCAATAGCCTTACACAGCTGTGCTCTAAACATCTATTTATTAGCAACACAGAAAGAATACATAGGCCAAGCAAATCTACTGTGCTCACCACTCCCAGTATACAGATACATTTCACCCCATGGCCAGTCAGGATCTACTCGTCTGGAGATTTTGGCAATGCCACTGCATGTCATGGTCGTGCAGAGGGGTAAGAGCTCTAATAGCTTGCTGTTGAACTGCAGTCCGGAGATCAATCCCAAAGAGCACTGTTTCTCATTTCCGTTATATAGGTAAAACTAGCTACTTCTTTTAACCCTACTAAACCTCATCACATCGTCCAATACCCTAGGTAACAAAATTGAACCATTCATGCACTGGCACCTGTTTCCTCCTCTTTGCCCAAGTCTTTTCCATTTTATCTCTCGTGCCCAAGTTGTAACTGACTTGTGACCTTCTCTGTTTGTGCAGATGGTCAGCATAAAAGTGCTGGTCAGAGCTTATCTAATCTCCATACCGTTTGTTGAGTCTCCCTATATATCCTCCCTAAAACTTCCCAGAGCTCCGGTGTTTCTGCTTTATGCCTCTTGGTGGTGATAACACTTCCTGGGGACATTTCTGAAGTTTAGGAGCTTGATCAACATCAGGGCATTCTTTTTTCAGTTTTAGTGGTGAACTCTCAAAGGCTGGTTTTATATGGAGGTGAGTTAAGTCTCAGACCAACAGCTACACTAGTAATTTTAGAGTGTTAGCTTAGTCCAAGCTAGCTCATGTACATGTACAGAGGTTGGAAATTACAACTCCAACTACCATGTAGACAATACTCCAAAAGTTCACCTTGGTCTTTAGATACATGGTATGAACACTCCCCTCTCCTCCCCTCCCCTCCCGTCTTTATTTATTTCATTTCCCAAGCAGACACTTTCATAGGAGCAAATGCTGCACTTATAGAAGTTCAACTGCTGGAAGAAACTTGTACATCATCACCTCATGACATTATTGTCTTCTTGAACAGCTGATTCTAAAGCATGAAATACCCAAATTAACCCCCCATCCACATCTCCTGTCTACTAAACTGTACCTCTGTGTTTCAAGCTCAGCTCCATGTCTCTGGGCAGAACCAAGTCACATATTATCAATTATCTCAATATTCTTATCAGTTTTTGAAGTGCACCTAACTTTCAGCTGGTTTACAGAGAAATCCTCTTGATGATGGTTTTCCTGATGGCTCTCTTCACCTCCTTGTTCCGCAGGCTGTAAATCAGGGGGTTCAGCATGGGGATTACAGTTGTGTAGAGAACAGAGACCACCTTGTTGCGCTCAAGTGAGTAGTTGGGTGTAGGATGTAAATATATAAAAAAAGTACTCCCGTAGAACAGAGTGACGGCCGTCAGATGGGAAGCACAGGTGGAGAAGGCTTTGTTCCTACCCTTAGCAGAGTGGATCTGCAGGATGGTGGAGAGGATATATGCATAGGAAATGAAGATTTGCAGTGAAGTGGGAAAGCCAATGACAAAGCTGAAAGTAAAAAGCAGAATCTCATTGATGTGGGTGTCAGTGCAGGAAAGTTTCAGCAGTGGATGAATGTCACAGAAAAAATGCTGGATCGTTTTCGAGTTGCAGAATGATAAACTCAAGGTGCAGCTGACTTGTATGATGGCGTTGATGAAGACAGCAGCATAGGAACCAGCGATGAGCCTCAGGCAAACGGCCTGGGACATCACGCTAGTATAGAGTAGAGGATTACATACCGCTACATAGCGATCATATGCCATCACTGCCAACATAAGGGCTTCAAGGGATATGAAGACTGCATAGAAGAACTGCTGTGCTACGCACCCGGAAAAAGATATGCTCTTCCTATCCAATAAGGTCGCCAACATCTTGGGGGTGATGGTTGAGGTGCAGCAAATATCTACGAAGGACAAGTTACTGAGGAAGAAGTACATGGGGGAATGGAGTTGGGGGTCAATCCTGATTAACAAGATCATCCCTAGATTTCCCATGAGGGTGATAACATATATGAATAGAAATGTGACGAAAAGGGGGACTTGCAGCTCAGGCTGATCTGTTAGACCCATAAGAAGGAACTCTGTCACTGTAGTATCATTTTCCCCAGCCATTTCCTGCCTGGTGTTTCCCTGAGGAAAGAATGACAACGTGAAATCCAGAGAAGACTGCAACGTGTATTCTAACAAAGTGCAGAGATCCAACCTGATCCCTCTGGAAAATCATGTTGTTCCTTTCAGCTGTTTGTGCCAAAACTGTCCATGGGAAAGGCTGTAAAGGATGGATTCTCGGTAAGAGCGGGAAGTAAAAAACTCTGGGGAAAGAAGAACTCTGCATACAGGACTGAGCCCTAGGCTGAGTTCAAAACTAGTGAGATTTCTGCTTGCTCTTTTTTGCTAATGTTAACTGATTTCATAATTTTACTATAAATGGTTCTTCCTTAACTGCAAGAGGGTCGCAAATTTCTGCAATTTTCAAATGCAGTTAAGTGACTTGGCAGCCTTAACTCCATTTTCAAACATGAGTTAGGTAGTTAAAAGCCTGAACCTCACTGAAAGTCAATGGAACTTCGGTTTCTAAGGGCCAGATTTCTAATGGAATGTAGGCACCTAAATCTGTCAATAGGTGCTCAGTAGAATTTTCAAAAGCACTTTGGCACCTAATCAATGGGGGTTAGGTGCTTAGGGCACATTAGAAAATCCCTTAGGCTTTGGGTGCCTAATACTTTTAAAAAGGCCCTAAGTATCACATCACTTGAAAAAATAAATGTAACTGGGGATCCTAAATCATCTAGGCTCTTGAAATGTTTACCTTTTCCATTAAACCTCCATTTATAAATAGTCCATAAAGAGTTCATATGTTATTAATAAAGGTGTTAGAAAGTGCCTAAGTGATTTCTGTAGATTTTATACAGTCCAGCAGATGAATAAATTGTTTGTGACCATTGCTTATATACTAAAACATATACTAAAACATATACTACAAAATCAATTATAGCACAACCAAATGATAACTCTGATATGATTTTAATATCTATTACTTATTCATAGACTTTTAATTAGCTGTCTATAATTACAACCACACTAAAATATGTAACCCAAAAGACCTTGTTATAAATTAAATAAAATATATAGAAGCTTATTAAGTAGAATAAATATCTATAAAGTATCTGGAGAAAGAAACAAAGGGAGAGCAATAATTATGAATGTGTGTAAACTAGAAGAGAACAGAGAAAGCGTCAGAAGTCGATGTGGAATACCTTCAGTGGAATTATACAGCTTGAAAAAGGGGAATCAATGATAGACCCAGAGAAGACAGAACAAAGAGGGATAATCTGAAGTTAAGAGAATATAATATAGTTCAATAGATTAGAAATTGTTCTTAAAATTCTTGACAATTAAGCAGTGCAACAGACAGCCATTGGGCTGTGGCCGAGTCACCGTCACAGCAGAATTTGAAGGACAAGTCGTGGAAGGCATTAGTGGGACTGAAAGCATCCACAACGCAAGAGGAACAACAATTTCATAAAACAATACCTACCCAAGCTGTCTATGATCTGCCATCATAAACATCCAGAAATAGTAATTTACTTACCATAGGTTTGTCACAGACTTTCAGCAAATAAATAATTTTATTTCCTGTTGGTGGCTTATAAGCCAAAGTGTGGAACCATCAAGAAAATTGCACAACAGAATTCTGTAAAATGTCTTTGACTTTTTCGCTTTGAGGAGAAATGCCTCCAGCTGAGAAGTCAGACAATATTGTTCATGTTATCTGATTATAGAGAGACACTGAATTTTCTAGGATGATGCACATTTGTACTGGCTTAACAGGAATGTCCAAGCTATTTGATATGGGAACCTTTATATATATTTTTCATATTTACATGAGAGACCTCATGGGATTCCATCATCCTTAAACTCATTATCCTCATCATGCTCAGGAGGATTTGTTAATCATATAATTTAAAAAAAAATCAAGGCCACATATTCAAGTACTGAAGTGATCCCAGCTAAGATTACACAGACAATCTTAGTTCTACCCCTTGTTCTTTTATTTACAACACAGTAGTGCCAACTAAGATCCCATTCTGTTAGGTGCTATACAAACAAATAGCAAGAAACCCTGGCCCAGCTTACAGCTTAAATAGACCAGATAGTGGGAAACGAGATAAAGTGATGGAGTGACCTGTCCATTGTCACATAACAGGTTAATGACAGTGCTTTGAACAGAGTCTTTGTCTACGGAGTCTCAGGCAGAGCCCAAGCATTATTTTTGGGGCCCAGTGCAAACGAACAACACTGGCTCCCTCCCAAACGCATACCCATGGGGGTTGCAGCCTGGGCTGGGCCCCCCAGGGCCTCTGGGCTCTGGTAAAATATACATTTTTCCTCCCATATGGGGGCCCTGGTCTCAGGCCAGCACCTTTATCTGCTACACTAGTGCCTGTTAACTTTTCTAGCTGGGCAATCCCTTGTTGAGAGTCAGCATTTTTTGTGGTCTCCTTACGCTTACTGTAAGAGTAAAAATGGATCCATGAAAACAATCATAATCCTATCTAATGGATTTGTGTGTATGTGTTCTAAGCGCTTCACAGACAATACTTGCACTTGAAAAGTAAAGGGTGCGTGGGGAGTGGTGAAGAGATGTCATCTTTGCTTTAAATTGTAATTTTCAATGTCTTGAGAGGCTCCCGATTGTCTTTTGTTAACCCTCTGTATGTCATGACCCCCTGGGTTGACAAACATTGCACTGAAGCATGCTGCGGAAATCTTGTAAAGATAGGCTGGCTTTTCAGAAGCAAGCCAGTGAATTAGGAGCACTTATGAAAGAATGGGGAAAGATGACATCACGAGGTGCTGCACATATGCATGGAAGCTTGCAGAGAAACATTCATTGATATAGATATGTGAGCAATGATATATGATCATGTATTTAATGATGATAGAAGTTCATATTAAAACCAGTGGGCTGAGCAGAGCTAAGCCCTCCCCTCAACTCAATGGTATTTCTCTGCTTGTCCATCTGAATGTAATCGAAGAACTATTGAAAACCACATCCAATCAATTCCAAAATGTTAGGTAATAATCTAGGCCCCAATGGACAGAACCCAGTTTATTCTGATAAAAAGAAGAAAACCCAAAGATTGGAATGGTGCCGTGGGCCAGGGCATATGGACCTGCTTGTATCTGCTGAGCAGACTCAACAACGTCAGCCAAGTCTGTAATTGTCTACAGATCAAAGAATAGGTGGAGGGAAGCCATGAACACCTTCCATCCTAACAAAATGGCCCCAGCTCAGATCTGCTGATTCCCCCAAATAAAGGATTAAAATGCTGATATTTATCTCCCAAATGGAAAGAAAAGAAATAATAATGGTGGTGGGGGGGAACGAATCAGGGTCACACAGAGCTCTTGGGGGAGGAGAATGGGGGGATCTTTTGTGGAAGGAAACAGAGCCCTTGGAGTGTGACAGATGGGGGAATGAGGGGCACCCAGAACACCTGGTGTGTGGAGGAATGAAGGAAAGGAGTAATCATAGAGTTCTGGCATGGTGGGAGAAGAGGCGACTCTGGTATGGGGTGAGGGGTGTCATTGGGGAGCACACACAAGTACACACAATTTCCAGCTTTTTTTCCCCCCAATACAAGCAGAGCTGTATCCTGTTTTACACAGCACCTTGAAAGCATATATTTCTGGGTGATCATTTTGCAGAAAGACAAGCCATTGTGAGAACTGGATGAAATTTTTAAACCAGTACATTTTTCCAATCAAAAATACAGATTTGAGTTGACTAAAACATTTGGCAAAGTCGTACTGAATTTCTTCAATTGTTTTGGTTTTAAAACAAATAATTAAAATAGAAATGTTTCATTTTGACAACTTTAAATGAAATGTTTTAATTTAGTGAAAATTGTTTCTTTATTTTGAAATTTCCTTCAATTTGATTTTTTAAATGAAAAATATCTTTAAAAAGTCAAAAATCTGAAAGAATTTTTTTGTCGTGTTGAACAAAACAATTTGTTTGACTGAAACAGATTTTTTAATTTCTCGATTTGTCAAAAATGTAACAACAAATTGTTAGAAATAATCAAACCAGGTTGTCTTGGGGATGCACTGGGGAGACAGAACCCTTTATTGCCTGCTCGTTTCACCTTGATGCCTTGAGTGAGCAATGAGGGGGTTACTTTACAATCCTTTTATCCATAGCTGTATACATTTTCAGCAACTCCCCAATGACCCTTATTGGGTTATATTGACACCTATAAAATGAATATTAATAACTACATAATGAATACAATTATACCCACCCCGTTTGTTGTTTACAGGATTATTGCAGAGCGCAGGCACATTACCTTAAAACTTACTAATGTTCCTTAAAATATACTATATGCAAGGAAGGGAAAGAAGATGATACTCTGTTCCCACCCAAGGCCTTGAGCAGGAGGGAGAATAGTCATTTGTTAGTTTAATTCCTCGCGCAAATGGTGAGGAAGGGAGGAAAGAAGAGAGATAACAAACTCTAGCTAGAATTCACACCAAGAAACAGAAACAAGGTCTGCCTGTGCCATGACCCCATTCCCTGTAGCTTAAACCTGATCACTTGTCCAGCTTTTAACTCTTCACTCTCCTACACAAACCATTTGGCGGTCAATATGAATATAATTGTTTTGCCAATTTTTTATACTTGAGAGATCAGATATTTATTCAGCTTTACCCTCAATCCTTGTGTGCTTGCTTTGACTTAATATTTATACCAAGATTTTCAAAATGTGTTTTCAAAGTACTCTTCTAAAGCCATTTGTAGGAACCATATATATGGCCTGATTTTTACTGAAATATCGTAAACCCCAATGTTAAAGAATGAGTCAGAAAAATCATCACTTGAAAATGGGATTCAGGTTTCTAACTTGCTTAAACTATTAATTTTTTTTAATCCTTTCTATTTCTTAGCTTCAGTGCTGAACATGGCTGTCCTATAATTTGTGAATGATCTTTTCAGAATGAAAACTTATTCCTAAAAGTCAAGGAAGGCTTATTTGCTTAAAATGGGACACTCCTAGTTTGAGAGCAAAAAAGAAGGGATGGATCCTGCAACAGAGGTCAATTTATAATCTCGGATGCTTTTGTGAGGCCAAGATTTCAATATGCTGGTAATAAAAATTGAAATTTCAGGTTCATGTTTCACAGCCAGGTCTCTTCCCCTCCGGAGCCTTTTCTCTTAGCCTCCCTTTGTCGCCCATACCTCCCTGTTTCCATCAAGTATGCGCTACAAAAAAGAGTTAGCAACTCTAGAGTAACAAATACCTCTTTGAAACTGCCCTTTGCTGTGACGCCTACACAAATCTTGATATTTGAGAAGCTTCATGTGTAATGAGATCACTGTTCATCATAGAATCGTAGAACTGGAAGGGACCTTGTGTGGTCTACTAGTCCAGTCCCTTGCACTCAAGGCAGGACCAAGTGTTATCTAGACCATCCCTAACAGATGTCTGTTCAACGTGCTCTTAAAAATCTCCGATGATGGAGATTCCATAACCTCAATAGGCAATTTAGTTTTCCTAGTGTCCAATCTAAACCGCTTTTGCTGCAATTTAAGCTTGTTTCCTCTTGTCCTATCCTCAGAAGTTAGCAAGAGCCTCCTCCTTGTAACAACCTTTTACCTATTTGAAAACTATTATGTCCCCGCTCAGTCTTCTCTTCTCCAGACTGAAAAAAACAATTTTTTTCAATCTTTCCTCATAGGTCATGTTTTCTAATCTTTCATCATTTTTGTTGCTCTTCTCTGGACTTTCTCCAATTTGTCCACATCCTTCCTGAAATGTGGTGCCCAGAACTGGACACAATACTCCAGTTGAGGCCTAATCAACACAGGGTAGAGAGGAAGAATTACTTTTTGTGTCTTGTTTACAACACTCCTGCTAATACATCCCAGAATGATGTTCTGCAGCAGTGTTACATGGTTGACTCATACTTAGCTTGTGATCCTCTAGAACCCCCAGATCCCTTTCCACAGTACTCCTTTCTAGGCAGTCATTTCCTACTTTGTTTGTGGGCATGCTGATCCATATTGTTTTTTGTTTCCTTGCATTTCCCCATGCATTTTTTTTTTTTTTGGCCATTTGGTGTCTCTTGTCTTATATTGGAAGCTCTTGGGGGCAGGTTAGAGGGTTGGGGGGCTGTTTTTTGTTCTGTGTTTGCAAAGTGCCTAACAGAATAGGGTCCTGGATCAGGACTACGAGTAATATTACTATTACTACTATTATTGTGCATCTGTGAGTGCATATTATGTGTGTTTATTCTTTCCTTGGAGTGTCAATGTGCGTGCCATTTTGTGTGGAGTATTAGCCACTTGGAAAAGTATATAAAAGGAATTGTCATTGAGATTTGAAAATATGTGAACATAGGAATATATATATATATATATATATATATATATATATATATATATA
>ML675613.1:1512240-1676290 GCA_007922155.1 Mesoclemmys tuberculata | reverse complement strand
TATTTCTATTGCAGGAGCACCTAGCAGTCCAGTCATGGGCCAGGACTCCATTGTACTAGACACCGTACAAACACAAAGCAAAAGATGGTTCTCGTCCCAAAGATCTTACAACTTAAGTTAGGTCCTGTACATTTCTGTTAGTGACCATTTTAGAAAGATTCATTTCCTTCAATACCAGGCAAATAGGTTTCTTGGATTCACTAAAGCTGAAGCTGGTTAAATACTATTAATCAAACTTTATCACTTAATTTGGGCATTTTTCATTTTTTGCTTTATTGACAACTAATTTATCATATCAACCGGTATGCTGGTTGAAAAAGATTAATTGAATCCATGATCTAGTTTTTTCCATCAACTGCCAAGTTATTCCCTTTTTTGAAAATATATTTCATTATAATGGGCATGTGAAGCTTTTTTCATTACCATTAGTTAATAGTCAGCTGAGGAGCTAGAGAAGTTTGTTGGTAAGTAAAGTACCAGATTTGTTTTAATTATTAACACTGTATTGTATTTGCATATACAATACAAAGAAGGATTTAACTTAAAAACCATGTCAGCCTATATAGTCCAGGTGCTTAATATAGTAAAATCTCATTCCCTGGGCAAGTTAGTGAGAGGAAGGGAAAGTGATCCATAAAATGTTACAGAATCATGATTTCAATGGTATAAGCTTCTGAGCCATGGCAAGGGAAACTCACTGCCCTCTCCTCTCCCCCATCTCACCCCCTCAGCTCCAGCTACAGGCCCTCCAGTTGTAGGACATTTTGACAATAAAGTTTTGTTGGAAGTGGGTCAAGTAGGGTATCATTTAAGGCTCTTTCTACCAAGAAGACAATGGTAGCAAACAGGACAAACCTGGAACTGTGTAGAAATATATTTGATAAAATGCTTAAATATCAACTTTAAAAAAAATTATATGTTGACAGGGATGCATGGGTTTTTTTAAAAAGGTGCATTTGGTAATCGTAGAGAGGTCAGCCATGACATGTAGGAAAGAAAACATTTATTCATCAAGGTTATCAACATAGAAGCAGCAACATTTGTCCCTAATATTAATATTTTATGTATCATTACCTTAATGGTGACAAGCATTGCATTAAAATGATGATATACTAAGGAAGATAAGTATGGAAGACAAAATATTCAGGCTGAACATGTAAGGAAAACACTTATGAAATAGAAGTAAAACAAGTTATCATGAGCAGAAAAAGAAACAGAAAATTTCCCATCTTAGGGTCCGTCTGCCCCTGGAGGTTTAGTCCCAGCTTGCGTAGAGGTGTATGTGTTAGATTGAACTGAGCTAGCACACTAAAAATGACAGACTGGCCACAGTATCTTGGGTGGTGGCTTGAGCTAGCCATCCGAACACGTTCCTAGGATCTCAGATGGGACAGCACTCAGTGGACTAGCTTCACCTGTCAGTTGTGTTGCCATGGGTACTCTGCTAGTTTCAGAGCACCAGCTCGGCCAAAGCTAGCACATGTACGTACTTACAAGCTGGAAATTAGAACTCCAGCTCCCCAGTCTTCATTCTACATTATTTCCCAAGCAGACATGTCTATAGGCCCAAACAGACATTCACATTACAGAAATACAGCTGCTGGAAGAAACTTGTATATCATCCCCTCATGACACTTCATTATCTTCTCGAACAATTGACTCTTAAACCTCAGATGCCCTATTTAAATCTCATCCAATGCCCATCTACTAAACAAAACCCCTGTGTTTCAGAGTCAACTCTGGTCCCTGGGAAGACCCAAGTGACATTGTATCCATTATCTCAAAATTCTAACCAGTTTTTCAAGAGAACCTAACTTTCTGTAGTGAGTTTTACAAAGAAATGCTCTTGCTGATGGTTTTCCTGATGGCTCGCTTCACCTCCTTGTTCCTCAGGCTGTAAATCAGGGGGTTCAGCATGGGGATCACCACTGTGTAGAACACAGAAACCACCTTGTTGCTGTCCAGTGAATAACTGGGTATAGGGTGTAAATATATAAACAAAGTACTCCCGTAGAACACAGTGACAGCTGTCAGATGGGACGCGCAGGTGGAGAAGGCTTTGCTCCTGCCTTTGGTGGAGCGGATCTGCAGAATGGTGGAGAGGATGTAAACGTAGGAGATTAAGATCTCCAGTGAAGTGGGCAAGCCAACAAGAGAGGTGAAGGCAAAGAGCACAATCTCGTTGATGCGAGTATCAGTGCAGGAGAGTTTCAGCAGCGGGTGGATGTCACAGAAGAAATGGTGGATCCTGTTGGAGCTACAGAATGATAAACTGAAGGTGCAGCTGACTTGTATTATTGCACTGGTCAATCCGGCAACATAGGAACTAGCTATGAGCCTGAGACAAATGCCATGGGACATCACTGTACTATAGAGTAGTGGGTTACATATGGCTACATAGCGGTCATACGCCATTACTGCCAACAGGAAGGCCTCAATGGACACAAACACGGAGTAAGACAGCTGCTGCACCACACACCCCAGGAAAGAAATTCTCTTCCCATCAGAGTAGAAGGTCACCAGCATCTTGGGCGTGATGGTCGAGCTGCAGCAAAGATCGACGAAGGACAAATTACTGAGGAAGAAGTACATGGGACTATGGAGTTGGGAATTGATCCTTGTTAACACAATCATCCCTAGGTTCCCCACCAGGGTGACACAATAGATCAACAGGAACATTACCAAAAGGGGAACCTGCAACTCCGGATTATCTGTTAATCCCAGGAGGATGAATTCTGTTAGGGTGGTTTTGTTTCCTGCCGACATTACCTGTTGGGGAAGGAGTGACAATACAGAAAACAGAAATGAGTGCAACATACCTGTGACAGGAGCAGTGACTCTGCTGAAAACAGGCTGTTAGTGGTTTCTATAGGATCACAGAGTTAATCAGTGGGACACTAGACTAGATTCCATGTCTCAAAGAGATGCTTCTCCCCTTGTAGATTCCAGGACTAGCTGCTTAATGGTTATTGCAAGTTTTATCTCTGCATCCCACCCTGAGGTGACATGTTTCCAGTCAATATGGGGACACTTGAAATTCCCCACTATCATTGGGTTTTCAGTTTTGTTGCCTCTCTAATCTCCTTGAGTATTTCACAATCACCATCCTGGTCCGGTTACCAGTGATATAGTTCTACTTCTATGTTCTTATTATTCACGCATGGAATTTATAGCCATGGAGATTCTGTGGTAGTTTGATTCATTAAACCTTTTTACTATTCTGCACTCTATGCTGTCTTTTGCATACAGTGCCTCTCCCCCACCTACTTTGTCATCCCTAAGTATGTTTTGTTCCCTGGTATTATTCTGTCCCTTTGATTATCATCAGCTCACCAAGTTTCTGCGATGTCAGTTATATCAATATCCTCATTTAATACAAGGCAGTCAAGTTCACTCATCTTACATTCAGACTTCTAGCGTTAGTATACAAGCACAGATAAAATTTGACAAGTTGTCTGCCTTTGTGTGATGTAATTGAATGGGACTCTATTTTATTTCCTATTTCTCTTCAGTCTCTGTATGTGCTCTATCTATTTCTATTCTGTCCTGTTTACTAGGATACAGAATACAACTCTTTGTTGTAAATGTGTGCAGTCTTGAAGAGAAAGGAGTAAAGGGCCATAGTCAACAAGATTCACTTGCTCCAAGAACATAGCAATGTCCTCACAGAAGCCACAACTCTAGGATAGAGAGACAGGCATGCTGATTAATTTCAGAAGCCCTAAATTACAGCGACCTGTTTGTAACCTGGAATTCAGAGCCTGGATTAAGTTTAGCACAGTCTTTGCAATGTGACTGCAGGGCAGCGATGCAGACAGTAAAACATATTGTGAAGGTGGGCATAATCAGAATATTACAGGGTAGATGGCAACATCTTATTATCTTAGTTTATGCAGCAGTTAGATGTCTCCAGTCTAACTACTGACTTATGACACATAGGAAATAAGATAAACAAGGTCACAAACAACAGCTTCAGTGGAGCAGTATAGCTCCAGAAATTCCTCACCACCTTGGAAGAAAGTGGGTAAAAAACGAATAGACTGAATCTAAGGGAGAAAACACGGTTAAGTTGAAACCCCAGGCAAAATGTATTTAAGTCTTGGCAAACAGGGAGATGTGGGATGGAATTAAGCTGAGGCACCATCCCCACATATATTCAAGAGCTGGTTACTGACGACATTAGTGTCATTGGTGGCAGAAGGAAACTTGCACATTACAAAAGGGAATGGAATTGGGCTATGTGAAATAAAAGGAGTTTGTCTATCCCTACTACCTGTGATAATTCCCATTCAGAAACATGAAGCAATTTACCACTGGCGTTTTAGCAAATCCAAGATTATCTCTTTGGTGGGTGGTTTATGATCCAAAGTCCAGAAGATTCATTTCTAGATTTCAGAAAAAAGCCCTCTGGCTGTTTGGATTGAAGTCTGACCATGTTTCGTATTCCATCTGGCTATACTGAGCCATTGAGTGTCTTGATGTGTTGCAGAGATTCTGTGCTGTTTGGGAAGGAATGTTCAGGTTGTTTGATACTGGATAATTTATGTATTTTTTTTTCTTATTTACGTAAGATACCTTTGGGAGGCCATGATCCCCGAGATAGCTCTGAACTTATCAACTGTCTTTCTCAGGGGGATCCATTAGTAACCCCATTGAGTGAGAGAGAGAGAGAGAGAGAGCGAGCATTTAAAATTGCTGAATTAAATATGCAAAAGTCAGGAAATGTCTTAGCTCAGATTAACTCCATAGCCTTTTTCTGCCCCGTTATCAGCTGGGATCTTCACAATAGTGTAATCATGTTATTAGAAACCTTAAAATTACTTAAATACACATGTGCAGCATCCTGTAATAGAAGAAAATCTATGTTATATTTATCATTTCTCAAACGATAGAAAATAACAGCAGAATTTCTTCTACTGACTTAGAGACATGTACAGCAGCTGGTTAATTTTTAAGAATTCTATCATACTTTCATTAATTTCAATGTGATAATGCACTGTTTTATTTTTATTCTTATATGACAAAATGCAAATACAGAGCTCCTGGCACTATATAGTGTGTTGTCTAACCACAAGCTGTGCACAGGAGACAGTGTAGAGACATCAAATGGAAAGGCATTATCTGCTCTGCTCCTCCCCCTGGGGGCACATTTGCTGCCAGCCAACACAGCAAAACTCTCAGTTACATGCTTAACTTTAAGCACGTATGAGAGTCTAAAAAGTTTAACAGGGCTGCTCACGTGCTTAAAGTAAGCACATGCCTAAAATCTTTGCTGAATCAGGACCTCAAATGGCACAGAGATCTTCCCTCGGCATGCTGGCTCCACTCTTTGGGGAATTGGAGATTGGGTTGCGTCCTGGTTCCACCTTCTCCACACCGTCTTTTCAGCATCTTACTTCCAGGCAGGGAGCCGGAGTGGGCAGTGCCCACACAACTCAGAGACTGATGTTGTCAGGGACTCCTGTACAGCTGTGCAGGTGGTGGTGGAGGGAGGAGCTTCTTGCCTTTCTCTGCATATTCACTGGGGTCACTCAGAATCCAGGCCCTGCTACGCACCTTTGAACCCCACTGATTACATTGGGCGGGGTTTCTCCTTGAGTAGCCACTTAGAATTTGCCCGTTAGACATTTTATGTGGCATGTTCTCAGCTGTCTAAGGACGGCATTGTAAGTTTCCTCATGCCATGGATGAGGAGCTGCCGATTTACTGGGGTGTATTGTTTTATTTTGCAGAGAGAAGCAACTGGGATCAGTGATTTGCAACAGATCTGATTATGGCCCCATGTTCATTTAATGCAGAACTGGGCCAGCTGTTTCTTGATGAAGGTGTCTGTCTGAGCAAGATAAGCCCAATGGAGCTGCTGTCCCCCAAGCTCTGTGTATTTGTGCAAAGGTAGGACACGTGGGATATTTTAAGGCTCTCTGACCACATATAGGTGGGTTGCAGAGGGGGTGATTTGTTCATCTTATCCAGAATGTGTTTCTCTATCACATGCATCTCAATGTTCTCACAGAGCCCACAGTCACGGCAATGCATGTTTAAATTTTCCATGTGCTTTGTTGGGAATGGATGTTTAAGTGCAGTCAGAGGGACAGAAATCTGATTGAGAATCCATTGGTAGGAGATGGTAAGGTGGAGTTGATCAGTTTGGATGGAATTGATCTATTTCTCTTGGGGACTCTCAGTTTCCGGTGCTATCTCACAGGCTCCCAAGGGACTGCCAGAATCTCCCCAGGAAAAGAAAGAGACTTAGTGGGAAGTGTGGGTGAGACACACTCCTCAAACATGCTTATTTTCCACATAGATGGGGTTTTCGAAAATGCTGGGTGTTGGCATAACAACCACTGACTTCAGAGTTAAACCGGTGTGGAGCATTTGTGAAAATCCCATGCTATGATCTCGTCTGTGCCACGCAAGTGTACAGCTGGAGAAGATGAGCTAAGACCATGGAGACGTAGTCTTGGTCTACACCTAAAACTTAGATTGATCAAGCTACGTTGCTCAGGCCTGTAAAACATGTCGCACCCTGTGAGAAGTAGGTCAACCTAAACCCCACTTGTAGATGCAGCTAGGTTGACTTAAGAATTCTTCCATCAACCTCACTACCACCTCTCAAAGAAGTGGATTACCTACATCAGTGTGGAAACCCCTTCTGTCTAGTTACTGGATTGTTTTGTGTAGAGTAGGTATGTGCCTACCTCACTCTCACAAGCCATGGCTCAGATGCCTACCCCTCCTGACTCCAGGAGAGTTGCTCGCAGCTGTGGATCACAAGCACAGATGGGTGCCTTCCTGGAGCTTGGACTTAAGCAGTACAACCCTCCTATACCTTTGTAGGCTCTCTGCCTTCATTGTTCCCATCTTCTCTAATCTGCTCCAGATTCTTCTCAGGGAGAGGCCTCAGCTCCGTCTTTCATGGAATACTCTAATACCTTTCTGCTTTCCTTCCCCTTCCCATTCATTCTCAAACCGCTTTCCAAATAAAAAACCTCACTCATCCTGGGCTTGGTCTGGGTGGTGTCTCTCTTTCTAGCAACTTTAACTGAGCTGTCAACTCCAACCCATCTTCTCGTAATTACATGCTTTTCTTAGTCCTTCTGCACCCCTGGTTTTTCTATGATTTTCAGAAATAATTTTCTTATTTTCTGGCTCCTTTCCTATTAGTATCATAAAGTCATAGAACCATGAGGTTAGGAGGGACTGTAAGGATCATCTAGTCTAACCCCCTGCTAAGATGCAGGATTTGTTGTGTCTAAACCATCCAAGACAGATGGCTATCCAGCCCCCTTTTGAAAACCTCCAGTGAAGGAGCTTCCACAGCCTCCCAAAGCAGTCTCTTTCCTTGTCCTGCTGTTCTTATAGTTAGGAAGTTTTTCTGAGATTTAATCTAAATCTGCTATGCTGTAATGTGAATCCATTGCCTTTTGTCCTGTTGTCCATGGCAAGAAAGAGCTACTTTTCTCCATCTTTTTATGGAAGCCTTTCAAGTATTTGAAGCCCGCTATCACATATCCTATTAACCCCCTTTTTTTCCAAACTAAACGTACCCAGTTCCCATCCAACATGCTCTAGTCTTTTTTAACTGATGAAGACCCTCCTTTTTCTCCACTTGTCCTTCCACCAACATCTCTATATTCCTCCTCCTCTTGTTTCTAAACTCCTTCAGCAAGTCATCTGCTCCCAATCCTGGGTCAATTGAACTCAATGAAAATTTTGTTACTCCCTTCAATGGGATGAGGATATGGCCTTTAAGTCCCTCCAATTAGATTTCTGCCCTCCAACTCCAGTGTAACATTCATTCTCAACAACACACATGGAAAATTTAAACATGAATTGCTGTGACTGTGGGTTCTGTGAGAACATTGAAATGCATGTAATAGAGAAACACATTCTGGATAAAATAAACAAATCCCCTCACAATTTACTCATTCACTTGTTGACTACCGTGTTGCTTGACCAAAGAACAATATTCAAGAATTCTTATCTATATATTTTGTTCCTGAAAATTGAGCATAATGGTAAATAAGAAAGTTTAAACACCTGAATTTAACATGGGATGTTAAAATTTGTCAGGATGTAATAAATCAAATTATAGTAAATGAAAGTCTTATCATAAAGTAGAAATTTTCTTCTGGACTATGTACTGTCCAGGGTAATTCATTTGGGGCTGTCTGTGGTATATCTTCTTCACAATAACTGCATGAACACATATCCAGTTAGTCAGGATTTGAGGGTTTTCCAGTTATGGTGAGTATTTCCCCAGCCTTTGCCTTTATGGGGTAGTTCCGACTGGGTGTATGGGGTGGGTAACAGTGAAGCAGCTTTATGGATGGCAGGCTGGTCTTAAAAGAGACCGTTTTTATTTCCTTTAGCCATGGTGAAAATCTGATTAGTGTTAGTTTTTATCTTTTGAATGTGCTGAGGGAATTACTAATAGGTGCAATGAATACACTGATGTACATAAATTGCTTCAGTTTCATGTGCCATCATGGTTCGTGTGTGTGTGCCTTGAGGAACCACTTGGCACAGGTAAAAGTATGACACAAAATAAGGCTGTGAACCAAAGTGGGCCTTGTTAGACTAGTAATACCAGGTATTAGCTAACCAAGTAAACATATTCCTGACCTGAGAGGATGGGACGGGAATACACAAAGTTCTCAAGTGACTACGTAAACAAATGCCTACAAAGGTGGTATAGGAACACACAGATCCCTTGCGAGATAGAGAGGGAATGAAAGGACAATGCATGAGGATGTTTTGTTCAAACCAGCAGGTACAATGTACAGAGATGGTAGCTAACAGTATCTGGAATGTTACACGTAACTTGTGTGTATCAATGTATAAAAGGAGAAGTCACATAGGGGGCGTCTTTGCACCGGCCGAGCTGACAACCCTATATTGATTAAGCCGTCACTTTGCTGCAGGTATATATGCGTTAGCAAACCCCCTAACCAGGGATTCAGGGCACTACGACCAGGCGTTCTCAAGAATAAACCTGGCCTTTACCACACAACTGTGCCTGTGGTTTCTCTGTACGACCAAAACTGAGGTCTGCTGAATCAAAAACCTGCTAGCTACATTGGGGCAGCTAACACCCAAATTCCAGAAACAACATCACCAGCAGACCTAGCAGCACTAACAACATTGTGTGCAACAAACATGTACATTCTCTGCACTTTATGTCATTCCAGCAAGGTTTTCTTCAGCAAATCGATCTACTTTGGCTTTTCCAAATGATTGCTATTTATAAAGGTCCATCATTACTTTTCCGCAATTTTCCATGTCTTGTCTGCAACTCAAATGCAATTAGCTGAAGATCATCCAAGGAAGGCCTTAAATCATAATGAGCACCATAGAAAAGATTGTTAGAAATAACCAAACAGGTTGTCCTGGGGGTGGATTGGGGAGACAGAACATTTTTGTCTGTTCGTTCCACCTCGACGCCACAAGTGAGCGTTTCCATAAGACAGAATTAGCTCTTTTGTTTCCCGAAGCAACTCGGGCAAGTCTGGGGTTTGGATAAGACCTAGGATCAAGCTACTTTAAACCTCCACTCTCATCATGCAGACCCTACGGTTCCATAACTTCTACTTCTACTAAGTGACCATTCCCCAGGCCAAACGGGTAAGAAACGCACTAGCCTCTCAGGCAGCAGTCACTTCTTGCAGCCTTTGAAGTACTGCTTCACATTTATTTCTTCCCATAATTTATTTGAAAGAAACAATTGCAAGGGCAGCGAGATTCAGTTCTGTGCTTCTTCGCGACCTCTACGCTCTGTTACGTGGCTAACATGCCTCCTTCGCTACAGGCAAAACCAATTGCTGAAGCTCACTGCCGCTGCCCCTGTGTTTAGATTTCTGTTACTTGCATGTCTCCAAATAAAACAAATGGGAGAAAGTGTGAGTTCCACAAAACCATCAGCAACATCAGCCGGCACAGTAAGGGTCCAGGATGTCTATGAGTGTTTGTGTTGTTCCGAAAATTCTGTTTATTTTTCACTGAACAATTGTTATAAAATACTTAGTGGAGCAGATGAGAGAACACAGCCATTGCGCCTTTTCTAAGGATAACCGTTGTTCTTTTCCTCGGTCATCCCTCCTCTAACCTTTGTTGCTCTTTCAGGTTTGGTTGCTGAGTACTGTAGAATTCTTCTTCTTTTCCTCTTCTACCTTGATCCTTTCTCTGCCTCTCCCATTTTCTTTTGGCTGTTCTGTCATTGTCCTGTCTTCAGTCCTGATGATTTTTAAAATTTGGTGACAAACACACAAAATGAACCAAGCCTTCAAAAAGCTTTTGAGATTTGTAGGTTACAAACGTTTCTGAAATTTTAAGAACTATTGTGCTCCAGAAGGCTCCTGTTTTACTCTTAGGATCTTTGTTTTACTTATGTTTTTTCCTGTAGATTGGAGGTGAAGGCTTATACAAACAGGCCTCGCAACTGCTTGTTACACTTCTCTAGAGCAACCAGCAAGCCATCTGCTGCACAAATGTTGGTGATGTTTTCACCAACTCCTGCCACTATGTAAAGATTTCCAGGAGATTTCATTTCGGCTCACTTGCAAATGCTGCCGGATCAGTTGTGAAGGTCACACTTTATTTTCTACACAAGCGCAGAATAGAATGGCTGGAGACAATCACACAGCAGTATGAGAATTCATCCTGATGACATTCACAGACTCTCCGGAGCTCCTGGTTCCCCCCTTCACACTATTCCTAGTGATCTGTGTTATCACCCTTATTGGGAGTCATGGGTTGATCATGTTACTCTGCACTGAGCCACAGCTTCACACCCCCATGTACTTTTTCCTGAGCCAGTTGGCGTCCGTGGATTTCTCCTACTCCTCTACTATCGCTCCCAAAGCCATGGAGAATTTCACAACAGACAGGAGAGCCATTTCCTTTTTAGGATGCTTAGTGCAGTTGTATGTCCTTTTGACCATGGCATTTGCTGGATGCATCCTTTTGGGGCTCATGGCCTATGACCGTTACGTGGCCATCTGTAACCCCCTACTCTATATGACAGTCATGTCCCGGAAACGTGGTCTCAAGATGGCATCCGGGGCCTATTCAGTAAGTTTATTGAATGCAATGATTCACACCACTTTAATAAGCTGTTTATCTTTCTGCTAATCCAATGTCATGGATCGCTTTTTCTGTGACAGCCCCCCACGCTTCAAGCTCTCCTGCTCCGACACACACCTCAGTGAAAATCTCATTTTCATTACTGCTGGAGGATATGCACTGAGCTCCATCCTGACCATTCAAACAGCAATTTGTGCAGTCTCGGCTGACAGCAGTATGATCTTTCTAGTCATTGAAATGATATCTATGGTAATTATATGGTCCCATTACTAGAAAATCACAGCCTCACAGTTAAAGGTATGTAGAGGACTGAAAGCCTTTTTTGCAAAGGGTTTTGAGATTTCTAAATTGGGCCTTATTCCAAAGGAGGGCATAATCTGAAAATCTTGAAATTCTCCATGAATTAATATTCTGAACAAAACGTGATTTGGGGTTGATCACATTTTTTCAGTCATTACTTTAATAATTTCTATTGTATTATAAGGTAATATACATACACAAACATACTTAAAACTAATAGAATTTTAAAATGTAAAATTGAAACAATTATATGTTAAAAAAAGGCTGGAATCAGAGGTTTGACATTGTGCAAATTATTTTTTCTGTTCTTTGCCAAAACAAAATTCTGACAAAATCCACCCGATTTTGCAAAGTGTTTTCATTTCAACAGAACTGCATAATCGGATGAATTGTGATTCCACAAAGTTTCTCCAGCTAGCTCTACTGACGACTTTTAATGCATCTCTCTTCACAGCAACCTTTAGAGGCAGTGAAATGCTATTCTCTCCATCGTACAGGTGGGGAACTCAGGCACACTGAGATCAAAGTCAATGTTTTCAGACGTGACTAGTGATTTCTGGAGCCTCTGTTTTTAGGTGCCCAGCTTGAAACATCTTCAAGAGGCCTGATTTTCAGAAAGCGCTGAAACTCTGCCTCTGAATATCCAGCCCAGTTAATTTAGATCCTATCATTTTGTATGTATAGTTGGGATTATCTTTTCCAGCGTGCATTACTATGTATTGATCAACACTGAACTTCATCTGCCATTTGGTGAGATCCCTTTGGAGCTCTTTGCAGTCAGTTTTGGACTTAACTATTTTTAGTAATTTTGCATCATATGAAACCTTTGGCACCTCACTTTGTCCCTTTTTCAAGATTATTTATGAATATGTTCAACAGCAAAGTGATCACTCAAGAAAGGATCTTTACAACTTCATGTACAGTTTTCTTGAAATGTCTGCTCAGTGTGCAGTGGCAGTCAAAAAAAGCTAACAATGTTAGGAATCACTAGGAAAGGGACAGTTAAGACAGAAAATATCATTATACAACTGTAAAAATCACAGTACACTCATACTATGAATAATGTGTGCTGTTTTGCACACATATAAAAGAGGTATATTAGATATATTAGAATTGGAAAACAGATAAAGGAGGACATCAATTATGATTAGGGGTAGGAACCACTTCCACGTGAAGAGAAATTAAAAAGACTGCTACTATTCAGTTTAGAAAAGTGACAGCTAAGCAGTGATATGACAGAGATTTTAAAAAATCATGAATGGTGTGGGAAAAGTGAATAAGGAAGTGTTATTTATCCCTTCACATAACATAGGAACCAGAGTCAACCAATGAAATTAATAGGCAGCTGTTTTACAAACACACACAAGGAAGTAGTTCTTTATTCAGCCTGTGGAACTTGTTGACAGGTGAAATTGTGAAGGCCACAATTATGACAGGGTTAAAAAAAAGAATTAGGTAAACTAATGGAAAATAGATCCATTAATGGCAATTAGCCAAGATGGCCAGAGACACAGTCTTATGCTTTGGATTTTCCGAACTCTGACAGCTAGAAGCTGGGACTGGATGACAGGAGATGGAATCAGTGACAATTGCCCTGTTCCATTCATTCCCTCTGAAGTATCTGACACCAGTCACTGTTGGAAGACAGGATACCGGGCTAGCTGGATCACTGGTCTGACCCAGTAAATCCATTCTTATGTTTCCTGTAAGTCTGGTCATGCTACCACAAAAGAGTGTAAGAGAAAGAAAAGGAGAAAGAAGTAAGTGTCTTAAAAACAAATTTAAGAAGAAAAATTAGAAGAAAATGACAGCGAGATCTCTAGTTCATTTGTGAAATCAACAGAGCTAATGTGCATTAGCACAGGCTGAAAATCTGTTCCAATTATTTTAAAACAATCACTGGAGGGGAACAAAAATCTTTTTTGGAACAACACAAAAACTCTCAGAGGTGCTATTTTGGAAGATCGCCATTACAGTCCCCATGACATTGCTGGTTGCCATTGTGGAAATCATGTTGCCTCATCTTTGTTTTACCATAAGATACAAATAATCAGAGAAACAGAGGTAACAGTAGAAGATTAATCTCTCAACTTCGCCTCTAATGCCAGAGGCATTTTTCTACATAACAGCATAGATCCTACAACGGAGCACAGGACTAAATCTTGCTTGCATTGCACCTGATTCTTTTAATTTATTTTTTTAGCCCAAACGCACATGACATTGCATTGTAAGGGATGCAAGAGGGGACTTGCATCTAAGATGCTAGTGCAGATTTTACCAGTTTTGCCCTGGGGATGGTCACTTAGTCCTTTGTATAAGTCTTCGTTAAACTCTCTTCATCGTATGTCCGTTATGGAGCCCTGGAGTCAGTATTCATACTTGAAGAAGATAACAGCTAGAGCCTACCCAAGCCAAAGCCTCAAATCACTTTGCTTGTGGAAACAAAGGAACTGTTTGTGTTACTAACAAATATATTCCCATTCAAGAGCTAACCTGGGAGTGTTTACTTCACCGTGGTTTACTGGCCTTTAGGATCTGATCTCTGAGGAACATCCAGGCTCAAAGGCAAAAGAAAATGCAGAGAGCTAACAATTCAAATTGTTCTGCTTTCCCTGGAGTAAATATTCTGCCTGGGAATCATTCAGTGCATGTTTTCTAGTTGGGATTGAGTGTTCACTTTTTAAGTTGTTTATTTCATGAGACTTGAAAGAGCAGCACCCAGATGCAGCAATTGATTTTTTGCTGCTGTTTTCTTGGTATAGAAGTCAGACAAAATGTGCCTGCAAAAAGTCTTGCTTTCTGGTGTTTTGTGTTCCATGTGCAACAAAAGTGTTGATTCTCTCTATTTACTTTCAAGTAGCTTCTGCTAGCATCAAGGAAATTCACCAGTTTAGTTAAATCCCTTTGGCACTAAGCAGGCAGATGGTACAGCGTTTACAGCATTAATGTTTTAGTTTCTATGTCCATGTTCTCTTCTGTCCTCTCCCAAAATCTTCCTGTGTGACCTCGGCAAGTTACCGAGGCCTTGTCTACACTAGCACTTATGCCAGCAAAATTTTTGTCACTCAGGGGTGTGAAAAAAACACTTCCCTGCCCACAAGGCTACTGTTGATCATTTAGTTGGTTTTATGATGATGGTGGGAGAGCTCTCTCCTGCTGACATAACGCAGCTACACAAGTGCCCTTAGAGCGGCACAGCTGTACTAATACTATACTAATACAGCAGTGTTGCTGTAAATTTCAAGTGTAAACTAGTCCTTGGTCTCAGGCTATGTCTACACTTCGACTTACCTGGATCAACTGAAGACCCGCACAGTCAATCAAGAAGATGATGCACTAAAACACCTCCTCAAGTGGCGTAGCGCTGCATCAACGGGAACACGATTACCATCGGTGCAGTGCAGTGAAAACAGTGTGCGGAAGAGAAGCACAGAAGTTGACAGGAGTTAAGCAAGTTCTTTGTGTAGTTTGCATAACTCCCATCGACTGCTGCCGAATCTCCGAGGTAAATGGAGACAAGCCCTAAGTTTCCCCCTCTGTAAAAACAGAGATCAGAGACTCTCTCACTTTCTCTAACTTAAAGCAATGTTGTGAGACAACCCTCTCAGGGTCAGGATGAAGCGTATTGGCAGCCTTGAATGTAGCAGTGCCAGATTCTAGTCCCACCTCTTCTATTATTTATTCTTTGACTTTCTTTTTCCTCTCTGTGCACCATGTTTTCCATCTCAAAACCAGAGCCATTGATTGATCCTTGAGTTTAAAACACCTTCTGCTCTTTAGATAAAAAGTGCTGTCAGTCCAGCCCTTCTTAAACAATTTTAGAATTACCTCTGAATAAATAGTAGAGATGATGAAATATCAGAATTTCCACACCAGGGGATAGTCCAATATTTATGTTTCACCGAAATCAGGGAAAAACATCATAATATCCACATTTCTCACAGAATGAGAAGTTCTGGAAAATTACAATTCAGAAAGGCCAAAATATTTCATTTCATCTTGGGTTAACATTAAACTGCATGTGTCTACGCCACCATGTCTCACAGGAGCTGTTGATCATTAATTACAAATTTGAATCCAAAACAATCTGAACTGCTCTTCTTTGACTTTTCATTTCTTATTTCTTTTTTTAACTTGGAGTTTATTGCCTTGATAAACGTAACGCATTTTTATTCCAGGAAAGCAACAGTGTAGGAGAGTATGTCACTTTTCCCATTTACTAATGAGAGACAGTGTGGCCTAGCACATAGGGCATTGGACTAGGATCCAGCAGCATTGAGCTGAATTCCTGGCTCTGCTGGCTGACCTTGGGCAAGTCCCATTCTTCCTTGTTCTTCAGTTTCCCGTATACAAAATGGTGGTCATGATACTGACCTCCTTTGTAAAATGCTTTGAGATCTATGAATGAAAAGTTCCATATAAAGCTAGATATTACTATTATTGTTAGTTGTGAAAGCCTCCAGTCTTCTCCCTATTAATGCTCTGATCCTGGAAATACTTACTAGCTCCTGAAGGGAAATCTCTTGCAGGGGTCAAACCTAGTTGACCTGCTGAGGAAACATGGTTGGGACCAGGGGTATTGCACCCTACCACGCCAATCTGTGAGTGAGAGAACAATGGAATTCCATCCCAGAGAGGTAAAGGCAGGGGACCTAAGACCTACTGAAGGTGCACTGGGGGAGAGACCAATGAGTGTTTGGAAGTACATTTCAGAAGAGCTAGATAATGGAGTTAGTATGGAGCATGGTAGGGTTATTTAGGAGGTTCTTTTTCATGTCTTTCATGTGTTGTAGTTGAGCTATCTGCAAGAATTGAACCTGTGACATCTAGACAGAAAACGCCACTCTCGCAGCTAATGGCCAGCCTTCTGAGTTTGAAAGCAGTAGCAGACCCATAAACCAACCTCATTCTGTGATCCAGCTCCTAGATCAACCCATTCCTTTTAGCAAATGCCAAAAAAGCCACAATCCCACAATCTAGGAAGAAGCCTGTATTAGTTGTCTTTTTTTTTTTTTTAAAGGTTTAGAGGGAAGGCAGCCATAAAATAAAATTAATAAATGGAAGAAAGTTAAAATCAAGAGTAATTAATATAAATCAGAAGATAATTGTAGAAAATTGATAAGGGAACCAAAAGGACAGAAGAAGAAATCTACAGTCAACAAAGTTGAGGATACAAAAGTTTTAAAAGTAGATTAGGAACAAAAAGAATCTTAACGATCAGGTGGTCCATAACTAATGGATGTGGTAGAATTATCTATAATAAAGAGAAGGCAGAAATGTTCAGGAAATATTTGTTCTGTATCTGGTGAACAAAAAGATGATATACTCATATCATATAACACTCTTTCCTTTCCATTAGTATTTCACAAGATAAACAGAAGCTAATAAAGTTACACATTTTAAAATGGCAGGTCCAGATAACTGGCACCTAAGAGCTTTAAAAGAGGTAGCTGAAGAGATTGCTGGACCACTAATGTTGATTCTCAATAAGTCTTGGAAACTGGGGAAATTCCTGGAGACTTGAAGAAGCTCAAGTTGTGCCAATATTTTGACAGGTGAATGCAATGACCCAGGCAATGATAGGAGTATCAGTCTGACACTGATATCAGGCAAGACAATGGAGCAGCTGATATGGGACTCAATTTATGAATAAAAGGAGGATTATGTAATTAATGCCAATCAACATGGGTTTATGGAAAATAGATCCTGTCAAACTAACAGTGTCTTTTTTCATGAGATTACAAATTTGGTTAATAAAGGTAATAGTGTTAATGTAACATACATAGAGCACTCTAAGGCATTTGACTGCACACTTCACAACATTTTGATTAAAAAACTAGATCAATTAACATGGTATACACTAAATGAATTAAAACCTGGCTAGTGTATTGTAATGTAATTCTATATGCGGAAATCATCATCAAGCAAATGTATTTCTGGTGTGGTCTTGCAGAAACTGATTCTTGACTTTACACTAATTTAACACCTATCAATGACCTGCATGAAAACATAAATCACTGATTAAGTTTGCTGATGACACAGAAATGGGGGAGGAGATACTGGTAAATAATGAAGAGGACAGGACACTGGCACAGGGGAATCTGAATTGCTTGGTAAACTGGGAACAAACAAACTATGTGCATTTTAATACGGCTAAATTATGTATATCCAGGAACAAAGAATGTAGGCCATTCATATCGGAAGTGGGATGCTATCCTTAGAAGTGTCTGATAAAGATTTTGGGGTTGCAGTGGCTACTCATCTGAGCATGAGCTTCTAGTGCAACACTGTGGTCAAAGGGCTAATGTGATCCTTTGATGCAGAAATAGGGGAATCTTGGGTCAAAGTAGAGAGCTGATTTTACCTTTTTATTTGGCACCAGTGTGATCACTGTCAATCCTTTGGAAAGAGCAGAATGGAATAGTGGAGTATCAGAGACATATTAACAGCTAAATCAATGCAGGATGCAGATTTATTAGTAGAATGTACACATAAGGAATTTAGTATTTCTTACTATTGATTTAATGGAACCACTTCTAGGAGAGAGTGAGAAGCATAACCGCTAGCGTCTTGTTGAGCCTTACACTTCCCGCTGATCCGGCCAATTAAGAGTCACAAGTGATGGTGCTTTGATTGAAGATAAGATTGCCAGGATGAATAAAGAGAATCTTTACACATTCCTCCACCTCTTCCTGTTAGAGACGCTCAGCTTCTGTGTTCCACACCCCCACCCCTGTTGATTTCTAGCTAAAAACAAAAATGAAGATATATTCCTTTATTATTGTTGATCTGCCACTCTAAACAGGGATCTAAATTACCCATCTAAATTACTTATATACAACCATTTGCTGTAATATCTGAGCACCCGACAATTTTTAATGTATTAATTTTCAAGAACAGACCCGGGGAAGTGCCATTATCTCCACCTTGCAAATGGGTAAACTGAGGCACACAAAGATTAGAAGAAAAGTCACACAGGAAGCTTGTGGGAAATGAACCTGGGTCTCAAGACACACAGCCTACTGTTTTAAACCCTGGACCATCTCTGCACTCAGTGCTTCATGGAAATAAAGAACACACACAGTCTCTTCCCCTGTAATGGGTTTACAGTCTGGGAATTAAATGACAAACCACAGGTGAGAAAACAGACAAACCAGGATGTGAGGTAAGGGAAATGGGGACAAAAGAGCAGAGCTGTGTGACTTGATAGAGCGGAGGAATATCAGTGTCCAGCCTAGCCAGAGCTTCCTTGTCACTTATCCTATAAGACACAGATCCTCCTCCTTCATCCATGGCTGTTCCCTGGCAAAAGAGCCAGTGTGGTTGTGGCGGGTAGAGGTGAGTGGTGGTCACGATTCGGGGGTGGTCAAGGTTGTGCAGGGATGGCATATCCTCTTCATGCAGCTCAGATAGTAGCCTGGGTTCCTCCCATCCCCTATGGGAGGGGTAGGACGAGTGGACCCATGACCATGCTTCTCCTCCCACCTTCAGATGGAGTTTGGTGGAGGCCAGGTAGGCTACTGCAGATGATAATTCTAACCCCCCCCCACCAGTCCCAGGATCGTCTACCAGTGAAAGCCCAGTGCCCAGGTAGTGCATTATGACTCTGAGTTTGGGCCTAAGAGTCCATCAAAGGCCCATTAACAGTACCTAAGAGAACATTTTCCATCCCATCACTCTCCTCAAGGTGTCCTTCACCTCCTTGTTCCTCAGGCTGTAGATTAGAGGGTTCAACATGGGGATCACCACGGTATAGAACACTGAGGCCACCTGGTCTTGATCATGTGAGTAACTGGAGCTGGGTCGTAAATATATAAAGATCATTGTACCATAGAATATGATGACGGCCACCAGGTGGGAGGCACAGGTAGAGAAGGCTTTGTGCCTGCCCTCGGTGGAGCGTATCCTCAGGATGGTGGAGAGGATGTAAGTGTAAGAGCTCAGGATTATCAGCAGGGTGCCCACCATGTTCAATCCAGCACAAATGAAAATGACACCCTCATTGATACGGGTGTTGGAGCAGGAGAGCTTGAGGAGCGGGAGACTTTCGCAGAAGAAATGATCAATGACATTGGAACGGCAGAAGGATAAAGTGCTTGTGAATATGGTGTGTACCATTGAATTCAAGAAACCCACGGCGTACGCCCCAGCTACCATCTTGAGACAGAACTTCTGAGTCATAATGGTTGCATAGAGCAGGGGGTTACAGATGGCCACATAACGGTCATATGCCATTAATGCAAAGAGGATGCACTCAGTAGTTGCCATAGCAATAAAGACATACATTTGCATAAAGCATCCAGTGAAGGAAATGGCTTTCCTTGGTGAGAGGAAGTTCTCCAAAGCTTTGGGAGTGACTGATGAGGAATAGCAGAAGTCTATGAAGGACAAGTTACTGAGAAAGAAGTACATGGGGGTGTGAAGATGGGGATCAATGTTTATTAACACGATCATCCCAAGATTTCCCACCACTGTGATTACATAGATCACCAAGAACACCACAAAAAGGTGGATTTGCAGCCTTGGACAGTTCATAAATCCTGAAAGTATGAATTCAGAAACCACAGTGTGATTCTTAAGAGACATTTTCCCTGTATTGGTGTAGAAATGATGTAGGATGTAAGAAATAAATCCTGCCCATGTTGTGGCTGACCCACAAGGGATCCTCATGGAAATCCTAGCTTAGATGGAGGAAATGGTGAAAGTCTCCCCTTATCCATGTTCGGGAGAAGGCTGTTTTACAAAAAGGGAATTTGCCAGGTGTTCTAAAGAAGTTGAGCAGGCACTTGGCAGGCAGCTGTAGGTAGGTCGTCTTCTCCACTCTACAGAAATAAAATAAAAATCTGACAAAGATTTCCAGGCTATAACAACTTAGAGTTTATGTAACAATGTTTCACATGCATAAGTCTCAAAGCACTAAATTAGAAGAGGAACTAATTGAGCCAGTCAAAGACCTAAAAAAATATGGTCTTTGTTTGCGGCCACATCTGAAAATGTAAGTCTGCTATAAGGATTGAAAAGAGAGGTTGTTTCTTTAGCACAAAATTTTCTAGGCTGATCATTTTAGCTCAAGAGGTCTGTTCAAGCCCTAATGTGTCTGCCAAGGTGATGGTAATAACGCTGACCTTTTTATGTTCTCATTTAGGAACGTTTTTTGGAGAAAAAATCCTCTTGTTGTAGACTACAGCACACACAATTTTTATCCAAGCAGTGAAGTTCATTTCATGCCCATACAAGCAGAGTTCATCAGTGACTTCTTGTCTATTCCATGAAAAAGAAATGGTAACGAGTCACAGTGAATTCCGGATACCAGACCCTAGCAATAGAAGGGTTAAATGTGGTGAGAAGATTGTTCACACTAATTTGACCACACAAGTGGAGTCACGTTACTATCTAAGTGTCGCTCTTAGCTGGACGGGGTGGACACAAGGACCTTCACACTACTGGGGCTTCCAGCAGTCTAAATCCTTCCTACATTTCCCCTCCTTACCCTACAGTCTAAACCTTTTCATTCTTCCTTTTAATATTTAATATTTCTGCCACCAAATTCACTTCTTTTTCCCTTGCTTCTCTCAGATATATCTAAACATCCTGTCCTCGCCTCTTCCCAAAGCTCCTCAACAAGACTGTGTCATTTCCTGAGGTCATTCCGTGAGCCATTAGCCCATTCCAACCCCCATCCCTGACCAAAGATCTCCCTTGTGCCTCAGTCATACCAAAGGATCATCTTAATACGGTACATCTCCTGATGTTTGTTTATTGTGACGTCTGACATTTGTTTATTGTGGGAGATATAATAATGTCCTTTAAAAAGCAGGGCAATGGCAGCAAGTTCCAATTGTCTACATCCCTGCTGGTGTCTGATGACTGATTTCAGCTACCCTGGACTAAATACTCTAACCGGGAATCATTCAGCAATGGCCTGATCCAAAGCTTACTGAAATCAATGAGATGCTTTCCATGGACTTGAGACTGCACTTTGGAGCAGGTAATAAGCACAAGTGAACAGTCTTTCATGGCAACGATCGATTAGAAAGTTTCAGTTTATTTCAACCGAGTTGAAGCAACTGCATTGAGGAGTGACTAATTTGTGTCTCTCTCTTCGATGTAGTAGACAGCTCATTGTGTCTTCTAATAGACATGAGCTTCTGCCTGTGTGGGCACTTGTGAAATGTTGATCGTCTCTGTTCACTTACCTGTGGCTCATATTCTCATCACAGAAATTCATCGTAACATAGGCATTGGCCAGACTACATCAGATCTTATGGCCACCTAGCGTCTAGACCAGCATCATGTCACAGACAATGGCCTATGGTACCTGCTTCAAGGGAACGTGTAAAAACTCCACAATAGGTAGATGTGGGAGACTCTGTCCCTCATGTTAGGTCTCGCTGTGACTTTTCATGGTTAGAAACTGACAGGATTCCTGAAGCATGAGGATTAATGTCTCTTCCAGTTAGAATTAATTATAACTTTGCATCCATATGAATGTTCTATAGAAAGATAGTTATCTAGACAGAAATCCAATAGAAATCTAAGCAAATAAATGTGGCTTTTTTCTTTTTCTTTTTCTATGTTTTGGTTCACACCAATTCCAAAAATAGGACAACAAGTATTCCATTAAGGTCGTACTTAATCTGAAAATTGCAAAGAAGATTTGCAAATTTAAAAAGTCCCTTTTAGGTCAAACTAAACATATTGATTGACCTGAAATGTTCTCTCTCCAGGTGTTTTTAAAGGGCTAGATTCACAAGAGAGAAGGTGTTCATAATATGGCAAACAGATATGAACATTAGTCTCCAGCTTTTCAGGACAGCACCCTAACCACTAGACAATGAGTTAGTCTGTAGTTTGGCTCTCTCAGTCTCTGGTTGAAACTTTTCCTCTTTGCGTAACTAATTAAATAAACAGTAGTGTAGAGACTTGGATTTGGGTTTCCTACATTTCAAATGAGTGCTTTGACACCAGGCTATAGAGTCATTCTCACTGTCTCGCTTTCTCTCTGGCCCAAGGACTATTCAAGTATTTTATGTAACATGGAAAAACTTCAACAGGAGTTGGCTAGGACCTAATGCCCTGACATATTCTATAGCTCAGTAATTAGGGGACTCGTGCAATATACACAACCTAAGGTTAGGTTTTTGCTCCACATGAAAGTGAGGAATTTAACCGAGGTTTCCTATTTTCCAGCAGAGTGCCCTAAGCAATGCATTAAAGGTTATGAAGGAGGTACCACACTCATCACCTCCTCTTTCCATTTCGTCAATGTCTCGTAGATCCTGAATAAAATAGCCAAAACCAAAACTGTCAAATTCACAGATCATTTCAGGCCAAGTAAACTACGTTTTTGGTGAATAATCTAGTGGTCTAAAGAAATTCTCCCTACTCTACTATTTACTTCAGAACAGTTCCTGTTTCAGATAATTTATTATATTTATTTTTCATTAAAAAAATGTGACAGCTTTTTAACGATTGCAGCGAGTGACATCTGTCTGAGATAATAGAAGAGTTCTTACCAGTTCGGCCAAGGAGAAGGTCATTTGGTAGAGATGCTGCCGGCAAAGAACCCTGTTTTTTTCTCTTAGTCACAGTAACATGAAGCCTGCATTCAGGTCTGGGTACTCAGATCCTATAGCTTTTGAATCTTTTTCTAGCCCCAGCCTCAGCCAATCTACTTGTGGATAGAAATGAGCTATTTCTGTTACTGGCTTTAAATTATTGAAGAGCTTATGTTTACCTCATATGGCATTCACTGACCTTTGAGACCTGATCCTTGAGGAATGTCAAGGTTCTATAGCTTCCCTATGGGGCCATAAGTGTTTCCCAGGGATTTAGTTTCAAACACTCATGATTTCAAATATTCTGCAATAAATAGACTAAGGATCACACATCAATGGAGTGATCCAAAGACAATTAAGTCAGTAAGAGTCTTTCTGCTGACTCTAATAGGCTTTGGACCAGGCCGTAACTGTGAGTGAATGTGTTTTCCTGGCAGTGAGCAATTGGAAAGTTTTTTTATTTATTTCATTAGACTTGAGGCAGCATCAGGAGGGAGTGACACACTGTGGCTCCTTTGTTTTTGTGGCATATTAGTTAGAAATTGTGCCCTCCTACCTCTGGCTCTTTGGTGGCCCGGGTGAAATGTGATGATGGTATCTGTCCACTTAGCAGTGGCTCACATTCGACACAATCACCTATCGTAAGATAATATGACACCCAATATCATACGTCCCTGACCCAGTGTCCATGTAGCCCTGTCTCTGACAGTGGCCAACACCAGGTGCTTCAGTGGAAGGTGTAAGTGGAAAGAGTCCTACAATAGGCAGATGAGGCCTAATATGAGGGATCAATTAACCCACATCATGGTCTCTAGTACTTAAGGTATGTCTACATTCATGGCAGCACTGACAGCACCATTGGATCGATTCTTTGGGATCGACTGAGCAGCAGAGGAGACCCGCTCAATCTATCTGGAAGTCAATGGTGTTAATCAACTCCCACCAAAAGATTTACACTGAGTCAACAGGAGGGTGTTTCCTGTTGCCGCAGTATAGTGGGGACACTGTGCTTCGTAGAAGTTAGGAAGTCAACAGGAGATACATAAACTGTTCTACCATCCTGTTGACTGCCGCCAAATCTCTTCAGCAGTGTAGACCAGGCCTTAGATATTGACTTAAATCCTGAAGCACCAGGTTCAATATCCCTTCCAAAAAAAATGTTAGCACTAATTATAGCCCTGGATCCATATAAATATTCTATGCATATATGGTTGTTTTCCCTATAAATGTGCAATCTCCTTTTCCATCTTGCTAATTTCTTGGCCTCGGTGACCCCCTATGGCAATGTATTCCACCGTTTTATAGTTTGTGAACACATATTTCCTCCTATGGATTTTGAATTTTCTACATTTTCATTTAATTTATACTCAGACTCCAAGGCTAGAATGGATCACCATGTGTGACTCATCCATGCCTAGGTTAACCCACTTGAAAATGCCAAGATTTGGGCAGGCTTCAAAAGGAAAGCAGGTTCTCCCAGAACTGGTGGATAACACTGAAGTTGGACTCCCAGACCAGTCACAAACTGTGCTTCTGATTTCCCACACTGGTTATGAAGAAGCTACAACAAGAAATATATAGCCTCCTTTACTGCATTTCAGTCTCTGAGTCCTAGTCAGCAACTAATTCCAGTAAAGAGAAAAGTTATTAAAACTATATTCACTTTACTAAAAAGGTTCTCCTAATCCCCAAAAGGTCAGCCACATTATGAGACTAATATGAATTTGGATCTTACTCAAATCACACTGCCAGCCAATCCTTTAGTAATTAAAACTAAAAGGTTTATTATAAAAAAGAAACGAAGAAAAAAGAGGTGTTAAATGGCTAAAGCAATAAGATACATACAAATGTCTTCAAAGTCCATATATATCAGTTTTTCAGCAGAATTGTGGAGTTGGCAGGCTTGTCGAGTTCCTCTGGTGCACCTCAAGTACCTGGATGGGTCTCAGTCCTTTGTCTCACAGCTTCAGGTGTAGAATAGTTGATCCAGAGGTAGGAAGCAGCAATGAAGACAAGAGGGAGATGGTGCAGCTACCTTTATTGTACCTTTGCCAAGTAGCTTATCCCAAACAGACAGAGCACATAGCTTGGAAAAGCATCGGAGTCCCCTGTCCATAGGCATGTTCTTACATGTCCTGGTGATGAGGTGTAGCCCCTGGGTTCTAGCACTGCATTCCTTGTACCTCTGGGTTTCCTTGGTGGGCCATTGAGCAGGATTAGTGCTGGTACCATCCTGTCTGAGGGTGTCGCCCAGAAACACAGCACAAGTTTGAAATATAAATATACCACACATATTTAGAACTTATAATACAAAAACGATATGTACATATAAATTTGCTTGTCTTAACACATCAGGACTTTCCCATTGGTACCTTGTTGGAATATCCTATCTGATATTTACTGCAATTCTGTAATATTGGAATCAGAAATATTATAAATGATCACTCATATGCCAGACAGCATCACATAATCTAGTCTGACCTCCTGCACCCTGCAGGCCACACGACCTTGTCCATCCATCCACTCCTGAAAGAGATGCATAACCTCTGGCAGAGTTACTGACACATTAATGGGGGCCTGATATTCTAGAGCAGGGATGGCCAAACTGTGACTCACGAGCCACATGCGTCACTTTTATTGTCAAAGTGTGGCTCCCACAGCTCCCTGCACTCATTCTTGGCCTACTAGAACCGGGCGGGGGGGGGGGGGGCGCCGGGGGGGGGAGAAGGGAGCTCACGGATTCTGCCCTGCAGTGTGGCGATGGGATTAATGGTTTCTACCCAGTGCGAAGGGGATCTTGGAGATTCAGCCGCATGGGGCATGCCTGTTGGGGCTTCAAGAGGAGAAGGCTGTAGCTGCAAGCCCCAGAAGGTGTCTTCTGCAGGGCTGAGGCCCCAAAATCTCATTCCCCAGGGCTAAAGCACCAGCCCCACAACAATGCTGCAAGTCTGGAGTCTAAAATCCCAGCAGGCGCGTCCCAGCTCTCAAACTTCTGAAGATTATTGTACACAGCTGGGAGGGTCAGTAAGTTTGACCACCCCGTTCTAGAGGGTGAATTATCAGCGCATGCTCTGAACTTACTAAACATTGGGATTCTTTCAGATATTTCAATAGTCCACCGCAACATGCAGTTCTGTTGAAATTGAACCTCACAAAACTGGGTTGATCTTCACGGAATTTTGTTTTGAAAGAGAAATGAGGACGGAGGAACGTTTTGACAATGTTGAAATATGTCATGACATTTTGACATTTGTAGAAGGAAACATTTTGAAATGACTTTTTTCTGTGAATATTCAAAATTTTGTTATAAAACTACATTACAATCTAATACACATTCAAAAACACAAACAAACGTTGACTGCTGAAACAAATGTAATTTGGGGCTATTTTTCTTCAGAGACTTTTAACATTTTCAACTTATTTCTCAATTCAGAATGAAGCTAAATTTCAAAACCCTCAAATCATTTGTGACATGGAATTACTGTCCACCACACAGCTCGAATTGTGAGATTTTTCAGATACTCTGGTAATGGGGGTCATATAATTACCTCGGATATTTAACATCATTGACTGAAGAGGCACATTATGACATCAACCAAGAACTGAGGAATTTGCCTTTTCAATCTAGTTCTCTTTAGGACACAGCTCCTAACTCAGAAAGTATTTCAGCCCTCACGGCAGGAGAAGTTTAAATACCTCTGCTGTGAGCTTTAATGTTTGGTGGATGCTTAGTTAATTCACAATTATAGTATAACTATTAAAGAAAGAAAAGTGATGAAATGCATTCCAAACTAGAAAGAAAGAAGCTGACAAATGCTGATGACTATTTTATTTAATATGGGTGATAGTCACCCCTTTCCAGAGGACTCAAAACAAGGCATATTCACCATTCAAGTCCTACTTTGATGGATTAAGTGGCACTTTAGTGGGGCATACATCTTGTGTTGGCTACAGAAAGCCAAATTTAACCATCACTAGATTACATGTAGTTCAGAGGCTCAGGATATATTTCCCCACTCCCATGGCAAAAAAAACACACACAAAAAAGCCCACCTGTGTCTAAATTTTCCACTGAAAAAATTTTTTTTCCTCCATGAGAATTTTAATTAAACATTAGGCCATGAATTGAAATATTTGGGTTCATAATGCTGCCATGGCGTCTCAGGGGCATCGTAACTCATGCTCACATCTGATGCTATGGACGCTTTTGAACTTTTCCGGTTTGCTTTAAACTATTTGGTGAACTTGACACAAATTTGCAAATAGATTCAGGTGACCCAAAACTGCCTCTTTATTTGGTCAAATAAAATATTTATCTGAAAAAAAAAAAATTCACCTAGTTTTACTTCCAGCACAACATTGGCGGCTCTGTCAAGGAGCTTCCTGCATTTCAGAGATGGGGCACATCCAGGAATCCAAGGGCAGTTCAGCCCTTGGAGCTGATTCACTCCTCAGCCTCTCTGTGGAAACTGCGAAAAGGAAGAGTTCAAATACTATTTTGATTATGACTAATTAAAACCATACCTGTTTGACTGGAAGTTTCAACCTACTTAACCACAGCCTGCCCTTGCTTCTACACAGAAGTAGCAATGACACTTCCCAACTCTGACATTGCAGTTTAAATGTCTACCAAAAGCACATTTGTCATCTGCGTAACTCAGAAAACCTTCTTCTGCCCACCACTTTCCTCAGAGAGTCCTTCACCTCCTTGTTCCTCAGGCTGTAGATCAGTGGGTTCAGCATGGGGATCATAAGGGTGTAAAATACAGACACTGCTTTATTCTGATCCTGTGAATAGTTTGAACTGGGCTGTAAATAGGTTGAGAGTCCAGTACCATAGAAAAGGGTGACGGCCGTCAAGTGGGAGGTGCAAGTGGAGAAGGCTTTGCGCCTGCTCTCAGAAGAGTGGATTCGCAGGATGGAAGAGAGGATATAAATGTAAGAACACAGGATTATTACCAAGGAGCCCAGGGCAACCACTACAGCACAGATAAAAGTGATACCTTCATAGAGGCTTGTGCTGGAGCAAGAGAGCTTGAGGAGTGGGGGAATCTCACAAAAGAAATGATCAATGACCTTGGAGTGGCAGAATGGTAAAGTGCTTATGTATGCGGTGTGTACCATGGAGTTCAAGAAGCCTATGGTGTATGCCCCAGCTGCCATCTTGACACAGAGTTTTCGGGACATGATGACCATATAGAGCAGTGGCTTACAGATAGCTACATAACGATCATATGCCATGAAGCCCAAGAGGAAACACTCAGTATTTGCCAATGCAATAAAGAAATACATCTGCACAAAGCATCCAGTGAAGGAAATAGTTTTCCTCTCCGAACGGAAATTCTCCAAGGTTTTGAAAGTGATAGTAGAGGAATAGGAAAAGTCTACTAGGGACAAATGGCTGAGGAAAAAGTACATGGGGGTGTGAAGTCGGGAGTCGATTCTGATTAACGTGATCATCCCGAGGTTCCCCACCAGAGTCATAATGTAGACCACTAGGAACACCACGAAGAGGGGCATCTGCAGCTCTGGACGATCTGTGAATCCAAGGAGGATGAACTCAAATACTACAGTGTGATTTTCCCCAGCCATTGTTTCTGCACTTGTGTAGAAATGGATAGGCCACTGAATTCTCTGCAGGTTGTGTGTGATCTGGAACGTGTTCTCATGCATGTGCGAGAGATGTAGGACACAGTGAAAATACACACATTTCATTCACACTATGGATAAGTCTTAATGGCCAAAGGAAGTTGCTGCTTTTTCTAAAGAAGGAGGAAGCCAGTTGAGAGGCAGATCTATCTGAACTTTGACCTTGCATCTAAAGAAATAAACAAAGATCATTATTATAATATATGAGATTTGGGGGTGATTATACAGAAAATGTCTATGCTTGCTATTCGTAAATCACAAAGCATTTTTACAATAAGCAGGTAAACAACAGAGATACTCCACAATTTTCAATATATTTCAAAATCATTTTGGTTCTGATCATTTTCAAAATGAACATTTCTTCATTTAATTGACTTTTTTATCCAATAGTTTTCATTCCATTGTCCAATATTGAAAAAGTTTCTTATTGAAATCTGTTAGCTTTGAAAAGCTTCCAACTTGTGGCTTTCCAAAATTAGAAATGCAAATGTACCCTTAAGCAGAAAATAAGTCTTAAGAGACATAACACAATGCCAAAGGTTCAACATGAAGGAGAAAACCAAAAATTAGAAATAAAATTAAAAAAATGACAAATGGAAATTTAAAATAAAAAAGTGGAATCAATAAGATAATTGAAGTTTCCACAAAAAACTTTTAAAAAGCCCTACTTGGATGAGTAAAAATTCCCATTTTAAGAAAGAAAGGGCCATATTTCTCTGAAGAAAGTTTTCATTTGGAATATTTTACCAGCTCTACTAAATAAAACTAGCCCAATTTCACAAATGGGAAAACTGAGGCACAGATGCATGACTATAATCCATTCATTTCATGTAAATCAGTGAGGAAGTTGGTAATCAGCTGATTACCACTGGTTGATCCATCTCCTCTGACTCCTACTATGCATACATTTTATTCACTCAGGCTTTAGGCTGTCTATTATATTAGTTCCTAACTTTTTCCAAGATGACCAGCTATTAACTCTTCCCAGGCACTATCTAGAAAATTAAATACAAGATTAAGCAGCAGCCATTTTAGGGAAACAGCATTCTCTGGAGGCTAGAGCATGCATGCCAGGGAAGACAATGAGGGAGAGAATGAATGATTGATTTGCAGATGAAGGGAAGCCAGGGACGATGGATATTGCTGCCCATGGTGTAGATGGTTTGCAATGTCTCACGTGACCAAACAGTCCAATACATGATTTGCACAATCTTTGTCGGTTATTGCAAAGTTTGTGTCTTGGCTGGGAGCTGCTTGCTCCCTACGAACTCTCTTCTCTTCAAGCTGTAGGAGCCAGGTCCCATCAAGGCCTTTGATGCCCATATGGAGATGATGGCACTACTTGTTCTTGTGCATTGTTGGTTGTCATTGTCTGTCAATGCCAGGCATATGGTCTACGGCAAACTGCTCGCTTCCCCCTGGTGGGTCTCACACTTTACCTTCCTGTTTGTGGTCAGGGTGCCCCTAACTACCTCATCTCCCCTGGCTGTAGAGGAGCTCTGTCTCCTGGCCTGGGAGGGAACCTTCTCCTCCAGCTGCTCCACACCTTCTAGTAACTTCCCCTGTGTTTGTTCCCTCCCCCTCCTTTAGGGAATCAGGGTTTAAATACCCTTGGCACTGCCTTTCATTGTGTCCAGGTTCCTTTAATTGCCCTGCTGTGTATTCCCTTCTGCCTACAAGGCAGAAGGTTTTTAACCCTTTCGGGCCCTCATACTGGCCCCAGTACACCCTTTCAGAGCCATCTGGTCTGACTTTCACAGGTCCTAACACTCGTTTCCATGCCTGAAAGTTCTTAGTTTCTTATTTTTTCCAACTCCCACCTATGTTATGTCCATTCACGCTGTCAATATGGATGGAGTATCCTGTCCATGTAATGCAGCTGGGCAATGTATATGGAGGCGCTGCCTTGGCTGTGTGTCAGTGGCTCCTCCTCAGCTTCACTGGTTTAGACCAAAGGAAGGACAGAAGTTGATATATTTGGAATCAGAATGAAAACCCTGAATTCAGTAGCTTCATAATCTCTCCCACTCTCTCTCTACAGTGCTGTATCCCTTTCTCACCTCAAAGAGGCACTTCAAGCTGGAGCAGAGAAACTTCGTATCATTATTCTGCACACTGATATTTAGCAAGGAATTCCCCACATTGTCCTTCCTTTAATTTAGTCCATGCTACCACACAAGAGTATTATGCACAGAAAGACTCCACTTCCAGGGTGAGAGAGAAGATAATTTGTTCCATGACACTGCAGCTGAGACTGAATTCAGGGTGTCCGTTTAAATCAATAGGACTACTTATAGTTGGAAAATTATTTACATGCTCAAGTAATCTGGAAGAGTGGAGAGGTAACTTTTTAAAAATGTATTTAGGTGCCTAAAGGTGCTGATGAGCTGGTAGGTCCAAATCTTCCAAGGCTTTTAGGCACCGAGAACCCACTCATTTCAATGGAAGCTAGGCACCTAAATGACTGAGGATCTGGGTGTACGTGGAATTTTCATAACCGCTGTTTCCTGTTGAAATCTTAAATATCTGTGAGGATCTGGCTCTCAGAACAATTGAGGCATGTGTGTGAGAGAAATTGCCAAGTTTAAATTATTTTCTAATGAAAATCAGAAGCAAGTACAATGAAGATAAGAAATTAGAAAAAACCCTTAAAATTGAGAACAAATTGATTCTGGAGCAACACAAGGTCCTCGAGATGTTATTTTTGGCTCTCATGAGGCTACTCCTATGTTTGTGGGAACCACGGTTTCCTCACACACAAAGGAGGTGCAGCATGCCTCTGTCAGTTGTCTGTTCTTCAAAATGGCCAGTGACGGGCAGTCCACAGCCTCTCTTTGCAGCCTTTTTCAGTGCTCTGTTTGTACTTAGAAAGTTTTTTGTGTATCTAACCTTGATTACTATATCTATTGTTATATCTGACATTGATTTACTTCTTGTCCTCCCTTTATTGCACATGAAGAATGGTTGATTACCATCCACTTTATAACAGCCTCTAACCTATCTCAAGACTTATCACATTGGTTGACTCCCCCCACCGCCCCCAACCTTATTCTCTGAAGAACAAACATCTTGTTTAACCTTTCCCCATAACTCAATTGCCAAAAAAATTCTCATTTTTGTTTCCTTTGGATGCTCTGCAATGTGCCCAGATCTGTCTTAAAATATGGCCCCTGGAATTGGACACAGTACGCTAGCTGTCAATTCATCCAGGTTGAGTAAAGCAGGACAATTACCTCCAGTTGCAGAGAAGCTCAGCATTGAATCTCGCTGTCATTGCCTCTCCTTTTTACTATTAAATAGTAACAGAATAGTACAAAGTTAGCATGTAACCAATATCATGGTAGGGCATAGAAACCAACTAGGTTGAAAGATCATTGTATTGGATGCCATACAAACCTAAAAGAAAAAAATATTCTTCCCCAAAGAGTTTATTATTTGCATATTCCATAATAAAATAAACCAGGGGCAGCATTGCAAGGGCTGGAGAAAACCCCTTTGTATGTGATGCTAGTGCAGTCCTTACCAGTTTGGCTAAGGAGAAGGTCACATCAGAGATCCTGCCTACAGTATCTTCATTAGGATGCTGTGAAGGTTACATTGTGAATCTGAGTGTTCGGTGTCTTGCTGCCAGGTTCTCTCCAAACCCAAGGTTCACCCAATCTACTTGTGGAAACAAAGGAGCAGTTTTTATGTTATTGATTGTAGAATACTCCTATTCAGCTGCTCACATGGGAGTGTTTACACCAGCCATGATTTGCTGACCTTTGGGATCCAATCCCAAAAGAATGTCAAGGCTGAAATAATGCAGAGCACTAATTATTCAAGCCAGGCAATGGGCTGCACGATAAGACCGAAGTTGAAGATCCTCTATCCTTGGACTCAATCTCATAAACATGCATGGGTCATTTTTCACAGTACCACCAGCACACCCTGGGCCTCAGACAGCAGAGGAGCAGCATGCCCAGCTGGGCATTAGTATTCTCTCACCAGAGACACCATTCTCAGGCTTGGTCAGGTATTTTGAAAGGAAGACAATTAACCTCAGCTGCGCATGATGTAAAACTGTCCTTTACCTGGGTGAACTCAATGAAATAAAAGCTAGTGGGAATTGTGTGATTATGGGAGACTAACTCCACAGGTATAGATTGGAGGACAAGTGATACTAGGGCGAACTAGGAAAAAAAAAAAAAAAAAAAAAACATAAGGAAATAGTTAGGGAAATGGACAGGACTGAAGAACCCAAGGTAAAGGCTTGGAATTTGTTTCTGCAACTTTGACTTAAAGTATATGAAGCCTACAACTCTAGCAAGGGGGGAGGGAAAGATATGTAGGGAGGGGTTTCAGACACTGGATGAGAAAGCATCTCAAAACAGGTTATTAAGAGAAAGCAGAAAGCCAACAAAGGAATGGAAGAAGGGAGGGAACAGCAAGGAATGGTAAACTCTTAAAAGTCAGAAAGGGTAGGGAAAAAGGAGAACTGCCACAAGCCAAGCAGAATCGACATTGCAAAAGAAATTAAAACCAATAGAAAAGATTCTTTAGCCATATAAATTTTAAAAAATAACCAAAAAACCAAGAAGAAGAAGTGGGATCACTAAACACGGAGGACACGGTAGAGATTATATTTAATCTAGGCGTGGCCCAACACCTAGACAAATACTTTGCTCCAATCTTTAATAAGGGTGATGAGGAGCTTAGGGGTGGTGGCAGGGTGGCTGATGAAAATGAGGTTATGGAAGCAGAAATGACCCCATCCAAGATAGAAGTCAACCTCAAATAGCTTAATGGGACCTAGTCAGGAGGCCCAGATAAACTCCATCCAAGAATATTAAAAAGAATTGGCCCATGAAATTTCAAGGCCAACAGCAATTGGCAATTGGGGGGGGGGGGAAGTGATCAGAAAACTACAGGCCTGTTAGTTTGACCTCAACTGCATGCAAGGTTTTAGAACCAATTTTGAAAGAGAAAGTAGTTAAGGACAGAGGTAAATGGGATAAAGTACAACATGGTTTTACAAAAGGTAAATCATGCCAGAGTAGCCCGATCTCTTTAAAGTAACTGATTTTTTAGACAAACGATCTAATCTCCCTGGATTTCAGTAGGGCATATGATACATTTCCACAAGCGAAATTGTTACTTAAATTGGAGAAGGTGGGGATTAATAGGGGAATTAAAAGGTGGACAAGGAACTAGTTAAAGAGGAGTCTAGAAAGGGTCATATTGAAAGGTGAACTCTCAAGGTGGAGGGAGTTCACTAATGGAGTTCCTCAAGAATCGGTCTTGGGAACAACCTTTTTATTATTGAACTTGGCATAAAAAGTCAGAGTGCTAATAAAATTTGTGGATTACACCCAGTTGGGAGGTATTGCCGATACGGAGGAGGACCAGAATATCATACAAGAAGATCTGGATGACCTTGAAAACTGGAGTAATAGAAATGGGATGAAATGTAATAGTGCAAAGTACCGTGTCATGCATTCAGGGATTAACTAGCAAAAACTGGGGATTTATCAGTCAGAAGTGACAGAAGAGGACAAAGATCTGGGTGTATTGGTTAATCACAGGATGACTATGAGCTGCCAATGTGATCTGGCCATGAAAAAAGCTAATGCTGTCCTAGGATGACTCAGGCAAGGTATTTCCAGTAGAGATAGTGAGGTTTTAGTATCGTTATACAATGCATTGGTGAAACCTCATCTGGAATAAATGTGTGCAGTTCTGGTCTCCCATGCTTAAGGAAGACGAATTCAAACTGGAACCAATGAAGAGAAGGGCTACTAGGATGGTAAAGAGGAATGTAAAACCTACCTTATGAGAGGAGACTTAAAGAGCTTGGCTAGTTTAGGCTAACCAGAGTCCAGAGTAGCCAAAATCACAGTTGTTACACATCAGCAGGGATGCAAACAACTGGAACTTGCTACCATTGCCTTGCTTTTTAAAAAAAAACAAAAACAAAACACATTTTTCCCCCCATCTCCCACAATAAACAATGTTGGGGAAGTCTGATTTTCACACAGCTATTTAGCAGCATTCTACATGAATAGCACAGGCAGTGTGTAAAATACGATTTCACTGTACTAGACAAAATACATTTTCTCTTTTTGCTGTCTAATTATTTAAACGTCTCTTTTCTGTTAATAGTAAATAGGTAGGGTTTGTTTCATAAAGCAGGGATGGGAATCTTGGGAAGTAATACGGGCTCAGGAGATGTACTGTATGGGGATAGTCCTTTGGTAGGACTGTGGCACAAGGGAGACCTAGGACAGGGATGGGAGGGGTTTCTGGTTCAGGAAGGGACCTCAGGAGATGACACCAGTCTTGATGAGGAGCTTTGGGAAGAGGCGAGGACAGTGTGTTTAGATTTATCTGGGAGAAGCAGGCGAGAATGAAGTGAATTTGGTGGGAGCAGAAATATCAAAAGGAAGAACGAAAAGGTTTAAATGTTATGGTTTGGAGGGGAAAATGTAGGAGGGATTTACATTTCGGGAAGTCACATAATTGGGAAGGTCCTTAAGTCCCCCCTTTTGGACCGTCACTGGCAGGCGCTCTCTGGGAATGGTGGTGTGGGTTAGGATTATCTATTGCAATAGCCTGCCCGGCCTCCACCAAACCACTTCTGAAGGTGGAAGGTTCAGCACAATAGTGGGTCCACTAGTCTTACCCCTCCCCTATAGCAGTCTGGATTCCTCTGATCCCCTATCCAAGCTTCGTGAATGGGTATGCCATCCCTACACAAATTTGAACCACCCCTTAACCGTCATGGATAAAGGAAGATTTGTGTCTTGTAGGATAAGTGACAAGGAAGCTCTGGCTCGCTGGACATTGATCCACCCCACGAAGGCATACAGCTCTGCTGTTGTTTTGTCCCCACTTCCCTTACCCCACACCCTAATGTATTCATTTTTTTCACCTGTGGTTTGTCATTTAATTCCTAGACTGTAAAACCATTGGGGAAGAGACTGTGTGTGGTGTTTGTTTTCATGACGCAGTGAGCGCAAAGTTGGTCCAGGGTCTAAAAACCATAGGCTGTGAGTCTTGAGACATAGATTCATTTTCCACAAGCTTCCTGTGTGACTTTTCTTCTAGTCTGTGCACGTCTCAGTGTACGCCTCTGTAAAGTGGGGATAAAGGCACTTCCCCAGGACTGTTCTGAAAATTAGTGTTAAAAATGGTGGGGTGCTCAGATATTACAGTAAGTGAGTATATGTAAGGGATGTAGATGGGTCACATAATGGTGCTGTCATGCTGCTTGGATTGGAGGGGGGGATTTATTTAACATGATTATGTCAATCATAATTCATATGAGATATGCTGTGTCAAGTACTGTTGGAAAGGCTATGATGTGCTAAGTAAGATGTGTATGCTCATGTGTGTCATGGAAGTTATGGGTATGGTTGATATATCTGTATTTCAAATTGGGCTGTATCTGGGAGACACCCCAGACAGGATGGCTGCAGCACTAGTCTGCTTGATGGCCCATTAAGAAATTCACAGGTGCAAGGGGCCCAGGGGGAGAAGCCAGGGATGTACCTGATGAGTCACCATTTTATTCTTGTCAAATTTCACAAAACAGCATGGCAAAGGCCAAAGGATATAAAAGGCAGCTGCCCCAGATCCATTTTGTCTTTGTCTTCAGTCTTCACCTACCTATGGATCAGCTCATCTACAACTGAATTTAAGCTGGGAAACAAAGGATTGAGACCCATCCAGGTATTAGATGCATATCAGAGGGACTAGACAAGACTTCAAACGTCATGATTCTGCTAGAAACCTGATACATATGGACTTTCAAATCAATTGTGTCTGATTGCTTTAATCCTTTAATATTTCTCTTATAGTTTGTTTCCTTCTTTTTATAATAAACCTTTAATTTTAGTTACTAAAGGATTGGCTGGCAGTGTGGTATTTTGGGAAAGATCCAAACTTATATAGATCTGGTACTGTAGCTAAGCCTTGGTAAAGAGCATAGCATTTTAAATAACTGGTCTCTTTACTGGACCAGTGGCAGATTGGGAGCCAGAGACTGAAATGTAGTAAAGGGAGCTGTGTATACTTTTATTTTGGTTTCTTGATAACCCATGGGGGGAATCAGAAGCACCGTTTGTGGTTGGTTGGGAAGTCTGACTTCAGTGTCACCCACCAGTGCTGGGAGAATCTGCTCTCCTATTACAGCCTGCCCTGACCTTGGCATTATCAGGTGGGTGCCCTAGGCAAGGGCGGGTCATAGGTGCCATTATCCCTGTTCGGGATAGCACATCAATAATGTAATATACACTCATTTTTGTTTTTAGACTGGAATCAGGAGGGGTAGGGACATGGAACACAAAATGAGCATCTCACAGGAGGAGGTGGACACTTAATTGGATTAATTCACCAGATCAGTAGAAAGCATAAGAATAAATGGGACACCACACGTTATGCTTCTCACTTACACCTAGAAGTGATTCCATTAGACCAGTAGTAAGGAATACTGGCATGACAGACATTACTGGGTGGGAAACTAGAACAGTGTTGACTAGGACCCAACACTCTGATCATTTTTAGTCTTCTCCCCTGTCTCCCAAGTGTTCTTATGCAATTCTATCAAAACCACAGTTGCTTTACCTACAAGTACTACATCTCTGTATATTCCCATTATATTATCTTTCCTGCCCTGAATTGTGTGGCGTTGTATTAGTAGCTCTTTTCCCTCACCGGGATTTTCTTTCTTCTAGACACTCTGCTGTGAATTTCTTTTGGTATCTTCTGCAGAGGATATTTTATTGCATAGTTTTAATAGGATGTAGCGCTCGAGGGTGCTCCACTGCCACAAACTTCGCAAGCATCACTGTGTTTATCCCCACAATTGTTGCATTTTTGTTCTGTTCCTCCAATACAGTTCTCATGGGTTTTCTCCATATTTAACATACATTGTTTTCCACTTACAGTCACCATATGCCCAAATCTTTGGCATGCATGTCTTAAAAGGGCCAGGATATACAGAATCACAGAAGATTAGAGTTGGAAGGGACCTCAGGAGGTGTCTAGTCCAACCCTCTGCTCACAGCAGGGCTAACCTCAGCTAAATAATCCTAGACAGAGTTTTGTCAAGCCACAGCTTAAAAACCTCTAAAGATAGAGATTCCACCACCTCCCTAGGTAACCCATTCCAGAGCTTCCCCACCCTCCTAGTGAAACAGTTTTTCCTAATATCCAGCCTAGACCTCCCCCACTACAACTTAAGACCATTGCTCCTTGTTATGTCATCTGCCACCACTGAAGACAGCCTAGCTCCATCCTCCCTGGAATCCCCTTTCAGGTAGTTAAAGGCTACTATCAAATCCCCCCTCATTCTTCTCTTTTGCAGACTAAAGAAGCCTAGTTCTCTAAGCCTCTCCTTATAAGTCTTGTGCTCCAGCCCCCTAATCATTTTTGTTGCCCTCCGCTGGACTCTCTCCAACTTCTCCACAGCCTTTTTGTAGTGGGGGGCCCAAAACTGGACACAATACCCCAAATGCAGCCTCACCAATGCCGAATAGAGGGGAATCATCACTTCCCGTGATCTGCTGTCAATGCTCTTACTAATGCAGCCCAATATGCTATTAGCCTTCTTAGCAACCAGGGCACACTGTTGACTCTCATCCAGCTTATCCACTATAACCCCCAGGTCCTTTTCTGCAGAGCTGCTGCCTAGCTCATCGGTCCCCAGTCTAGCTGTGCACAGGATTTTTCCATCTTAAGTGCAGGACTCTGCACTTGTCTTTGCTGAACCTCATCAGATTTCTTTTGGCCCAATCCTCCAATTTGGTTAGGTCCTTCTGTAACCTATCTATCCGCCCCCCGACCCCAAACTTAGTGTCATCTGCAAACTTGCAGAGGGTGCAATCTACCCCATCCTCCAGTTCATTAAATCATGATATGATTTAACCCAGAAGAGTGGGTATATATCAGCCCTGTCAGGCAGCATTTCACACTTTTAAATGTGACTCTCATGCTAGGGATGATTTGAGTCCTCCTCTCTTGCTAATCTATTAGTTAACAGACAGCACTTCATCTTCACCTAGACACCTTTTAATTTCATTCTCAGTCATGCCTAGTGCAATCCTGTACATTACCCCTCTTGCTTCTGTCATAAGTTTAGGTAACTCACAAGTTACTTTTGTTGCTCCTAAAATTGTAGTTTTAAGAATTTCTCTTCCTGTTCCTTAGATGCACATTCTACCAATAAAGCTGCACCCTGCATTCTTTTAGCAGGGAATATGTCCTGATATGCCATCTATTCCAGTCTTCTCTTTCTAAGGGAGTAAGAACTCCTATCTTTACATCTTCAGCTAGTGATTTGATAGTTATAAGCTATCACTCCATTTCCTTACTCTTTTCCCCCCCATGCCTGGCTGCTCCCTCTTTTTCAGATACATCTATTTCTTCCTTCTTAAACCAAAGCTATTCATCATGCCTTGCTTTTTCACCCTCATTTTCCAACATAACTTCCAGACTTTCCTACGCAGCCTATATTTCCTCCACAACCACCTGCTCAAGCCTCTCCTGAGTTCCCAGCCCCTGCTCTCAAGCTCTCAACTAGCTTATAGCAGCAGACTACAGCTGCTACTGATCTTAAAAGCAATCTGCTGACTCCTGGAGACCATGAGGGGGCTCGGCCAATCAGACAACTTCTATCAGGACCAGCTGCAGTTCATTAAGTTTCCAGAAGATTAGCTCTGCTGCCGGCTGATCCCCGACAGTCTGTCAATGCACTTCATAGGGAGGCCAAACAATCAGAGACCGTGATTACTGGAACAAACAATGAATTATCTGACTAGTGTACCAAGGCAATAAGTAACAGAAGTCACTCCTTCTGAATGCTACTGTTTCAGTCCTGGCTACATACACTTGAACCTTCAGATCACTCGCTCCCAAGAAAAAAACACTAGTGCTCATCCAGGGCTTCCAATTAGAATCTTTACTCCAGAGCCCTGGATATCAAGTGTTTTAACTTATGCAATGATTGGAGTCCATCAGGGAAACCAGACAAGTTAATTGTGATCTGCATTATCTTATCCTTTGAGACTTGTATATTCCTCAGGGAGCAGACCCCAGTGGTCAGTGAAGTGTGGATGCAGTAATCACTCCCAGATGAGCTCTTGAGAGGGCACATTCTGGAGGAAATAATTTAGCAACAGCCCCTTTGTTTCCTTAAATGAATAGCATAAGGTTGCAGTTGGGATGAAACCTAACAGCCAGCCACTTTAAGCATCAACACCCTTTAAGTTGCCCTAATATTACTATGGGTGAAACACAAAGCAAGGATTCTCATGAGGATTATGTAGGCAGCATCCCTACTGAACAATCTTCCATTGAACAAATCTGGGAAGAACAGCACTAGCATGTCAAGTAGAAGATGCTCTCTACTGCCCTGCCTCACATTAATCTTATTATGTGTGATGCAAACACTCTATTTTAAAAAGCAGGTGCAATGGTAAAAAGATTCAGTTTTGTTCTCTGCTCCGCTATATGTTCAGTGGTAACATGCCACAAACATTAGAGGAGAAGCATAGAACTTAAAACTTAGTACCCCTGAACCTTCCTTTTATAATTCAGCTATTTGCAGTGTGTCCGAGGTCAGGCTTGCGGTAGGCTCTTCAAAATGGTGTCACCTGTGCACTGTGTGCGTGAGGTCACACCAGTGCAGGTGGGACCATGCCATTGGGGGTGGGCCCATGAAATTCTTGGAAGTACCAAAACATCTGGCTTTCTGAGCATGCATGAATGGCCACCCTGTTCTTGGGAGAGGACAGTATCTGTGGAGGAAGGAAAAAAGCCTGAATGTTGCATTGTACTGACTCTATCTTATGATCTTTGCAAACAGAAAAGGAGATTTTAATGCAATTTAGTGGAATAGTTTATTGACAGTGGGAGAGCTCTTTAGAGAGCTCCTTTTGGGCATATTGTAAACCTGACTGTTTCACATTAATTGCTTCACATACCTAAAGAATTTCTAATAGACACCATACATACATCAATGCGTATATAGTAGTGCAATTGCACGTACAATCGTGGTAAAGGTTCCCATGTACCAGTAATGAGCATGCCTTATTCTATGCATAATTGCATAAATACAGCTGTAAATACCTGGAGCATATTGTCCAGTGGATGTTTGGTTATGGAGAATTTAATGAAAAGACAAGATGATGGGACATGATCTTTTATTTCAAGGGAGCTATGGCAATATATACCAGCTGAGGATCTGGCTCAACACTGGAAAGAAAAAGAGGCTCCAAAATATGGATAAATAATTTATTTATTAAATGAACAAGACATATTTAGTACTAGTGGAAAAGGCAATATTGATACCAATCGAAAAGAAAACATATTTGGTACTTAGCCAAAGAGTTCAAACTTCCGACACTTTCCTGCCGGCTTGGGTCTTACCTCTGAAATAAAGTAGTCCCTTGTAGGAGTGAAGGAGGAATCCAGTGTCTGTGATACATTCACTCTTTGACCTCACTACTAAGACTACCAATAAGGGCACTTGTTAATGCCAATTGTGATGATGGTTTTGCTAGTAGAATACTGTGTCCAATTTTGATGTTGAAGGGATGTTGAAAATTTGGAGAGGATTCAGAGATGGGCTAGCAGAATGACTCAATGTTTGGAAAACATGCCTTAAATAAGAGGCAAAAGGAACTTTATCAATTTAGCTTATCCAAGGGAAGGCTAAAATGTGACTTGATTGTGGTAAACAGGCACTTACATAGGAAGATGGATGACTTCTGATACTAGAGGGCTCTTTAGTCCAGTAGACAAAGGCATTACAAGACCCAATTGTTGGAAATTGAAGCTAAACAAGTTCAAACTAGAAATAAGGTACACATTTTTAACAGAAAGGGCAATTAACCATTGGAACAATTTACTGAGGGATATAATATATTCTCCAACACTCTTTAAATGAAGCCTGGATGTCTTTTTAAAAGATACTCTGTAGCTATTATTCGGCTAGAACTAGAGCTGGTTAGGAATTGTCTGGTTCCCCCCCTCCCTCCCCCCATTAAATATTGTGACAAAAACAAAAAGTTTTGGTCTCATATAAATTTTTGGCGACATTTGTTAGATTTATGTCAAGAAAATAAAACCTCCCAAAATGCAGGAAAAAATGGTCAGTGATGCAAAAATAATCAGTTTTACTTGAAATGTTTGCCTGATATTCTTTTCTTTTAAATGGCAGAAAATTTTAGGTTTTTAATTTTCCAATGAAAATTGCAAAAGTTAATACAAAACCAACATCTCCCATGGAAATTTCCAGTTCAATCAAATAATCATTTTCTCTGAAGAATGGAAAACATTCCAACCAGCTCTACTTAAAATCTAAGATTTGGCTGGTGATTTTCATTTACTGTGTTTATTCCTAGACTTTCCTGATCTTTGCATTGAAGCAATAAGTACAGTGCAAATTCCACCATCACTTTCCATTATTTACTAGCCTTTCAAGAGTTCTTTAACCGTTACATTAACAGAGAAAATATTTTTCTCTCCATTACCCTTTTCAGAGCATCCTTCACCTCCTTGTTCCTCAGGCTGTAGATAAAGGGGTTCAGCATGGGGATGACAAAGGTATAAAACACAGACACTATTTTATTCTGATCCTGTGAGAAGTTTGAACTGGGCTGTAAATAGATAAACAGGCCAGTCCCATAGAAGAGGATGACAGCTATCAAATGGGAGGCGCAGGTAGAGAAGGCTTTGTGCCGGCCCTCAACAGAGTGGATCTTCAGGATGGTGGAAAGGATGTAAGTGTAAGAGCTGAGGATTATCAGGAGGGAACCAAGCATGTTTACACCAGCGCAAATGAAAACGAATGTTTCACTCATGTGGGTATCAGAACAGGAGAGCTTAAGGAGTGGCGGGATCTCACAGAAGAAATGGTCGATGACATTGGATTGACAGAATGATAAACTACTTATGAAAGAGGTGTGTATCACTGAGTTCAGGAAGCCTGCAGCATATGCCCCAGCTGCCATCTTGAGACAGAGTCTCTGGGACATGATGGTTGTATAGAGCAGCGGATTACAGATGGCTACATAACGGTCATAGGCCATTAACCCAAAAATGATGAACTCAGTACTTGCCAAAGCAATAAAGAGATACATCTGCACAAAGCACCCAGCAAAGGAGATGGATTTCTTCTCCGATAGGAGGTTTTCCAAAGCTTTGGGGGTGATATTAGAGGAATAACAGAAATCTATCAAGGACAAGTTGCTGAGGAAGAAGTACATGGGGGTGTGGAGTTGGGGATCAACCCTGATTAACACAATCATCCCCAGATTTCCCACAATGGTGATAAAATAGATTATGAGGAACACCACGAAGAAGGGGACCTGCAGCTCTGGAGAATCCGTGAATCCCACGAGGTTGAACTCAGATATCACGGTGAGATTTTCCCGCAACATTTTGCGGGGCTTGTGCTCCAAATAGATTCTTATGGACGTCACTAAACAATAGAAGGAGACAGTGAACGTATCCAAGTGTCAGCCGTATGGTGGATGAGTTTTAGGATATGTCTAAACAGCCTGCAGCAGAAGCCTCCCAGCGAGGGCTAGTGGAGATTACACAGCTGTTTTTAGAGTGTAGACAGCACCTTCAAGTTCCTGATAGAGCTGGAGGTTGAATATAGGGTGGGAGATTGCAGACAGGGCTAGAGGTTGGGCTCTGAAGCCTAGAGAAACAGAGTGGGCTTTAGTGATCAAGTTGTCGCATCAGCTGTCTATACAGATATTTGTCGAATGCTCACGTGAGTCCTATTAGCTCAAGTCTGTCAAACCAGGCTAGAAGGCTTGCTCTCCTGAGCTGTGTAGACATACCCTAAATGACCACAAGATTGTGCTAGAGAAGTGTACCAGCCCTTTGAAAATCTGGTCTATTTGAGCCTGCACCTCCAATCTAAAAAAAATCCAAACATAATAAGTGAAGTTACAATTTCAGCTTCATAAACATATAAACATATCTAGATTCATCCAACTTAACCCTGGCTTTTGGAGGGGTTCCTCCATTATTCACACTATTTCCTAAATCGCCTCCATCTCTTCCCGACTGGAGGAGGATCTGACATAGGTGGGCATGCCTGCTTTGGGAAATATCTAAATATTAGAATACACAATTAAGTTATATTCTTACCTCTTTTACAGATAGAGAAATGAGAGAGAGAGAGAAATCAATTGACTTGCCCAAGGTCATACAGGGCCTCTATAGCAGAGATGGGAATCACTGCTCCATCTCTTGAGTCTCAGGCCTAGTAGAAAGGGCCCTGGATTGGGACAGAGATGTGGGTTCTATTTCCAGCTCTACCACTGGCTTGCTGCGTAATCACGTCCCCTCCGCGGGCCTCAGTTTCCCCATATGTAAAATGGGGTTAATGATACTGACTTCCTTTGCAAAGCACTTTGAGAGAGGAAAAAAAAGTACTATATAAGAGCTAGGTATTATTAACCACAATCCCACCTTTCCTCTGCATTATTCTTAAAGCTCCATACACCACAAACAGAATGCTCAGTGGCCATCCACTAAGATTTGAGCAAAATTCAATAAAGCCAGCCCCCTTTCGATTATGTGGACGTAATTATAACTTTTGCCCATTTTAAGTCCCATTTACACTGACAGAGTACAGGAGTATAAAGGGGTTTTGGTATAAATGTGAATTTGGCCTTAAGCAACTTACCCAAGGAGTTTGTGGCAGAGTCAACAAGTGTGCCATGCCTTCCTCAGTCCCAGCCTATAGGCTTAAGCACAAGAGTGGCTTTCCTCTCTGGAAAAGTGAATTGTTCCAAAAGCAAAATTAGTGTCGCCACTTCTCATGTATACATTACTTCATCTTCCTGCTTAGCTTTGAATAAGTATAACTGAGGGCTTCCCTAACACTTAAAATGATGCAGCAGTGCAGCTTTGGTGAAGACACTACCTATGCCAACGGAAGGGGTTCTCCCGTCGGCGTAGATGATCTACCTCACTAGATACAGAAGCTAGGTCAACGGGAGAACGTCATTACTGGAGGCTAGGTCCATTTAACTGAGTCACGCAGGGGTGTTGACTTTTCACCTCCCTGGGCAGTAGTTAAGAGACTAAATTTCCTAGTGAAGACCAGGCCTTAGCTGATTGTTATTTTTGAGTTAACATGCAAAGCTTGGCTTGCTTTCAAGAAATCTGTGATAATAATTTTGCTTATTTTTATTAGAGGCCCCAGCCAAGGTTGAAGACCCATGGCGCTTGGCATGGTTCACAGCCCTAGCAGGAAATAGTCCCAGTCCCAAAGAGTTAATGATCTACATTGACAAGACAGAGAAAGGAAGAGAGGGGAAACCGGTGAGGTGGTTTGCTCAAAGTCTAGCAGCAGGTTATTCACCAAACCAATTAAAGACCTCCACTTTCTTGCAGCTCAGTTCACTGTACTAGCCACTAGACCACACTGCCAATCTCTATAGCAACTTCTATGTCCCATACCCTGTCCCTTTAAAAATACTTTCAACTATTGGATAGTCCATCTCTGTGAAAGAATTCTTTTGATAAAAGTTGCCTCGCCCTGGTCATAGAAAAACATCAGAAAAGAAAGGACAGATAACTGTCATGCAGTAATCGTGGCCCAAGCCTGCCTTCCAACACCACTTGCAACATCTGCCAATGACTCTTAAATATTGGACTCCTCAGTCATCAAAGGACCAATATAAAATAACACCTGTGAAAGAGATCATCCTCGACTCAAGCAATCGCCGCCACTCTTGAGTAATTCTCTACAGCAAAGGAAATGAATATAATCTTTATCTCATACAAATCAACAGGAGGTACACATATGCGATAGCCACCATCTTAGCCAACACGCTGGGGATTGAACCAGGGACATGCAGAGGCATAAACTGCTGTAGCCCGATAAAAATCCACTATTTCTGTATTACACCTGTAATAGACTAATATCCTCTACAGATCAGACACAGCAGGAGACCTGTTACACACAGACTCCTGCAACCTCTCTATCCCCCTCCCTATCTGACTATCCATTGTCATACTATTACACAACCATGGTACCTTATGCCCAAAACACCTGATGCCCTGTTCCAGTTATTTCCTGGTCACCAGAAAAAGATGTGAAATCAGCTTTTTCCTTTCTTTTCTGCTGAAAGGTCGGGGGTTGACAGCTCTGGAGGCTGAAGGCCAGATCCCTACCTGATGTTAATTGACACAGCTACATTGAAGCTAATTTACACCAGCTGAAAATCCGGCCCTGAGCATCGCTACACCCTCATCGCATCCCCACCAGGATAATACATATCCCAATGACAGCATAATAAGAATTGTAAAACATGACTCCAGACCCTGACTCTGAAATTCCTTCTGACTTGGCTAGAAGAGAAAGATCCCACATTAGTTCAATGGGCAAATTTCCTATGAGAGCTTCTGTGAGTCAAGGTAACTCTATGTTAAATAGAGCAGGTTCCCTCAGGACCTCTATGCTGCTAATTCTTACCCAAGCCCTAGCACTACCCAACCTACCTGTGAAATCCAAGCGATTTCTTCCTTCTTGTCTCCAAACATAGCCAGCTCTTCTCTGATGTGGTGTGCTCATATTCATCTTGCTATCATGTGGGTCCCAATTCTCCAAAGTACCTCAAGTTGCAAAACAACAAGGGCTTCAAAATCCTAGTAATTTAAATGGTATTTATTCCTTTGTTGTGCCAACATTGGTTCTACAGAGGAATGCAGATCAAGAAACCTCTTGATTCTGGGCTGTCTGGAGGAGAAGTAATTTGGCTTCACAGCTAATTAAGATACAATCACTGTCTCAGTTTTCTTTCTTTGGAGCTGGTGATGGAACATTCCAGCTTATTTAACTAGTCCTGAGTCAACAGCATCCAAAGGAATGACTCTTTTTGTTCTCATTATTTATATGAAACATGATTTAGAAAGTTCTTTGGACCCCATACTATTAATGGAAATGTAGCCATTTGATATTCACTGTGAAAAAACACAGGAATTGTCTATGCTAGGAAATAACCCAGAACAAGTTCATTAAGCTAAACCTTAAAAAGGGCACTCAGTGCAAAATAAGAGCATCTGTACAGAGAGTTAGAGTAGAATAGTTAATATGCTTTAATTTCACACCTTAGAGTATTTTGCAGTAACTTCCCCTGGTAGACAAGCCCTCAAACACATGCTTAGTTTTAGTCGTGTGTGATGCTGTTAGAGCAGGTACCAGCTCATGCCAAGGCCCCAGGCCTCACTGAACACTGACAAATGCATAGCTGGAAACCAGTCTGTCTCAAGTGTGTGGTAGCATGGTTATAATAGACATCTGTATCCGGTAGTATAAATTTATATTGAGCGTTTGCATCGTAAATCTCTGTAGCTGTGTAACTCACCAAACATGAAAAGAAATATTAATTAGGGTAAAGTGTTCATCCTGCACTCAAGATTTCACATTGAAGGCAAAGGAGGCATTGTGTAGCACCAAAGGACAGAGGCCTTGTGAATGGCATTTCTCACACCCTCCAAGAAGGAGACACCTATACATGAACTCATCCCATCAGCTTGGACTCTGGGTGAAGGGGATAAAAATCCCTGACAAGGAGAAACTTGGTCTCTTTATGCCGTCTCTTTATGACTCTGAGGGGCCAAGATTCCTTAAGATAAACAAGAGATCCCCATGCTGCTTGACTTGGGGTGAGCCCTAAAGGACATATATAGCTTTTCACTATTGAAGCTTCTATTACTTTTTGAAACCTGACTATAACTCATTTTTGTCCATATGCTTACGTGCTTTAACCTTGTCAATAATTCTCCTTTCATTTTCCTAGTTAATAAACCTTTAGTTTATCAAAGGATTGGCTTCAAGCACTGTCTTTGGTTTGGCCTCTGAGTATAATTGACCTGGGGTAAGTGACTTGTCCTTTGGCTCTAGGAGTAACGTAAATATTGTTGTGATTTTTGGTGTAAAGGAGCATCTTTCACACATTCCCACTTGCCTGGGTGGCAAGATAAACTGGACTGTCCAAGGGGACTGACTGCGACTCCATGGTCAGACTGTTATAGTACTTTGGGAATTCACACTTGTTACTTGGTTAGCGAAGGCTTATTGTAGCACACACAACTACTTTAGGGTTCGTGCCCTGATTCTTAACAGTCTGCCCTGAGATTGACTGACATTCATGGGCATGAGCTGCTCCAGACAGCAGGAGGGTGTGCACAGTCACATTAAGTCCTTCGCCAGTGACAGGATTCTGTTTAAACGGTAATAAGTGTTCTCCACCTAGCACAACAGGGTTCCGGTCCATGACCGGGACTTCTAGGCACTACAAAAAAACCAATAATAATAATAATTAAAAATACAGCCTTCATTATTTTGTATTCAGTTTTCCTTTTTCTTCCTCCTTTGGATTTATGTTTTGTTTTGCAGGCTACACGCTCATTATCTCTGTTATTTGGAGCCGGAAATGGAAATTTGGCAGAGGACAGTCCTACATTCAGAGAGGTGTCTGTGGCTAATACCAGGAAAACCCAGCCAGTTTATCCGTGTTATAAACCTCTGACAATCATTGTGAGTGGAAGAGATGGCTAGAGGTTTGCTGCAACAGGTGCTGAAAATTCTGTCTGTAACTAAGTCAGCTTCACAGCGGGTCCTATTGTAGGAGGATAAAGAGTTTAAAGCTGGACAAATGGTCAAGCCTAAGTTACAGGGAATGGGGTCAAGGCACAGGCAAACCTTGTTTCTGCTAGTTGGTCTGAATTCTAGTTAGAGTCTGTTATCTATCTTCTTTTCCTCCCTTCCTGGCCATCTGCGCAGGGGATGAGACTGAGGTTATCGCCACCCTACGACAAGAACACTAACCCAGGAACCTATCCTTGCAACAAACCCCTTTGCCAGCTCTGCCCACACATCGACTCTAGTGACACCATCACAGGTCCTAACCACATCAGCCACACCATCAGGAGCTCATTCCCTTGCACATCTACCAATGTAATATATGCCATCATGTGCCAGCAATGCCCCTCTGCCATGTGCATTGGCCAAACCGGACTGTCGCTACGCAAAAGAATAAATGGACACAAATCAGACATAAAAAATGGTAACATCCATAAAACAGTTGGAGAGCACTTCATTCCCCTAGGACACTCGGTAGCTGACTTGACAGTTGCCATACTTCAACAAAAAAACTTCAAAAACAGATTTCAGAGAGAAACTGCAGAGCTCCGAGGGGAGGAGCCACTGGACCCAGATCCAACAGATTACGGGGGACAACAAATGAAAAAACAGGAAAGGGCGTGGGGGTCACAGGGTCAAACACAGGAAACCAGATGGGGACACCGAGCAGAAAACCCCAGATAGCGCCCACTGCTCCTCGAAAGTGTCCAGGGAGCACCCATCTGCAAACTTGACACAATCAGACTGGGTGTGAATAGGGGCTTGGAATGATTATCACATTACAAGAGGTAATTGTCACTGTTCACACATGCTCACCTTCTAATCAGTGGTTGTGAATAGGCCTCAGCTACTCTAACTGAACAGACTTTACTAATACCTCCCCTCCCCATTGTGGTTCCTTACCCTTGGATGTGTATATATATATACCTTCTATCTGATTTCTATTCCTTACATCTGAAGAAGTGGATTACAGCCCACGAAAGCTTATGCCTGCAGAAATTAAATTTGTTGGTCTTTAAAGTGCCACAGGACTTTCATTGGTTATGTTAGAACAAAGTCTCCTCTAGGTTGGGGTGAGAATTTGGGGTAGCTCTTCTTTTACCCTTCACCAACATCCTTCCTTAGTCTCTGCAGAATCAGAAATTAGGTACATTTTAAAATACACTGTCAGGTCCTTCTTTCCTGGAAAGATTCTCTTCAATCTTATTTTCTAAGACACCCAATGATTTACTATCCATTAACTGGATTCTACAATTTTTACCAAGCCCTGACAAATTCATGTGAAAGCCTAGACTTTCCTCCCTGAGGTGTATTGAAAACTGTGTAAAAATTGCAAACTATCAGTTTAAATCTAAAGAGGTGGTCATAATCCTGCTTGCAGGCTATGGGGCTTTGTCGGGAAGCATGCAATCAGGACCTAGCAGCAGTCAGTCAGCAGCCAACCAGCCTAGAGTAAGATGGAGTGAGTTATGACTCTCTGTTCAGGAGCAGCCTGCTCCGTCTCTCACTTTTTCTGAGTTCTTGCGCGTTATCGTTCTGAATTCTTAGAAATAAAATACTGCTAAATTGACACTTTCCATCAAGAGTATTTATGTTTTTATTTAACTTCTCTGTGATGAACGTAACATTCCTCAACTTTGCCCTACAAACCATCCCAGAACCCTGAGTTCTGAGATCATCATTCTTCCTGGGCAATCTTTCTCTTCGTCTTCCTAGAGCAGTTACTTTTATAGCTCATCCCTGGAAGATGCGTGTGAGGTTGAGTTGTTCTGAACTCTTCATTTCCAGGGACTGGACAGGGTCTAGGCTGTGTCACAATTATAGAGTAGATATCATTTTACTTGTGAAGAAAGAAATCTGCCTTTTGCTTTCCTCAGGGCGTCCTTCACCTCCTGGTTCCTCAGGCTGTAGATCAGTGGGTTCAGCATGGGGACCGTAACTGTGTAAAACACTGAGACCACTTTGTCATGGTCCAGCGAGTAGCTGGACCTGGGCCGTAGATACATGAAGAGGGAACTACCATAGAACAAGGCAACAGAAGCCAGGTGAGAGGCACAGGTGGAGAAAGCTTTGCACCTGCCTTCGGTGGAACGGATCCTCAGAACGGTGGCCAGGATGGACAGGTAGGATGCTAGGATGATAACTGTGGTGCTTATCAAGTTGAACCCAACTACAATGAAAAGCACCATCTCATTGATATAGGTGTTGGAGCAGGACAGCTCTAGAAGTGGAGGCCCATCGCAGAAGAAGTGATTGATCTTGTTGGAGTGGCAGAAGGGGAGCCGAAATATGGAAATGGTGTGTATGGCTGAGCTGATCACACCACCTAAGTATGCACCAGCCAACAGCCCGACACAGAACCTCTGGGACATGGCAACCATGTAATGCAGAGGGTCACAGACTGCCATATAACGGTCATAGGCCATGGCGGCCAGTAGGTAGCACTCAGTAGTGGCAAAGGTTGCAAAGGAAAAGAGTTGAGCAGTGCATCCCCTGAAGGAAATGGCTTTGCTCTTTGCTATGAAGTTCACCAGTGTTCGGGGGGTGATGGTGGAGGAGTAGCACAAATCCAGGAGAGACAAGTGGCTGAGGAAGAAGTACATGGGGGTGCGAAGTTGGCAGTCAAACCTGATTAACACGATCATTCCAAAATTCCCCAACAGTGTGATCATGTAGATGGCCAAGAACACCACAAACCATAAAACCTGCAGCTCCTGTTGGTTGGTGAAGCCCAGGAGAATGAACTCAGATGCCGAAGTATAATTTTCCTTGGCCATTCTTCCCAGGAGGGACTGCAATGAATATGGCTGTCTTTCCTCTCTTGCATGGAAGTGCTGAAGCTAGAAGAAGGGAATAGCATAGGCCTAGCTCTTGTTCTCTCCAAATGGCCAAGTAACAATAATACATCTTTATCAATAAAATCATTTACTTATAGCCAGACAGGAAAGCCTTCTAGAAAAGAGAACTAAAGCCCATATTTTCATGGACAAATCTCTTAATATTCACCCTTGGGTAAACGTGCAGATAAAAATGTGCAGCCAGCCCATAATAATGACTGTCAATTGTTCTGACATGGGATTCTTCACCAATAGCTCGCCAAGCTCTGTCCAAAGGAGAGCGGTATCATTATCACCACTTTACAGATGGGGAAACTGAGGCAGACATCAATGAATTGACTTGCTGAAGGTCACCCAGCACAGGGATTGTTAGACGCTTCTCAGATTTTGAAATTTCAAAGAGATTTTTCAATAGCAGATCAGATTTCAGTAAAAAAATAAAAGAAGGAGGTTATAGTTTCACACATCCCCGGGTCTGTTTTTGTACCAGCTCTAACAGTGATATTTGCACAAGATTGAAAAGCTTTAGAGATTCTGTTCAGACATGTCAGAATTCCAGGGCTTTCTCCTAATCTGATCTCAAAACTTTTTAATACAGATATCCAGGAGCTTCACAATAACAGAATTTGGGAATGTTTAGGGCGCTTCCTTCCTGCTTTCTGGCCAGGTCAGGAAAATTCTTTTTGTCTATTAACGTTTGGGGACCACCAGTTCTGGTGCTCTCTGGGGACAGGATAATCAAAAAATAACAAGTGTACCCCTGACTTTGAAACCTTAGATTTTCAGCAGATACGTTCTGGGGTGGAGGTTCTTGTTTGATCTGAACTGGCTAACACTAGTTACATCAAGACTGGATCTCTCTTTCTAAAAGAAGATGCTCTAAACTCCACCAAAAGTTGCTGGCTGAATGGTGGAATCACTGTTCCATCACAAATTATTGGCTGGATGTACAAATCACTGAATGAGGGTCTCTGCCCTGTGCTATGTAGGAGGTCAAACCAGATGATCATAATGAGCCCTTCTGGCCTTAAAATCTAGTTCCTGGTGTATCCCTTTAACTGTATGTTTAACATTGCAAATCTAGGTTTCAGGGCAGTTCGAAGCTACAGTGTCAGGAGTGCTCAGAGAACAGAACCACTGCAATGAAACTCTGCAAAAGGTTTGCAATAAAGTGGGCTATGGTAAATAGGACATGGAAACATTGCACATTGGACTAAGTGGAGTGAGGATAAGCTCAGGACAAAATAAATGGTAGCAGCCAGATGTCAGTGCTGAAATCCCTCTGATGGGTTAAATCAAAATGAATAATTTAAGAGCCTCTGGTGAGTGTTGTGTTTGTGGAACATCTATCACCTTTGGTGGCCTCCAGAAGTCACATTAATTTCAGCAAGACAGCAGCTAAGCTCAGGAACAGCAGCAAACTCATCTCTGAAAAAGAACGGAAAAAATATTAATCCTTCTGGGCTACATGTTGCCACCCTTTCCACAATGGGTGGGATCCTTCCTGCGTTGACATGCATTTGCAATGGCAAACCTCCCATAGACTTCGATCGGCCAGGATTTCACGTTGGCCAGTACCATGCTCAGGCCCCAGTTCAAGACAGCATTCCAATGCAGGGCAGAGTTTAAACACCCACTTAACTTTTGGCACACGTTTAATGGCACACGAGCACATGCTTTGATTAAAACACGTGTTTTAGTGCTTTCCTAAAGATGCACGGGCCTCAATACATGCTGATTCACGTTCCTGAACTGGGTCCTCATTGAGTAGTTCTACTGGAATCAATGAGGCACTTTGAGAGGTTAGGTTCTGTTCACTGTGAATAGGAGTGGTTAGGTCCCTCCTGATAGGACTACCCTTGGAGAAAGGCAGTATCCTTTGTGAGTATGGGTAGCAGAATCTGGCCCTCTGTAAGTAAATCTGTTGATGTAACATGGGGCTCCAGGACTAAGAGCCCAGTGAGAAATGAGATTGTCTAGTTAAAAAGCAAGCACCATGGGAGTTGTCAGAGAAAGCTCCTCACACACCATCCTGCCCATGGCCAGAGAGGACTTCCATTACCCTGAGCTGTGTCATCTTAGGCATCGTTGTTGAAAGGAGCTTGGTGGGAACAGTTTGAAAAGTTCAGCGTTGCAACCAAAAAAAAATGGGGAAAAGGAAAAACTTCTGGATTTTCTTTTTTTCCATTTTTTCAAGCAGCTATACTACGTAGGGCTCCTCTACGTGGCAGTACAGAGTGGGATACAGAATGTGTGAATTGTAGTGTCTTGCACAGACTCTGCTGGTGTGAAGTAAAAGGTACCTACCTCACGTTACTGTAGTCCGGTTTGAAATGGGACTGCTGCAGTGTGAACTAGGTACCTTTCGTTTGCACCAGCACACAGGACAATTCAGTTCAACACATCAGAACACTGCATTTCACAGCCCCACAGTCTGCCCTGCAGTGCCTTTTGGACAGCCTTGAGATGGCCAAAAAAGGGGTGAAAGTTGCAGCGATGGATATCTGACCTATAAGGAAATGGATTGAAATTTCAGCCCATTTTACATGAGATTTTATATCCTGTTTTCAAATCACTGAGGCATTCAGTCCCCACATATGCTGTACATATACAAATCAATGTGTATCTTTTCCTCTTCTGGTTTATTAACAATTATTCCTGTCTCAGAATCATTGTTCCTTAATTATAGTGTTTCTCCTTGTCTTTATTTATCTTTGTTTCCTACTCTGTAGACAGGTGTCTAGCATCAGCCTTGAATATCTCTAATGACTCTGATTTCCCCACTGCCCTAAATGGATGACAGTTTCTAATGGGAGGAAATAGTTCCTGCTACTGAACCAGGATTTTGCCAGCTACAGATTAGATTTTTCACACCATAGAGTTTTACTACAGACTGTAGAAATTCCTTTACAGTATTATTGATATATAATGATTCAAACAAAACAACTGCACTAAGGGAACACTGAAGGACAGATTGTAATCTCTTTATCCACTTTATTCCATAAATCATCCTATTTAGAGCTGGTGCGTAATTTTTGGATGTATTTTTTCCACAAAAAGTGCTGATTTGTTGAAAATGAAACTGTTCAGAGAAGAGAGTTGGATTCAGTGAAAATTTGTGGAAAATCCACATGAAAATTGTTTGTGGACCTTTTTGAGTAGAAATTACTTTTTTTTTATACTAAATTTACACTAAAAAGTTTGAAATTGAAATGAAACATTTTGAAATTGTCTAAACAATAAGTTTTTGTTGACCCAAATTGCAATTGTTTTTGAATTTTCTATTTATGAAAAATTTTGACATTTCACCTTTTCATCTCCATTCAGGACAGGAAAAAATTCAAAATGTCAAAAATTCTTGTGGGATGGGAAGTCCATTTCCCACTCAGCCCTAGTCCTGTATACATTAGAGGGACTACTCATGTCTAAGGTTCTATGCAACATGAGTTTATGATATAACATTTATGCCTATGGTTGCACAGTTAAGCTCTTTAAAGTGAAAATGGAACAAAATTAAGGTTAAACATATAACCTTAACTCTCCCTCTGCTTGTTTGTAAACATTAAATAGTCTTTAAAAACATAATTATATGTTTATTTCCCAAATAATTCTTAGATATTGGATGTTTCTCAAATGAAAAATTGGTTTATTTCCATAAAAAGACATAAAAATGTATATGTGTTGCTAGGTACAAAGTATTTGATTTTTTTAAGTAGCAGTATTGTACTTATCTTAAGCTGTAGTAATAAAACACAAATGACATTAATTTAGTCATTGAAACAGTTTGTGTTGTAATCCAACTCACTCTCACTATTTTAAAAAATACAAACTCCCTCCCCCAATAGGAGCTGTTGGGTGCCCATTTTTTATTTATCAGTTAAGCCATATATAAACACACAGTTCCTGCCCTGAAGAGTTTACAAGATAACCTGAAAAAATACACAATATGTTAATGCACGAAACTAGAGAAGGGAACAGCTTTTGTGACACTCCACCACAGTATGTTGTCTAAATACAGTGTACTGTGTAGTTCTTGTATAAGTGACCATCCCAGACTCTGTTTGGCTTACGCAAAGTGTTACACAGCACTACAACACTTTGTTTCAGCCTATGGAAGGTCATGGAAAATACTGTACTAGTTGACATCAGATGCAGATGACTCCAGCCATCAAGAGTTGGACCAAGACTCACTTGGGAAAGCTCCGACTTCTATATTTTGTGCCATTCTCTAGTTTTATTATTGTAATCAAAGTAAAGAACTTGTAATTGTTACAGGGAAGCTTTTACCTTAATCGCTTACCCTTTATTCACAGATATGCGGATTTTGAACTTTATTACAATGTTACTTATGATTATCTGTGTATGGTTAAAAAAATCTGAACTATATTAAATTATCTGAGAAGGGAGGCAGTGTGATCTAGTGGATAGAGCATCAGGAAATCGGGGTCATATTCCCAGCTCTGCCATTGGCCTGCTGGGTGGTCTTGGGCAAATCACTGCCCCTCACTGTGCCTCAGTTTCCCCAACTATAAACTGTGGTTAGAGATACTGACCCCCTTTGTAAAGCATTTTGTGATTCTCATATTGATGAGAAGTGCTATATGAGAGCTAGATATTGATATAATATAATTACAGATGGAACAGCAACGAATACACCAAAACGACAGCATAGACTCATAGACTTTAAAGTCAGAAGGGACCATCAAGATCATCTTGTCTGACTTCCTGCACATCACAGGCCACAGAACCTTATCCATCCATTCTTGTAACAGGTCTATAATGTCTTGAGTTACTGAAGTCCTCAAATCCTTATGGAAAAACTTCAAGTTTCAGAGAATCCACTATTTACTGCCTGTGAAACTTAAACTTAACATTTCATGACCTGTGAGAACTTAATCAGGTAGCTTCAATGTTCTCTTGGTGGAATTTATTAGGTTCTCTTGAAGAATCTAGAAGGAAGAAATACCATAGTGTATTGCTATTTGCCTTCATACCACTGGAACCCCCAATCTAGCTGTTTTCAGAGCTTGAAACTTCACTTTCCACATCTAACATTCAAAAGTACCTGGGTTACCATATTTGTACATTAATCAATGAAATCATACTGGATTCTTACCATGATCCTATACATCAGACCAACTCATGTAACATCTGATTGAGGCCCAAGCGACACAATGTGAGAACCGCTGAGCTCTTCCGTGTGTCTTATGAAGTCTGCAGAAGGTAGCCCATGTCATGCAAACCTTAGAGGTTGTGCATCTTTTACTTTACAAGCAGTGCAGTGAATGAGGCAGAACTTTTCACTGCAGATGCTTATTAATTTTGTCATTGGTTAGTTATTATTTTGATTATCTTATTTATTACAAGTACGGCAGGTATCATTTTAATTTACAAATGGGGAAACTGAGGCACAGAGGGGGGGAAATGACTTGTCCGGGGCCATCTAGCAGAGCCTAGAATAGGACCCAGGACTCCTATGTTCCAATCCAGTGCATTATCTAATAAATGGTATCTTCTTTCATCTTTAAAATGATAGGAATTTTGGTTAGGGATAAATTAAAACAAAAATGTACCTTGCTGTCTTAAATCATGTCTCTTTCCGTGTTGCCAGGCCTACAAGAGCGGTTCAGGTTCTGCTTCAGATATACACATATTTAAGTGTCTAGCAGGTATTTATTCTTTTTCCTGACACCACTCAAAGTGCTGGCTCACTCATGGGGAAGGATATTGCTTCACTTCTGACTCCTGGGTTCATTCTAAACTCTTTGATCTTGTGTCTTTTGGGACAATCTCTCAGAGGCTTCTTGGAGTTAATTTACCAGACGGATGTCTTAGACATATTTTCTAGGTTTCGACTCACACTGTCTTAGGTATTAGAAATGGGAAAGACCTACAGTAACAGGTTATCTAATGCAGGTGGTTCCACACAGAACATTCCTCAGGGCTTGGTCTATCTAGAGAATGGTACTCATAATATTCTATAGAAGGCTTTGTTTGGCCTATACACACCAATAAAATACAGCTTCTTATAAAAGTGTTGACTTTTTTTAAAGCCAGAGTGGACCATTAGGTCTTTTAACCTGACTTCCTGCACATCTCAGGCCAAAGAATTTCATCACATTTTTGGCCCTGTATTGTGTGCAATAACTTGCATGTAACTAAAGCATCTCTTCCAGAAGGGCATCCAGTCTTGATCTGAAGACTTCAAGACATGAAGAATCCAACACTTCCCTTGGTAGTTTGTTCCAATTGTTAATCAGGCTTCTTATTAAAAATGTTGCCTTCCAGTTGGTGGTTCATGGTGTTGGTGGTCTGTGGTATACAGGAGGTCAGGTTGGATGATCTGATGGTCCCTTCTGGCCTAGAATCTCTATGAGTATGTTATGCCTTCCCTCACTATATTAAAAAGCCATTTAGTATCTGATAAGTTCTCTCTGTGATAGTACTTATGAAGCATTGCATTGTAAGGCATTTTTCCCCAGCCCTCTTTGCTCTTCTTTTGCACCCTCTCCAATCTTGCAACATGTGTGAACTCCTATTTCCACTCCTGACAAGATCCCTCATTCTCCTCCATGCCAGATGCTCTGTGTAACCACATGTCCCCCTTCATCTTATGCCTTCCAATTTCCACATTCCAATCAATATCAAAGTCCCCTCTTCTCCCCACCTGTTCTTTTGTGTGGCCCCCAATTCCTTCCTCCCATACCTTTCTTTCTTTCTTTCTTTCTTTCAGATCGATTGAGTGGAAGTGGAGACCACTCAATTGATCCAGAAGTCGATTTAATAAATCCACCCCCAGAAAAAGAGTAATGCTGCATCAACAAGAAGGCATTTCCCATCTGCGCAGCATACTGGGGACACTACGCTCATTAGAATTTAGGAAATTGATGGGAGCTATACAAGCTACTCTATGTAGCTTGTGTATCTCCTGTCAACTGCTGCTGAATTTTGTGGTAAATGTAGACCAGGCCTGATAAATGTAGATCTATGTGCCTAGCATCACAGAGGGGTAGGTACATGGATGGCTAGACTCTTCATACCGTGATGACTGCACTCTTTTTTTTGCATGCTTGCTCAATGAGAGCTAGCATGTGTATGTCTCTCAAGCAGGGAATTACAGCCTTAGCCCAAAATGTAGACATACGCAGTGAAAAATGAGAGGAGGAAATCAGAACCCAGTAACTGATAATTTTTTGACAAAAGGTGAGACAAGCTCAAAATTTCTAAAAAAACCAAACCATTTTTGATATTTTATAATTCTGTGTATGTCAATCTGATTGGCACCAAACCAGCATGAAAAATTCAACCACAATATTAATTTTCTTGTCTATGTTCTTAGAGTTTTATGCTACTTTTACAATGAAAAATAAATGTTAAATACTCCTGTGAAAATGAAATCTCTGCCACCAATTTAACACTATGGCACTGCCAACTATGCAATCAATTGATATATTGGATGGGAGTTGATGTGACACCAACGCTATTAACAGGCTGAAACTGAGAGGTAAGAGAATACACCTAAATGAGTGATTTGTCTTTCTATTTAACACAATTAAATAACATAAAACCCTGGCCATGTTCAGCCTGTAATGCATGTTATTTTGTTTTCTAGATTTACCCCTGAGATTAGCAATTTTCAGATGCCCCAGGAAGCAGGTCCCTGATGTCACTGAACCAAGCGTAAAACTCTCCTGCCACCTCCACAGTGTCAACATCTGAGGCACAGCTTCTCATTCCACAACAGATGGGTCCAAAGATTCTGGGAGTGATTATCTGCTGCCTTGTACATCGTATGGTCACTTACACCTCATTCAAGCAAGTATGAAATGTTGCCTTTCTGATCTGGTATCATTTATCCCCATCTTGCTCTTATGATGACACAAGGTTTAAGGCAGTAGAGAATCAGGCTCTCTGGGTTTTGATAGATACTACAGAAAAATTAATTTTTGTGTCTAACTTGCTAAAAATTGTCTTTTTTCCCCTCTAGCCCACATCCTGGTGTTTTTACTCCATATTTACACATTCCCCATTCTGGCAAAATATCCATTGTCTTCAGTGTGACTAATGATAGAGACACTGATTCTCCCATCACTTACAAGGGTTTGATACCATAGACTGCAGTGGAGTTATTTCCAATGTGCAGCATGAACCAGAGGAGAAATAGATCCACGGTATCTGATGACTGTTTTCAAGATTGCTAGCCTAGTGCTATGTCTGCTAACTGGTGAGCAGCAGTTAGGGCCAGTTAAAATGATCCCCCTATCTGTCAACTTGTCTTTACTCTTTATTTAACTATGCTTGTGACTTGAAGTAAATCCGCGCAGTTCACCAGAAGTAGCTCTACCAATTTAACTAAGAGGCAACCTGCCTTCCCTGGGTGATTGCAGAAAAGACCAGGTGAAACGTCTTTTTCATGGCATGTAAAGAACAGTGCTGATTTATTTTTAATTGACTAATTTCAGGCAACTCCATTTTTCGACAGAGCATCTGCTAAACTGTGTTTTGGTGGAATTATACACCCACCACGCACTAGTGGAAATGACCACATAAGGTATTGGGCAACTGTGGATTGGACTCCAAAATTCATAGATTTTTATGGCCTGAACGGTCCATTATGAATATTCATCTCATCTAATTTGCTGATCATGGGCCATAGAACTAAATTAAAGATTCCCTAATTTTTACTAACAGTGCCCCACCATTTGAACCCATGCCATTTAGCACTAAAAGCCAAACTCTCACACCCCTAGGCCACAAGCTCTGTGTGTTCCTATTTGACAGAACCCTTTTCATCATAAACAGAAGCTGTAATTACTTTATGATTATATCGTTTGTACCACAGTAGCACATACAGGTTCCAAATGAGAACAGAGATCCATAGTCCTAGACACTTTACATTTATACTTTAAGGGTTTCTTACACCATACCCCAGGGAATTTATAATCTAAATAAACGAAGGAGGCATCATTACCATCATCCCCACATTTCAATTGAGAAATGGAGTCATGGGAAGATTAAGTGATTTATATCAGGTCACACACAGTCGGTGGCAAAACTGGAAACTGACTGCTGATCTCCGGGTGATAATCTAAAGCTTTAACCCCATGACTGTCATCCTTCATGTCACACATAGCCCTGTAATTTTGTGCCATTACCGTCCCAGAGATCCTGCCTCACTGGAGAAGGGCAGTTGACCTCTTATGAATGACTGCAGCATATTAGAGAGGAAATGTACACTGTGCTTTCCCTCTCATGGAGATTTTACTTTTGTTCCTTCTTCTTCATCTAAACTAGAAGTCATTCCATGGCTGTATCTCATTGTTGGCCCCTTGGTGATGGTTTGTGGGGCATGATCAATCACTGTATTGTCATTTATTGGTTTATTTTTATAAGGAGGATCTACATAGATTTACAAATCTGGCCTTTGAAGAGATACCTTTCTAGAAGATACAAATTAATTGGTGAATGGAGCGGTAACAACACATTGAGATGCTACTGATTTTCTTTAACACTTCCTTTTTTCTTATTGATAGGGATGATTCAGTAGTATCTCCTTGTGTCACCCACTTACCCAGATCAACTCATCTTCACTATCCGACTTCTCAGTTATCTCAGCAGAAGATAATACACATGTAACAGAAAAATGGATGGAGAGAATTACACCATGGTGACCGAGTTCATTCTCCTGGGATTTACAGATCATCCAGAACTGCAAATCATGCTCTTTGTGGTGTTCCTGGCAATCTATGTAATCACCCTGGGGGGGAATCTTGGGATGATCATGTTAATCAGGATGGATCCTCGGCTTCACACCCCCATGTACTTCTTCCTCAGTCACTTGTCCTTTGTTGATGTCTGCTATTCTTCTTCCATCACACCTAAAATGCTAGTGGACTTTTTATCTGAGACTAAAGCCATTTCCTTCTTTGGCTGTGCAGCACAAATGTATCTTTTCATCACCTTTGTTGTCACAGAGTCCTTTCTCTTGGCAGTGATGGCATATGACCGATATGTGGCCATCTGTAATCCACTGCTTTACATGATCATTATGTCCAGGAAGCTCTCTATCCTGCTGGTAGTTGGATCCTACATAGGGGGCACTGTGTGTTCGCTAATACATACTTGTTCTGCATTTCAATTAATCTTCTGTGGACCCAACACCATTGATCACTTCTTCTGTGATGGCCCTCCATTGTTAGCCCTCTCCTGCTCCAACACCCACATCAGCAAGGTGCTTCTTTACACCTTTGCCACTTTCGTGGAAACTAGCACAATCCTTGTCATCCTCACCTCTTATATTTTCATCATTGCAGCCATCATGAGGATTCACTCTGCTAAGGGAAAGCACAAAGCCTTCTCCACATGCACCTCCCATCTGATGGCTATCACCATATTTCATGGGACCATACTCTTCATGTATTGCCGCCCTTCACCCAGCTCCTCACTGGACACAGACAAAATAGCCTCCGTGTTCTACACAGTGGTGATCCCCATGTTGAACCCCCTCATCTACAGTCTGAGGAACAAGGAAGTGAAGGATGCCCTGAGGAGAGCGATGGTGTGACACAGTGGGAAATTTTTGTAATAGTTTTATGATGTGTTTGTGCCTCAGTTTCCTCTCTATGCTGCATTGTTACTCAGTGGGGTTGAATAGGACTGTTTTGCTCTAGGGCAGGCTAAACAAAATAGGTGTCAGTGTCGCCTAGCTGTTCGGGCCTTGGTCCCCATGTCAATGGCAATTTTGAGAAGACAGCAGCAAAGCCAGTTACCAGGATATTGACACTTAGCAACCAACACCCCAGAGGGATACAGATTTCCCCACCTCTCCACAGTGAGGCTGGGCCACATTCCTCAGATGGAGAGCAAAGGCCTGGGAAGGTGTCGGGGGAACGAGGGGGAGAGAGAGAGAAGAGTTGGCTGCTGAAAGGAGTTGGGGCTCTCACTTGGAGACTGACCAAGGAGATCACCCTGAGAGACACACAGAGATTGAACAAAAGGATTCACTACAGCTTGGTGGGCTGACCAGGATGGTCTAGGCTTTAACCTTCTTCATTTCTCTGTGCTAATCTAAGGACTTTCTATGCTCTGTTCCAATTGATTAATAAACCTGACTGTTTTGACAGCGCTGTGTGTGTCACTGAAAATGCACTAACCCCTGCAGGGCAGACAAATCTCCATTAGGGCATCTGTCTCAGTTGGACTTGCTGACTGGAGCTCACGGTGGGAAGTAGGGTTGCTGAAGGCCCATAGGTCCAGTCGAAGGAGGAGGTGAAGCCCCATCGCTTACCCTGGAGGCAGAGTGAGACCCTGAGGGGGGCTGGGAAACTGAAAAGTTTCCTCCTAGAGACAGTTCCAGAGCTGGAGGCATAGAGCCGATCGTGTGGATCCATGACAAATGGGGAGTAGAGGTTTCTCTTAGTGAATGCCTGCATTGGTTAGAGCAGCGGTCCCCAATCCATGGGGGTCTTTCAGAGTGGCTCACATGAGCCGGTTCAAACTCTAACTATTTATGCAAAAGTACTTTCTTTGTCTGTTGGTCTCTGCAGAATCCAGTGTGGGGGTTCCTCTCCAGAGGTGTTACAACCTGATTGAATCTGCATGAAAAACCCTCACTGTTCTTAGTTTCTAAAGGAGCTATGGTCACCCTCTTCCATAGAATTGTACACAATTGCTGGCCCACAGTGATACATAAACCTACTACTGTGACATCTCCCAAAGGTATTGCAGGAAATCGCCATATCTGTCATGCAAATTATTTGTAAATATGCAAATGTCCTAATTTAAAACACTGAGAATTTGTAAAGAGATTCTTTATGACTATATGGCTTAAGGTCACTATATCCTCCCCCAAGCAATGGCAGGGTTTGGACATGGATCTGCATAAAACTTAGCAGGTATGATCGGTGGGTAGGTGATGAAGGGAATCTAAGAAGTGAGAGGGTGCTGGTTGGGAGCTATATGGGTGGGGGAGGTAGCCAGGATAACTAGGTTTGTGAGGAAGAAGGAGGTGGTTGATGAAAACTGATGAAAACTGGGTGTTAGCAAAGGAAAGTTGCACTTATGTGGGTGTCTGAGTTGAAAATGGGGTACTGGGGACTCTCAAGTACTAGGTTACTCTCTAAGAACGGACCCATTCTGTGGCTCTAATTGTCCATGATGACCAAATTCAGGACTGACCTCCAAAGCATTCTCTAGATGAGTACCTACCTCAGATTGACATAGCTGCTAAACACAGACCTCAACCCTGTTAGCCAAAGGATTAGTCTCGCTAGCTGGCAGCCATGGTCACCAATATCGCTCTGTGGATCGGTCACGGAATGGAATCCAGACCCACTAAACTAATGTGTTACACATACAGTAAACACAGTACGGTCTCCTTCAGACCCTTCCTAGGCGATATCTTTCACTGCTCAGTGCTCAGTGCTCACTTCCCAGCACAGCAGTCCTTGTAGGCACATTAGACATTTATACATTGGAAGTTCCTTCATATTGTTTCCCTAGATGTGGCGCATGCCTTATACAATAGAATTTTACAAGGTTACATACAGTGTTGTCGCACATTTTTTACCGGGACAATAATGTTCAGCGGATTACGAGTCTTCAAATGATACCTCACAAGGCATAATTTGTACGAAATCTAGTACAGTTTTGTAAAAAGGGTGAACATAAGGATACAGAGTGTCACACAAACACACCTCTCTGTGATAATGCCAGTCACTAGCTGACGTTGCAGACTACCTCTCCCTCCAGGTTTGGGGATCAGTTACTCTAATCCAGTGGTTGTCAACCTTTTTGGCTCTAGGGCCACAAATGGCATTTTTACAACCCTGAAGGACCACCAGTCTCCACCATCAGCCCCCCCCTCCCAACACTGCAGCCAGACGGAAGGAGTCCTCACTGATCTCCCCTCCACCGGATTGCAGCAGGGAAACCACACACGTCCTATAGCCCCGTGCACACCAACTGGGTCCCTCGGCAGTGGCTTCCTTCTGCAGCCAGGGGGACAGGAGATCAATGCTCCCCTCCCTCTGGCTCCAGCAGAGACCGCAGCACTTAGTGACCCAGGCACAGTGCTTTGCTGTGCTCCCTGCTACAGCCAGGGGGACGGGAGCGTTACAAGGAGACTTTTTCAGAACTGCCACTGAACTGCAAAATCAGTTATTCACATAGGTCTAGTCCTAGACACGACCACAATGCAAATAAGGAATATTATTACATGAAAACATCGCTCAATGTGCAGCGGCAGTCAAACTAGCAAACAGAATGTTAGGAATCATTAGAAAGGGATAGATGACAAGAGAAAATACATCATAATGCCATGAGAGAAATGTATGCTTATACCTTGAATATTGTGTGCAGTTCTGGTCGCTCCAGCTCAAAAAAGATATATTAAAATTGGAAAAAGTTCAGAGAAGGGCAACAAAAATGAATAAGGGCATGGAACAGCTTTCATATGAGAAGAAATTGAAAATACTGGGACTGTACAGCTTGGAAAAGAGGGGACTGAGGGCGGATATGATAGAAGTCTATACCATCATGAATGGTGTGGAGAAAGTGATTAAGGAAATGTTATTTACCCCTTTCAAATAACACAAGACCCAGCGGTCACCCAGTAAAATTAATAGGCAGCAGATTTAAAACAAACATAAGGAAGTACTTTTTCACACAATGCACAGCCAACCTGTGGAACTCCTTGCCAGGGGATGTTGTGAAGGCTAAAAGTATAACTGGGTTTAAAAAAGAATTAGATAAGTTCATGGAAGACAGGTCCATCAGTGGCTATTAGCCACAATGGTCAGGGATGCAATCCCATGCTCTGGATGTCTCTAAGCCTCTGATTGCCAGAAGCTGGGACTGAACAACAAGATATGGATCACCGGCCACTGTCAGAAGACGGGATACTGGGCTAGGTGGACCATTGGTCTGACCCAGTATGGACAGTCTTATGTTCTTAATAATCATGCTTATACATAATAAATAGCAAAAGAAATATCCTGAGGCCAAATCTGTGGTTGACTTAAATCTGCATGGATACATTGACATCAGTGGAGCTCCTGTCCTGTTGTTCGCCCTTCGCGCCCAAAGATGACCATGACATCACTGATTGGTTTTGTTTCTGTGAGCACGTGAGTGGCTGATCAGGCCCATTTGAGCTTTGAACTGTCTGTGGCACACTGAAGAAGAGATACCGCTATGGGTTACTTCATCAACAGCGGACATGCTGATGTTGTGAGATTTATGCTACCGGCACTTCTGCTCTGCGTCAGAAGTTCTCCTCTGCTCATAGACGGTGGCTTCAGTATGGATGAGATTTCGCCAGGTAGAACAATCCTGAGCGAGATCTTCCTAAAACACTGGGTCAATATTGAAACGCCTCAAGGATAACTTGAGGGAGTCTTTGAAACATTTCTTTTGGCCTTCCTGAGAATGCTTTCCCTCCTTTAACTCACCATGAAAGGATTTCTTTAGCAGTTGATTATCTGACATTGTGGTGATGTGGCCTTCCCATCTCATCTGTGATTTCATTAACAAACTGTGGGTGCTTGGAATACTTGCCCGTATGAGAACCTCAGTATCTGGTACCTTGCCTTGTCATCTTATCCTCATTAGTTTCCTCAGACAGCCTATGTGAAAATGATTCCAATTCATAACATGGCATCTGTACACTGTCCAGGTTTCACATGCACACAGCAAAACTGGCAACACAATGGCTTTGTAGACCTTCCGTTTTGTTTGTTGACTAATGCCTCTGCACTCCCACACGTTTGAATGTAGTCTGCCAAAGGCCACACTCACCTTGGCAGTTCAGGAGTTAGTTTCATCATCAATGTAACCTGCATGTGACAGTGTGCTGCTGAGGTAGGTGAACTTGTCCACAGCCGGGAGGATGTGACTGTGGATTGTGACATCAGTGTAGCTACACCAGTTTAGACAGTCTGCGAATCTGGCCTGTTGTGCAGACAAGGCAGTCATTACATGATAATAGGTTTGACTTCTGACAATATAAGGCCAGTTTGTTTTGTTTGCTTTAAATGGGCTTGACATTGATACAGGCTCAATGCAGGAATCACTGGCCTATGCTGTACAGGAGGTCGGACTAGATGATTGAATTGGCCTCTGCTGCCCTTGGAATCTGAACTAATGAACCTAGTCATGTTTTACTCTAAGACTCTGAAGGGATTAAAGCCTCATGACTGACCTGAGGGGATGTTCTAGATTGAGCATGATATCAGCTGAGCTCTGCTGTCATCTTATGCACATTGAAGAGTTTGGTCCATTAGTTCAATGTTTCAACATATGCCAACAAAGGGTGGTTGACCATGGTAGGATGGGGATGACCAGGTTGTGTTAAAATGTATGTGTGGTGTGTTCACATCAGCAAGACAGCCGTGTCCAACAACAGTTGAGGTGGGGCACAGGAAAATTGTGTTTGAAACTAACTGTCCACCGTGGTTCAAAATTCTAGCATAGATACATTTGCAAAGTCTATGGAACTCAATGGGAGATTTTCCATTGTGTTCAATGGGCTTTGGATCAGGTCCTCAATGACAAAGAGCTGCTTTGAATTGTAGAATCAGGCCCCTGGAGCATAGATTTACCATGTTGCTGTGTATATGAGAGAGAATCTATTGTTGGAAATAAAGCTTGCAACAAACCTATGAAGGAAAACAGGTGGTTGTAGTTAGAAAAGTTCGCAGCCCCTCTGTGCCTTCAACCACTGCTCCCCAGCTTCATACACAGACTTCTAACTCCACTCTCTGGTGTGCTAGTTAGCATAGTTTTCTCCAGGGTGTTGTATGTTGCTGATGAAATAATGAAAAAAGTCCTCTTTTAAAAAACTTCCCTGACCAGTATGCCCCTTGGTGGAATGGACATTGCAGATCTAGACAGAGATGATTCAAACTGAGTATACCAGAGATACAACAGTCGTGGCAATGAAAATATGGTGATCAAATTGATCTATTTATTTAGCTGAGGCATGGCTTGTGAAGAAGCAAATGTGGCTATTTTATCACTCTTAATCAGTTTCTTTTTGCCTTTTTTTTTTTTAAAGCCTCTGCAGTCTGGCACAGTGCATATTCCCCCTGGATACAAACTTCACCGTTACTGAGGCATGATTTTTAATGAGCTGCTCTGGGTATTGACTGCAAACAAATTATCTCATTGTTCAAAGTTTTGTAATTGCCTAAGTGGCAAAGAGAAAAAGAGGAGAGGATGGCGTTTAAGGAGCTGGCAAACAAATGATCAGTTTGTCTCTACAAAAATCTGACAGAGATTCTTAGAACATGATCTCAATACTTTAGCTATTTAAAAATGTACCTGGCCCCAATTCTCCTGCCTTATTGCATCATGCCACTACCTCCTTTCCCAAAAAACTAATCAGTATCTTCTCTTCCCAACTACACCCTGTGCTTGTACCTTTCCCTAGTAATGTATTACAGAGGTTGAATAAGAGGAGCCAGGCCTATTAATTAACTGAGTCCATCAATGCAGGATTATTTCTGAGAGGGTGTTTTATAGTGTTTTGTCCAGGCTGGTTTAAAATGGCTCAAATTACAGAGATGCCTCTGCTTCCTTTGGGAGGCTGTGTCACAGCCTACACCGAAATCCAACAAGAAATTTCATAAAGACAGACCATTATTCCTCCATGGAATATAGACTCATAGACTCTAAAGTCAGAAGGGACCAATATGATCATCTAGTCTGATCTACTGCACAAAGCAGAACCTCATCCACCCACTCTTGTAATAGACCCCAACCTATGACAAAAGTCCTCAAACCCTGGCTTAAAGACTGCAAGGTGTAGAGAATCCAGCAGCAAGTAAGCCATGCCCCACGCTACAGAGGAAGGTGAAATCATTGGCTTCATTGTAAGGTCTGCCCCGCTGGATCTTTCTGATGGTCCTAAGGTCTAATGCATTTTACTGCTCCTATTGCACCCTGCCTTACTGTCCCCAATTACTTCCCAGTTTCCACATTTAGCTTCCTCTTTGTCTTGGGCCAGACGTTCAGAAGTTAATGAAATTTCCCTGATTTATACCAGCTGAGGAACCAGCCTGTTTTTTTTGTTTTTTTTTTTCTGGACTCGTTTTTAGTTGTGCTGGCTTCAGCACTTGTCTAGGAGACTATTAGATCCTTAAGCACTGAACTGAGCTAAGACAATTTTAAGCTCTTTGAGGCAGAGATTGTTTTTTTCGGTCTTTGTTTGCAGAGCGCCTAGCACAGTGGGGCCTGGTCAATGACTGGGGATCCTAGGAGCTATGGTAAAAATAATACCAATAATAAACAAGTTAAAGGAGAATAAATATATTTGGGCACCTAAAATGCAGGAATTCTGAAGAGGTTTTAACAAAACTCCTGACTACCCAAACCTACAGGGTCAGTTTTGATCAGGATGTATTGGTGACTAATGAAAGTTTAGAAAGCACTTTTCCCCTTTTCATTGCTTAAAGATCTTGTATGTTGTGAAGTTGATTTGATTTTTAGAAATCCACATGATGTAATAGTGAGAGAGAATAATTTAACTGGGGTTATAACCCAAGTCAGTACTGGCCCGAGACATAGGGTGGGACCATTTAAACTCAATAGGCCAAATTTTGCTGTTAGTTATATGAGAGCAAACCTAGGTGAGAACAGAAATCAGGGGAGTCCATGAGCTCAGGATGTGGCCTGCACGATGTATGGCGAGCTGTGGAAATGTTAACTCTTATTCACTAGCCTGAGAATCACACTGGATTTCATGAAAAAATGGGATTTTTCATTGACAGTGTTAAATGACATAATGAGCTAGAATGCTGAATCTTTGTTTCTGGACACTGAAATATGTAAAGGCATCAATCTAAAGTAGCATTAACAACCCTAGCGGCACTGAACTGAGAGTCATAATATGGGAGATGGCCCTAACCCAGCTCTCTGAACTCACCCCGGCTTTCCCAAACAGCTTTTGAAAGTGGGGGTGCAACATATCAAAAATATCACAGACTTCTCCCATCTCTATAACTGGGTGAACCAAAACCCCTGTCCCAAACATCCGCCAACTTTATTTGGTGTCCACATCCAGGTCTGAAGTGTGGGAATCCAGCCTACTTCTACACTATTGGCAGTAAAGCTAGGATGATTAACTGCCTGTGTGCTGAACACAATTATACATGGTTTGTATAGCTATGACTCTTGGGTTACTAACTCATTCATGGCTTTCATCTAAAGTGCACTGCAGATTATGGTAGGCCCTCAGTATTGGAAGATGAATGTAGGCCTGGATTTTGATCTCACTCAATTAGAAATAATTCCACTGAAGTTAGTTGAATTATGACAGCATAAAACCAGTGCAAGTGAGATCAGAATCATACCCATACCATTTTATAACAGTAATTACAGTATTGTCACATCCTGTAGTGCTAGGATTAGAAATCGAAGGCCAGTTTTTCAGCTGGTCGGCACTGTTGTAACTCCATTGAAGTTAAACAATCTCTGCTGATTCACTCTAGCTGAAGAGTTGGCCCACAATATTTAACAGCACCCACAGTGCTGGATAGAAACAAATATAATGTTTTATAACCACAATGCTCCAGTTATTAACCCATGCAACACTGTGCTGCACAAAATTACAGGACTTTGACCCCTTGTGTTGCTGGATTGAGTGACGTGGTATTACATAATCCTAGATCTTGTTTTGTTATCTTCTGCAGCAGTGGATTCAGGGCCACAGTACATTGCATATTTTTCTGGATAATATTCTCTCCTACAGAAGTGAACTATAGTGTCCAGTAGGATAGAAAATACCCACCAGGACTATTAACTACATCTTTTCACCATTCAACGGATATGAATGAAGAAGTGTGACCTAGTGAATAGAACAGTAGACAAGAACTCAGGAGGCTTGGGTGCTCTTCCCAGCTCTGTCACTGCATGCTGGATGACGTTGGGCAAGTCACTTCACCCATTGTGCTTCAGTTTCCCCATCTATAAAATGGGAAGAATGACACTTACCTCCTTTTTAAAGAGCCTTGAGATGTACGATGAATAGCATTATTTAAGAATTAGGTGTTATTAACTGCACTTAGAACGGAAGAATCCCACGCACAGCTACAGACTGGGGACCGGCGAGCTAGGCAGCAGTTCTGCAGAAAAGGATCTGCGGATTACAGTGGATAAGAAGCTGAATATGAGTCAGCAGTGTGCCCTGGTTGCCAAGAAGGTTAATGGCATATTGGGCTGCATTAGTAAGAGCATTGCCAGCAGATCACGGGAAGTGATTATTCCCCTCTATTCGGCATTGGTGAGGCCGCATTTGGAGTATTGTGTCCAGTTTTGGGCCCGCCACTACAAAAAGGATGTGGACAAGTTGGAGAGAGTCCAGCAGAGGGCAACAAAAATGATTAGGGGGCTGGAGCACAAGACTTATGAGGAGAGGCTGAAAGAACTAGGCCTGTCTAGTCTGCAGAAAAGAAGAATGAGGGGGGATTTGATAGCGGCCTTTAACTACCTGAAAGGGGGTTCCAGGAAGGATGGAGCTAGGTTGTTTTCAGTGATGGCAGATGACAGAACAAGGAGCAACGGTCTCAAGTTGCAGTGGGGGAGGTTTAGGTTGGACATTAGGAAAAATTTTTTCACTAGGAGGTTGGTGAAGCATTAGAATGGGTTACCTAGGGAGGTGGTGGCATCTCCATCTTTAGAGGTTTTTAAGCTGAAGCTTGACAAAAACCTCGCTGGGATGATTTAGCTGAGGATAGTCCTGCTTTGAGCAGGGGGTTGGACTAGATGACCTCCTGAGGTCCCTTCCAACTCTAATATTCTATGATTCTATGATTTTAACCCTAATAGCACTGAACTAAGCTGCACAGTGCTAAAGAAATTAAACTTTGTAATCTTTAGGCTGTAAAATAGAGACGTGGTAAAACAGTGTGGTTCTGGGAAGAAGTGATATGGAAAGAGACAAATTAGACATGACTTTGCAGTGTGATAGGATTGAAAAATAAACCAATGCAATTTTGCACAGGAGGGACTTGGAAAAGCCTCATGTCACAGACAACGCCGGTGATGAGTCCCACACTGTGTTGATCTGGGAGAGATCACGCCTGGAATAGCATCACTGCCTGGCACTGCACACATTGTAACTGCAACATTAGACATACACACATGGCACATGCACACACATATGTACATGAACACTACGCATCTCAAAAAATATTTTGATGGTAAATATCATCAGGTGGGACTGCTACGCAAAGTCTTCCAAGTTGTTTTTCTTAGTGTGTGAGCAAGTTCTGATTCTTGGGAAGACATGGTAGAGCTCTAGGTAGAGCAGGTCAGAAAATGACAATATTTTTTCTTTGGCAAATTTCAAATTTTTATCAAAAAATACAAATCCTCTCAAGACAGGTACTATACCAGGACAAAGATAAGATACATCCACACAACGTCTATGTCTGAACTAGGAATGATCATCCTTCACCTCTTCTTCTTCGCCTCTTCCCTATTTGGGGTTGGCTAACAATCGTACTCCAGACTGTCGTACAGACTGGTCTGATATCTCTACCACGTTAGGAGTGCTCTATCAGTATTATACTAAGCCAGTAAATCGCTTGTAGAGTTAGTCCACACTATGAAGTGTTGTAGGTATAGCCATGTCATCTAGGTGTGTAAAAAAAAACCCACATTCCCTAGCGACATAGCTATGCCAGCAAAACCTCCAGTGTAGACACAACTATGCTAACAGATGAGTTGTTGGCTCAGCTAATGTCATTTGAGGAAATGGTGTAGCCCCCAAATTACCAGCGCTGTGTGGAAAAGGAACTGAGCTGTAACTACACCATCCTTGCAAAAATTAAATTTGTTAGTCTTTAAAGTGCTGCAAAATTCTAGTGAGTTTTTTGTTGTTGTTTGTTTTTTATCCTTGAAGGAGTTTCTTCATGTCAGGATGGAGGTGAATGGTGGTGAGATTTACTGTGTTTCTGTCTATGCTTCACCTTTTCTACAAGTGCAGAGGGCTACATGTGGCAGAGCGAGATGTGTCTGTATCAAATTACGAATGCCATTTTGTATTTTGTGTTGAACACCTGTCGGAACTTTTTCAAGGCAGATCTATTGAATGGCAATCCAGACAGTGGCCCTGCCCAGGAAAGGTGCTTGAAACCTCCTTGAAGGACCTATCCCTGAGATGTGTTTCTGCTCTACTGGTCCACCCCAAATGGACAATGGTTTTCTGTGCAGATGGGGCCACCATGACTGAGGAAGGGGAATAGAACATCCCAGGGAAGCACATGGTGAAGAGACAGACTCTCTACACAAGACTGGGGTGCTGCTCTGAGCATGAGGCCAACCATTGCCATATATGCAGATGTGCAGAAGAGATTTCAGGAGGGACCATGTTTCACATAGGATGCTAAGAAGTCTCAGACTCACACAATGAGATACGAACAGACAAGGGACAGGTGGATCTCAGGACTTTTGTGCGTTTTCAAAGATCTGCAATTCTAGCAAAATAACAGCAAAATCACTGTAGTTTAGAATATCCTTTGTTAAGCCCATGCTCCTTGTTGTCCTTCCACATTGTCCCTGAAGTGGTTACACTATAAGCCCAGAAAGTCCACAGCAGAGGGAGAGCATGCAAATATGACTGGGGGGTTCAGGAAACCAGAGACCCTGATTTGAAGCATAGAGCCAATGAACAGTGGTACCCCAACCCCTAGGAATGGTCTCAGGCAGGAGGGCTGCATCTGGGAGTGTGTCCTATAGACCCAGAGCTAGCAGCTATGACTAGACACTGCCCAGCCAAGTTGGTTTGGAATCACATGAGACCCAGCAACTGGATCCATGTGGAACAGACTGGTGACTGTACAGAAATGGACTGGCCCAGGTTGTGCAGGTTTGGGATAACAAGTAGTGGCTGCAGACCTTTTGGATGCATAAGGCCACATTCCTGGAAGCATGTGCGGAACTCACCTCAGCCCTCTGGCGCAGTGAGACCAAAGCGAGAGCTGCACTGATCACTGTGTGGAAGCTTGCAAAACCTGATTGCTACCGATCAGTCGGAAATCAGGTTGGAGTTGAGAAATCCGCTGTGGGGGTTGCTGTGATGCAAGCGTGTACGGCCATTAATTGCATCTATAACTGTGACTCTGGGCAGCGTGCAGGACCTAGTGAATGGTTTTGCAGCAAAGGGGTTCTCAAACTGTGTTGGGGCAATAGATGGCACACATAACCCTATTTTGGCACCAGACCACGTTGCCACATAATACATCAACAGAAAGGGCTTCTTTTCTATGATATTGCAAACACTGGTGGGTCACCAGGGACAATTTACCAACATCAATGTGGGATGGTCAGGGAAAATGCATGGCACATGCATCTTTGAAAACACAGGCCTGTTCAGAAAGCTGCAAGCAAGGACTTTCTTTCCAGACCAGAGGATTGCCATTGGAGATGTTGAAATGCCAACAGTGATCCGGAGAGACCCAACTACCCCTTGATCCTGTGGCTCATGAAGCCATATACTGGCCACCTCAACAGCAGCAAGGAGCACTTCAACTACAGGATGAGTTGGTGCAGAATGACAGTTGAATGTGCCTTTGGCCATTTGAAAGGCTGCTGGTGCTGTCTACTCACATGGTGAGACCTCAGTGAAAAGCCTGCTGTGTGCTTCATAATATCTGTGAAGCAAAGGGGGAAAATTGTCCACCACTGTAGTGGATGGATGTGGAATGGCTGGCTACTGATTTTGAGCAACCAGATACCAGGGTTATAAGAGATCAATGTGGAGCTATATGGCTCAGGGAAGCTTTGAAAGACCTTTTTAATAGTGAACCACAGTAATGTGTGTTTCTGTAATGTGCTCTGCCTGGTATTGTTTTTTTGAACCCCAGAATGAACCTTGTAAGGAGTTCTGTGAGTGTAGTAACATAATATTGCAAATGCATCTATTGCTATTATCTCTGAATGTCAGACCCAGCCACCATATGTTGTGAACTGATAAAGATGAATTAAGTTTCCATAAATAGGCTTTTATTCCAAAGGCAGGCAAAAAAGACCTATTTATAACTGAAGGAAATTAAGGGAGGCTGTGACCTTGGCCACCTGAAAATGCCAAGGTCAGGGAAGGCTGTAAAAGGATAGCAGATTCTCCCAGCACTAGTGGATGACACTGAAGTCAGACTTTCCAACCAGCCACAAACAATGCTTCTGATTCCCCACACTGGTTATCCAGAAGCCAAAATAAAAATATACACAGCCCCCTTCACTGCATTTCAGTCTCTGGCTCCCAATCTGCCACTGCCACTGGTCCAGTAAAGAGACTAGTTATTTAAAAAGCTATGCTCTTTACCAAAAAGGTTTCTTCTGACCCCAAAGGGTCAGCGACAGTACTAGATCAATATAAGTTTGGATCTTACTCAAAATAACACACTGCCAACCAATCCTTTAGTAACTAAAACTAAAGGTTTATTATAGGAAAAAAGAAACAAACAATAAGAGAAATGTTAAAGGATTAAAGCAATCAGACAAATACAATTGATTTGAAAGTCCATATATAACAGGTTTCTAATAGAAATGTGGAGTTTGCAGGCTTGTATAGTCCCTCTGGTGTACATCCAGTACCCGGATGGGTCTCAGTCCTTTGTTTCATAGCTTCAGTTCAGTTGGAAATGAGTTGATCCAGAGGTAGGCTGGAGACTGAAGACAAAATGGATGTGGGGCAGCTGCCTTTTATGTCTTTTGGCCTTTGCCATGCTGCTTGTGGAATTTTACAGGAATAAGATGGAGTCCACAGTAACATGAGTAAATCCTGGCGACTCATCAGGTAAATCCCTGGCTTCTTCCCCTGGGCCCATTGTACCTGTGAATTTCCTTAATGGGTCATTAAGCTAGTGCTGCAGCCATCCTTTCTCGGGTGTCACCCAGACACAGCACAATTTGAAATATAGATATATCAAACATATCCATAACTTCCATTACACATATAATACATGAACATAAACATCATCATCTTACTTAGCACATTATAGACTTTTTAACGGTACCTAACATGGCATATCTCACATGAATTATTATGATTCTGACATATTGATGTTAAAAAATATAATACGTGCCCCCCCCAATCCAGCCAGTGTGATAGAGGCCGCTAATGTCAGTGTAAGTAATGCAGAGTCTGTACTGACGCTGCATCAACCTAACCACGTTGACCTCAGCACTACACCTTTTGCGGAGGTGGAGTTATTAAGTTGGCATAGTGGGCAAGTTACATCAGCGGGTGCAATATTTTAGTGTAGACACTTCCACAGTTGAGTCAATGCAAGGCAGCTTTCGTCAGTCTAATTCTGTAGTGTAGACCAGTCCTCAGTGAATTACTGTGGTAGCTGTATGTCAACACAACTTAGGTAGACTTAATTTTGTAGTGTAGACTTGCTCTAAAACAATGACTCAGAGAGATGTAAGCTACCCCATTCCTCTTAACTCTGAATTGTACTGCTACTGGAGGGATGGGATTACAGCATCAGAGTAGGGGACACAGTATGAGGGTGGGCCACAAGAGACCTTAGATAGACTCCCATTTTTCTTGAATTCATCCCTTGATGTAAAACAGGTAAGTAAGAGGAACAGACCCAATGTCCTTCTAGCCCTATTTCATCTCAGTGAGTTTCATTGTGTGATTGCTACAGTATGAGTAGACTTATGACCTTTGATGATTTGAGGCATGATCCTGATCTCACTTTCACCAGTGTAAGTGATGCAGCACTTCATTGAAGTCAGTTAAGTCGCATGGGTAAATTCAGATGTTCTGCTCTTGTAGCTTTCTGAGGATGGCAGAGTTGGAAGCTGGTCAATCAGCAATCAACCCCAGTGCCTTTGTATGTACTCGCCATTCCTTTTCTCTTCTCTCAGTCATGCCATTCTGTTTCTGAAGCTGCACTGCAGCTTCTTGAGTCATTCAATGCTTAGCCTTCCCTCCCCTCCCTCTCCCTTTAATGGGCAGGCTAGAAAACATCACTGGATTTATGTCTCCAGGGTCATGGAACTGGCTATAGATACCCACGCATCATCCAGTGTTGTAACACTCAAAGTCAGGAACGGAACATGCCTTTTTCAGCACCAGGTGCTCAGGTAGGTTAAATGTTTATGGACTTTGAGATAGAAAGAGATGGAGCAAGCATCCACTTAGTAGATTAAGAGAAAAAGTGCTAGATTCTGAAGTGAGGTATCCAGTGGGAGACAAGTGTTATGAGGGGTGGGGAGGCCATGAGCTAACTCTGTTTAGACCTCCTTATGAGTGAGGGAGTCTAAATTGATGTCATGTAAATGGTAAGACACTAGAAAGTGTGAGATGGTGTAAAATTACAATAGGATATGGGGCTTCTTTAACTCACCCTTCTCCTGTCTTTTGACTTTTCAGGATGTAAGCTACACCACCATAGGGCCCATCTAGTTGAACTGAACTAATTTTAAATTAAGTTACTGACACTAAAGTAATTGAATTAAGTCAGAGTTAAACCATCTAAAAGCATCAGTGTTGGGGAGTTTCTCTGGTTTAACTCAATTGATTTAAAATTAAGTTAGTTAAAATGGTGCAGGTATAGTTAAACTTGCTTAGAATGGATCTCAGACACCCTTACACATAGAAAGAGTTGGTATACATTGGTCGAAGGCGGAGTAAATGTGCGTGTGTGAGTCTAATTTAGAATAGACGTCTGATTCTGCTCTCACATATGCTGGTGTAAACCAGGAGTTATTCCATTAACGTTAATGGAGTTACACCAGTGTGAGAGGAAAGTCCATTGTAAAGCGCCTTCCGCATCACACCTGGATTGTTCCCAGGAAGTCCCCAGCATTTAGAATCAGATTTGGAGGCTCAGGGACAAATCTGTCTGGAAAAGAGATAGAAAACACTTCTGAATGTATCACAGATTAAATTTGTGTGTGTATTTGAAAACACATAGTGCAAAAATATTCTTTGAAATAGTCTCCTTTCAACCGACATTCTCCAATATTCAGATGTTTGGAGTCTTTTTATAAAGTACAGGCCAGATTCTAATCAAAGTAGCTAGTGCTATAAATACAGAATAACTCCATTGATTTATTCTGGGTTACCATGGATTTATTTATACCAGTGTAAATGACAGAAGTGTCTATCCATAAGCAAAATGAACATTGAAATCTGATGTTTAAAAAACATATTAGACATAATTAGAGCTTGTAAAAAGTGAAAAACTTGTTTCATGAAAAAAATTCAAAATTTCCAAATTGTATATATTTAGAAGGGTTAGAAAAGGAGCTATTTTAACTTTTTGTCACAAATATTTTCAGTAATATTTCTATTTAAAACGTTTTCAAAATGGTTCTGCGAAAAAAAATTAGTTTAGCAAAAACCAAGTTCTTTACAAAAACCAAAACCAAACAGAAAGACCAGTTTGTGTTAAATGAAACAAATGTATTAACATTTTAATGATAATTTCCACAATGTTTTAATACTAATTTAAAGAAAAATTATATGAAACATTATATGAAAATTACATTTGACCAGTTCTAATAATTATGATGAATTTTAACTGTCACCAAAAGGATATAACTTAGAATCCAATTATTTATTATTTATTTATTTATTGTCTTTATTTATTAAAGACAAAAAACAAACACAAAAAGAAAACAAACAACCCCTCCTCTCCCAAATGTATGAAATCTTAAGGTTCATTACTGAAAATAAAATGAAAGGCAGGACATACAAAATGTAATACAAAGTGGGAACTCCACCAATTCCTTTCATAAATAAAAATAGGCTGTGCTTCATAATTTAAACATTTTAGAATCGTCCCAATTTGGTTTTGAAGTAGCTAGACTTTGACTAAGCCTTACTGCATCTGTGGAGGAAAATCAGAGCAGTTAGAGCCCCTGATCTGCGGCTTGTGGCTGTGTTGGGGCTAACTGGATGTTGTTGGGGCATACAGGAGAACTGAACAGTGACATGCCTGATACTTACCCCTGTGAGACAGCGGGTGGGTGAGTAAGGACTTTGCACTGTTTTAGTCATGTTTTATGAGACACTTTTTTCTACAGAGATGATCATTGCCACTCTGGGTGGCGCTGGGCACCCAGCTGGGGAGGTGGGTGAGTGGTGAGAGAGACGCCATAAAATGACAGTGGAACTTGCCAACAGATCAGGAATGGTCTAAAGACAAATGGACAACTGGCAAACAGGTTGTGAAGCCCTAGCATGACCAGGTTGTAGCTATCCATTCTCCATCCATTGGGAAATGCCTTCTCCATCACCAGACATGGCATTATTCACCTTAAGAACCAGTCTTCAAATGCATTGGTTCACAAACAATTGTATGATAAGGTCCTTATGTTTAAGGTCATAACCTGGGTCACAGGGCATATGAGATCAGTTTTGGTTTTGATTACCTGTATGACCTCAGGCAAGCCACTTAATTTATGTGTGCCTCAGTTCCCCACCTGTAATATGGGGACAATAAACCTTCCTCTGTCTGTATTACAAGAGATTTTAAGCTCTTTGGTGCAGAAGCTCTTTGGTACAGAAGTTATACATTTGCAAAACTACCAGCACAAAGGGGTCTCAGACCTGATCTTCACTGGGGACTTGAAGTGCTACTGTAATCATGATAATTAATGAAAATAAACAGTTTTGGCAAAAAGGGAAAATAAATACTGTACCCTGTTCTTTGATATTTTAAATTCAAGTCATAACGTACACATACACACGTATGCGTGTGCTTGCACACACACACACACACACACATAAAACATACTGGAGTTTGAGGTTTCTAGTTGTTTGTACTGTTAAACTAGACTTTTCTTGAGACGCTTAGGGGAAAAAATCATTTTAAATTAACGGAAACCTTTCCATCCAGTTGAAATGAATCAAAAAATGGAGGAAAAAATCATTTTAGGTTGATTTGAAACATTTCAGTTGATTCTAAATGATTTTTTAGGGGGAGGTGGGGTGTCTTTTAGTTTTCTGATTTGATAAAAAAAATATTGTTTCAATTCAACTTGAACCAGATTTTTTATTTTTTTTTAATTTTTAATTTTGGACCCTAAATCAACAAATCCATAATTCATGTAGCCCTAATTACCATACAAAGAATAAATAAAACAGCAACTAATAAAATTAGTGATTTTGAAAAATTAAATGATGTAGCAAAAAGAAACTCAAATCTTTTCCTCTTTAATACTTGTATTTCCTTTTTCCTCAACAGGCATTATTCAGGAAAGGAACGGTCATGGAAGTTAACCACACCCTCAAGGAGTTCATTCTCCAGGGACTCTCTGATAGACCAGAGTTGCAGATCCCCCTCTTCGTGTTGTTTCTGCTGATGTACATTCTCACTCTGGTGGGAAACCTCGGAATGGTGGCCTTAATCAGGGCTGATCCCCAGCTCCACACCCCAATGTACTTTTTCCTCAGTAATTTTTCATTTGCTGATGTTTGTTATTCCACAGTCATCCTTCCCAAGACACTGGTGAGTTTCTTATCAGAGAATAAAGCCATTTCCTTCTCTGGATGTGTGACACAACTATATAGCTTTGTTGTTTTGGGGATTGTTGAGTGTTACCTTCTGGCTGTAATGGCCTATGACCGGTATGTAGCCATCTGTAAGCCACTGCTTTACATGGTTATCATGTCCAAGGGAGTCTGTGCCCAGCTGGTATCAGCTACCTACATCATGGGCTTTCTGTGTGCAGCGATATACACAGGCTTCACATTTGGAGGATCTTTCTGCGAGTCTAACATAATCAATCATTTCTTCTGTGATATGAGCCCGATTCTGAAGCTCTCCTGCTCAGAAACCCACAGCAATGAGATGGTGATCTTTGTCTTTGTTGCCATAAATGGGGTAGGCACAAGTGGGATCACATTCATCTCCTATTTCTACATCCTCTCCACCATTCTGAGGATGCATTCTGCACAAGGCAGATCCAAAGCCTTCAACACGTGCGCCTCCCACCTGATGGTTGTTTCCTTATTCTATGGGGCTGGTTTTTTCATGTATCTACAGCCCAGTTCCAGCCACAATGGCCTAGACAAAGTGGCCTCCGTGTTCTACACAGTGGTCACCCCCATGCTGAACCCCTTGATTTACAGCCTGAGGAACAGGGAGGTGAAGGACGCCCTGAGGAGAATGAAGGAAATGTTTTCTCACCTCTTGTCTTCATTAAAATGGTGCAGATAAACCAATAAAGACTGAGGTGGCTGTTCTTTGTCTCTAGATGTTGGAGTTCACAGTGAAATTTTACTTCAGCCTGACTCGCCCACATTTATGTAGCTTCTTGTATGGTTTGGAGATAAAGTTTTAGTAACATATCTTGGTAAGAATGGGAACCCCAACTTTTCCGAGATTTGCTTCAGTTTAGTGAAGTACCCACAGATCGGCAGGTGGGTTCTCTGCACTTGACTTCCCTCAAAGTCTTTTTGTGTGGAACAGCCTGCCTTCCCCTTCCAGCTCTGTTGGAAATACCATGTAAACAGTCTGGCTCATGATATTTTGTTTCTTCACGTTTCCTGGTCAATGTATGGGATCAAAGGAGTCACACAGCGTTTTGAAGCAGGGTAAAGATCACCTGTTGACTAAAACCGTGGATTAGAACTCAGAGCTGTGTTCTATTCCTAATTTGGACATAGGCTCCATGTGTCATTTCAGGAAGTTATTTAGGGGGATTGAGCATCCTGATTTGTGACTGATCCCACTGATGGAGGGTGCTACTCAGTGTGAGTAAAGGTGACAGAATCAGGACCATAAATCTGAGCCTCAGCTTCCAGCTTTAAAAATGAGCTAATAATGTTTATTTTCCCACTCTTTATGCATCTGATCAATTTAGAAGTAAGCTCTTCAGGGCAGGGACATACTACTGTGCTATCACCAGCATATGATTGTCTTGTTTCTCCCACATAGCTGTATTGGGGCACTTAGTGCTCTGGATGAGGTCCAGACAACCACTACATTCTCGAATGAACTCACACTGAAAAATGATAAAAGACAAAAACACCCTATCATGTTGGGGTGAACACTTTTCACAGAACAATCACTCCACGTCTCACCTTTCAGTCCACATCCTCAAAGGAAACCTGCACAACACAAGATGTGTTGGGCACAAGTGCTGCCCGCTGGACTCTGCAAGCACATTGGTTAGTCCATTAATGTATCAAAGAAATTGACATGCACCAGGTCTGTCACTCTAAACCAAGTCTGTACACACACCCAAACCACATGCACTGTTTTAGATAAAACAAACAAATAAGTTTATTAAGTACAGAAAGATTTTAAGGATTATAAACCAGAGGGGGGAAGGTCAGATTTAATCAAATAAACAAACAGCAAATTGCATTCTAAACTAAACTTAATACTTTCAGTAGCCTTACAGTCTTAGATGGTTCTCACCACAGGCTGGTTGGTCAGCCTTCAACCAGGCTCTCCCCTGTGGTCAATGCTTCAGTTGCTTGCCTGATGTTATTTGTAGCTGGTTGGCAAGAGAAAGTGAGACAGTGAGAGAGATCAAAATGTCCCCCCTTATCAACATTCGCCACCCTTGGGGGCCTCAGACCCCCTTTCAGGGTCAGGTGAGCAACACTATCCCTGCATGGTCTTCTCCAAGTTCAGAGTCAATAAGCATTGCCTCATGAGGTGCTTGGGTCAGTCCATTGTTCCTGGAAGACCTGGGTTGTTATATGCATGCCTTAGGGAGGCGTGAACTACCTCCCTGCTTTTAGCATTTGCCTGGATCTGCTTCAAAACATGTGAGGCACGTATTTGGGAATATTACGTACATACGACATTGCAAGAAACATACTATCATAACAATCATCTTCAGCATGTTGTGAACTTTCCAAAAACACCTTACATGACATACGTTGCATTAAACAATACACACTTGTACTATAAAGGTGATTATGAACGATACACAATCACACGGTAAGGGTTTACATGAGGTGCAGTGTGTCCCACTGCTAACAAAGGAGTGGGAGACCCTGTCTGTCTGTTTTCTGCCCATTCACCATGCAATCCCTCTGAGGGACTGTATAATGGAGATTTATATCATAACAGAGTATAATTGTCCTGAGCATAGGGAGCTACAAAGGGGCTCCTGTTGCCCTGCGTGGCTCAAGGAGCAGTGGTGGGAAGAGAGAGAAAGTTGCCATGTTAAGCTTGGGTATCCCAGATGTCCCAGTCTTATGGCCAGTTTGTGCAATGAACAATCTTTCCTGAGATGAGAGATGAGAAGTGTTTCCTTCTGATTGGTTTCTCAAAGACTCATAGACTATAAGGTCAGAAGGGACCATAATGATCATCTAGTCTGACCTCCTGCACAAGGCAGGCCACAGAACTTCTCCCACTCACTCCTGTCATAGACCCTTAACCTAAAACTGAGTTACTGAAGTCCTCAAATAATTATTTAAAGACTTCAAGGTACAGAGAATCCACCAGCAAGTGACCCATGCCCCATACTGCAGAGGAAGGTGAAAAAACCCCAGATTTTGAGTAGCAGTGTCACACTAACCACTCGACCATCCTTTCTCATTGCAATGAAATCTCACCTGTCGGATAGGGTTGGTGCAAACTACAGCTGAAAACACCCAGCTGGTTCCAAGTGGCAGCTAGGTGTTGGAGCAAAGCCGCAGGTCTGTTGGTGTAATGTGGCTCGTAGGCTTTCAGAATAAAGCCCAGTTAGCCAAACGATAAATATCTACTTTTTAAAATATTAGATTGTGTAATCTACAGGAATAATACAAGCACAACAGCAGAGTCAGCCAACGCTGTGGATCTCAAAGAGTCATGGACCTTTTATTTAACTCACATGTACAACCCCTTTCTCTCTTAGGACCTAGCCTCTCTCATTTTGGAAGGAGCTGACTTTGGGTAGACAGCAGCATCAGTGGGCTGTCGGGGGCCTGACACACCAGGACAGACTATTTTGTTTGTATATTCAGCACTTACTCTTCTCCAGTGGGCTATGCTGCAGGAAATTCACACCCTATTTGACAAATGGTGTGCCATCCTGGATTGCAGCCATCTGACCTTTTCTCCATCCCTCCTTCCCCCATCTTCTGGCAGTGGCAGAAGTGTGAGGTGCTGCAGAGTGGGGAGGAGACCTATTCAGTGCATCCTGGTTTTTCCTGGCATTGTGCTATTAAGGTTTTGCACCTCACAGGAACTTTAGGTGTGTGTGGAATTTAATAGAAGTGACTTAGGGGGCTCAGTTTATTGGACTGGACCTGAGATTCAAACCTGATTTGCTCAGAAATTAAAAGAATTAAAAGACATTGAAAGAATCTTCATTTACCCCTTAGTGGACCTTAGTCAGGGCAAGACTCTGCAGTTTTGGCATTCAGGCTTAGCTGGGAGAGTGCCTACAATTCGGGATGTTTATTCAGATCTCTTCCCAGAAACCAGAAGCAGCAAACATCTGAATTCATCACATCCTGTCAAAAGTTTCTTAGTTTTGAATATGGACTGAGGGGAAGATTCAGATTCAGAGCTGGTGTAAGCAGGGAAGATTGCCAGTGAAGGGTGAAGGCCAAATTCAGCAGTGAGATTTTTATAGACTATAAGGCTAGAAAACATCACTGTGCTCCACGTGTCCAATCTCCTGCATAACACAAGCCATAAAAGCAGTGAATATTACAGACATAGCTGAAATGATGTAACAAGAATAAATTGTTCCAGTCTGGAAGCTCACCTTTGAAGTCTCTTATATTTTATTTTCCTTCTATTTTCCATCCTCTGCCTCAATAGGGTGCAAGTCACTATCATTTTGTTCTGCCACTTGGTGCAAGTTATGCTACTTTACACATACACACCTGTTTTCTCACTCAGAACCAAGGGCAAGGGGTGCAAATCCATGCCATTGTATTTCCCCATGTGCCCCTCCAGTCTGAAAAGATGCAAAGTCCCAGGGATCTGGAGGAGACAGATGGGTCTCAACTGCTAAAATCCTGGGCCTAGATCCTCCAGTCGCGTAAATCAGCATAGCTGCATCAAAATCAATAGCAAAGCTGGTAAAAGAAATTGAATTTCAGTCCTGTAGGAAATTTGAAGAGTTTGAAATCAAGGCAAAAAGTAAAAATCTCAAATATTTTCAGGAAATGAAATATTCTGAGATATTTTGTTTTGACCTTGTCAAAATATTTAGTTTCAATAAGGTTGGAATGTTTCATTCTGACTTTACTCTTTTGATTATATTAAATAAAAATAAAAGCCAACATGACAAAGTTGACATGAAATGTCTCAACTTTATCAGAACAAAATGCTTTCGCTTTACTGAAATAAAATATTTTGATAATTTCCCACTGAACATTCTGATGACATGGAAAGATGCTCATGGAACATTTCTGTTTAATCAAATCAGCATTATCCAATGAAAAACTGTTCCATCAGAAACATTTCAACTAGCTCTAGTTAATCATGCTGTGCCAACAGATCAGCTCGTCCATTGGTCCTCAGTCTTGTTTCACATGGGGCACTGAACAGCAGTGAAAAGATGATTTTCTGGGAAAATCACTCTAAGGTTGTTTCAGAAGCACCTATTGCCCTAATTTTTACAGGTATTGACACATAGCTCTGCTGAGTATTGCAAAGCATAAGTGATTTAGATGGCTAAGTATCATTTTCAAAAGTAACTTAGACACTTAGAATCCTAAATCTTACTGAAAGGGGTCCGGAAGGATTTTTCCCTGATGCGCAATTGACAGGATATATGCTGAGTATGTTTGTTTGCTCAGCTTCCTCTGAAGCATCAGGGATGGCCACACCTGGAGATGGAACGCAGGATGAAGAGGACCAATGATCTGAGGTGGTACAAAGAATCTCCTAATAGATGCATGGCTAGTGTGTCTTGCTCATTATATGTGTGATTAGGAAGGCATGTCCCCCAGATCAGATTGGCAGGGAACATGGGATGTTTTCATCTTCCTCTGCAGTGTGGGGAATGGATCATCTAGGCCTATCTCACCTAATCAATTCCCTGCCATTGCAGTGGCCTTGGGCATTAATGGTCCTTCTCCTTTCTCCTGTGGCACACAATAGATTAGTCTCCTCAGTCCTGAAATGCTTTAGTCTAACTGACGTAATTTGGCTCAGTATAGGGTTCTCGCCTTATGTTATGCAGGAGGCCAGGCTAGGAGATCTAATGGTCCTTTCTGGCCTTAAATCTTGTGAAACAATTAAACTAAGCCTCTGTGAAAGTCAAGGGTACTTAGGATCCAATTTTTAAAAGTGACTTAGGCTTCTCAGTGCCTAAGATAGCTTTGAAAATAGGACTTAGCCATCTACGTCACTCAGGCTTGCAACATTCAGTGAGTAATGCCCAAAGACCTTTACGTGTCTGGGCCTATCTCACACGGAAGCCCAAGTCCCATTTTCTAAGGTAATATAGGCACTTCAGTGCTCCTAAGTCACTAAATCACGTAGTCCTTTTGAAAAATTTATCCCATATCTACATTACAACAATAGTGAGAATAACTCAATCCATTTCTCTATGCATATTTTTAGTAAAAAAATAATACATTATTTAAAGACAGTATTATGCTAGATAATCAATCTATTGGCACATTTTGTAGGCTCCATCAGTCTCCTCAGGGCGTCCTTCACCTCCTTGTTCCTCAGGCTGTAGATTAGGGGGTTCAGCATGGGGACCACAAGAGTATAAAACATAGAGGCCAATTTGTCCCGATCCAGTGAGTAGCTGGAGCTAGGTCGTAAGTACATGAAGAGTATTGTCCCATGGTATATGGTGACCCCGGTCAGGTGGGAGGCGCAGGTGGAGAAGGTTTTGTGTCTCCCTCTAGCAGAGTCAATCCCAAGGATGGTGGAGAGGATGTAGCAGTAGGAGACTAGAATGGCCAGAATGGTGATCACTTCTATCGTGCTAACCAGGATAAACAGAAGCATCTCGTTGAGGTGGGTGTCAGAGCAGGAAAGCGATAGCATCGGGGGAATGTCGCAGAAGTAATGATTGATCTCATTAGTTCCACAGAAAGGTGAAGCAAAGGTAAAAACAGTATGTACCAGGGAATGTAAGATGCCACCAGTATATGATGCAGTTACCAACCCAGCACACTTTCGAGGGGACATGACAGTTGTGTACAGCAGCGGGTTACAGATGGCCACATACCGGTCATACGCCATCACAGCCAAGAGGAAACACTCAACGGATCCAAAGCTCACAACGAAACCCAGCTGGGCTGCACATCCAGCAAAAGAAATGGTTCTGCTCTCTGACAAGCAGATTGCCAGCATCTTAGGGGTGACGGCAGAGGAACAACAGGCATCTAGGAAAGACAAGTGGCTGAGGAAGAAGTACATGGGGGTGTGGAGCCGGTGGTCAATCTTGATTAACACAATCATCCCAAGATTCCCAACCAGTGTAATAATGTAGATGACTAGGAAAACCACGAAGAGCGGGGCCTGCAGATCCAGCTGATCTGTCAGTCCCAAGAGAATGAACTGGGTCACAATGCTGTGATTAGCAGTGGCCATCAGCTCCAGTACGTTTTACCTGCTGAAGATAAACACTGATAACATGGTATTTGTCTGGAAATTGATCCCTGAATGAATTGTATCATTTCAGAGATGGAGGGTTGATACACTCTTCAATTTACCTTAGAGTACACTTTACTACTCCCTGGATGTCTTTGAATCTCTATTCAGCTAAAAATCCCTATGATATTTGCCTGTCTGCAAAACACAACCATTAAAGATACTCTAAATGTTCAAAATGTACCACTTTCCCAGCTCTTTGTATGCTTTGAGAACGGAACATTTAACTCAAGAATGGAAACATGCCCTGCAGCCTAGACTTTAGTCCTATTTCCTGAGGGAAATGAGCAGAAGCTTCTTTGACAATACTGTAGACGCACAGCTACACTTATAAACAGAATTGATTAGAGGTGTGGGGATAGGAGAACTTAATGAAAGACTTTTTATAAATATTTCAGAAAATTGAAATTTCAATATTTGAAATATACCAACCATGTCACTATATGAAGGGCTCCATGTGAAAATACACTCTTCCAATGCTTGTCTACACATGCATTTTTCTCATTACTAGTGAAGAAATTGATTTCATTTTGTAGAATCACAGATGTGTAGGTATGGAAGGGACCTCAACACATCATTTGGTTCGGTCCCCTGCACTAAAGGCAGGCCTAAGTAATAGCTAGACCATTCCTGATGTTTGTTTGCCTAAACTATTCTTAAAAACCTCCAGTGATGGATATTCTACAACCTCCCTAGGCAATTTTTTCCAGTGCTTAACTACCCTGACAGTTGGGAATTTTTTCCTAATGTGCAACTTAAATTCCCTTACTGTAATTTAAGCGCATTGCTTCTTATCCTATCCTCATATGTTAAGGAAAACAATTTTTCGTCCTTCTCCTTGTAACCTCTTTTATTACTTGAAAACTGATATCATGTCCCTCTTCAATCTTCTCCTCCCCACACTAAACAAACCAATTTTTTTCAATCTTTCCTCATAGGTCAAGTTTTCTAGACCTTTAACCATTTTTGTTGCCCTCCCCTGGACTTTCTCCAATTTGTCCACAGCTTTCCTGAAATGTGGTGCCCAGAACTGGACACAGTATTGCAGATGAGCCCTATCAGTGCAGAGTGGAAGAATTGCTTCTCATGTCTTGCTCGCTACATTCCTGCTAATATATCCCAGAATGACGTTTGCTTTTTTTTTTTTGCAACAGTGTTACATTTTTTTCTCATATTTAGCTTACCCACTAGAATACCCATATCCCTTTCCGCAGTACTCCTTGCTAGTATGTATTTGTACAATTGATTGTTCTTCCTGGAGTACTGTGCATTGGTCTTTGTTCAATTTCATCCTGTTTACTTCAGACCATTTCTCCAGTTTGTCCAGATCATTTTGAATTTTATTCCTATCCTCCAAAGCACTTGTAACCCCTTCCCAGTTGGTATCATCCACAGACTTTATAAGTGTACTCTTTATGCCTTTATCTAAATCATTGATTAAGATATTGAATTAAATCAGAACCAGGACCAATCACTGAAGGAACCTAATCAATATGCCTTTCCAGCTTGACTGTGATCAACTGATAACTACTCTGGAAATTGTTCTCCAACCAGTTATGTCACCCACCTTACAGTAGCTCCATCTAGGCTATATTTCCCTAATTTGTTTATGAGACAGTCATGAAAAACAGTATCAAAAGCCTTACTAAAGTGAAGATATACCACATCCACAGCTTCTCTCCAGTCACAAGGCCTTGTTACCCTGTCAGAGAAACCTATGAGGTTGGTCTGACATGATTTGTTCTTGACAAATCCATGTTGGCTGTTACTTATCATCTTATTATCCTCTAGGTGTTTTCAAATTGATTGCTTGATTATTTGTTCTATTATCTTTCTGGGTACTGAAGTTAAGAGGACTGGTCTGTAATGCCCCTTATTCCTTTCCCAAGCAGCAGTAACCATGGAAGCTCTAGACCAGGTGCATGAACTTTTCCTGGCATGCCATCTTAGAGTAGAGCTTCCAGAGAAAATAATAGTAGAGCTCCCATCAAATCTAGGGGGCTTTGGAACACACCCTCAAGCAACATGGTGGTATAAACACATACCCCTGCTCTACACGAGAACTTCCACCAATGCAACATCCAATTGAGCTGAACTAGTGCCAGTCTGAGAGTGGGTAAAGCCGCAAAAATCTCCAGTGTGGACAGACACGTGTGATGAAGCCACTCAAGCTCATCAGGGATCCTCTGGATCTAAATGAGAGGGAGAGAGTCAGAAGCTTGGGAACCACCTTACCAGCAGGGTCCCAGGTTAACACTACAGCAGTTCTGGCATCAGCACCATCTGCAGGTAGAGGGATCCTCCTTTCCAGCCAGGAGGTGATTCTGGAGCTAAAGAGGAAGATCAAACAGCAGGAGATGAGTCAACCACCACCAAGGAGAGCCCCCTGAGCGTCATGCCAGAAAATCTTCAGGTGTTTCAAAAGTTCCCTGTTACTATTGAAGACATCAAGTAGTATTAACCTTCTTGACTCCTGTCGGTCACCAGCGGTGGGGAGCGAGCATAAGACATTTTCCCTCTTAAAGCGAAAGCCTCCCCTGCCTAAGGTAAAAGACCCAGCCATTAGTCAAATTGTCAGAGGCCATCCACCTATATGTTCAGCCCAGCCACCACTGACTAAGGATGGAGAATCACACTGTCCAGGTATGGGTTACACCTGTGGGTGTGGGGACAAAGGATGTCAGCGCTGGGCCACATTCCTGGGAGGCTAGGGATTGAGCTCAGGCTTTGGACACAAATTGTCCTTCGTGGGACCCATGACTTGAGCTGAAAAGGCCATGTACTACACAAGCAATAATCATGAGCAAACCACAGCACTTTCCTAGCCTTGAAGTTGGGAAGAGAGGGGAGGGAAGCAAACCACAACAGCTTTCTAGCTTTGAAGTTAGGGACAGAGGGAGTGAATCAGGGCAACTTTCTAGCTATGTGCTCCCTTTTGTCCTAACTTCACCACCTGGACAAGAATGTGATAAAAGGGTGTTATCTCTTCTTTCCCAGGCAGCATGCTTTTTAGGGAAGGCTCAGGATCTCTCCCTAGTTCTTCCCTTATTGCTATTTTGTTAAGAAGCTTCATGGTCATTCCTGCTGTTAAGATAAAAGTATGTGCTAAGCAAGTTTCATGGGAACTAACAAACAGGCGGATATAATTATACACCTCCTCCTAGCCATTAATATTCATTTTATAATCTTTTATATCACCAAACAGGGATTTTAGGGGATGTTGTAGAAGTGTCTGCATATACATATTATTTTAGATAACGAGTTGTAAAGTCGTGAACTTGGGGCTCACTTTGTTGGTCGTGAGGCAAAGGAAACGAGCGGACTAGAAGCTGTAACCTAATAAACGCGCCTTATCACTCCACCCGGCTCAGTCTCTCTCTCTCTTCAACCGACCCTGAAACCACAATAGAGTAGGAACATGCAACAGCTCCCAAAGTGACCCTGCTTTGCACCACGTATTAGTTTACTGCACAGACAGTCCTTTCCCTTGCTGGCAAAATTTGGAAAACTAACATATTTAAATTTGAAAAACAAACAAACAAACAGTTCTGAAAAGCTTGTGGTTTGGGTGGAATTTGCAATATAATCCCTCCTTCTACTCCCCCGCCCACACAGAAATTTTTTTGGGGGGGAATCAAAGGAAACAAAATTATTTTAATTTTTGTCAAAAATGTTCATGGGCATGAAAAGCTCAGGCCCATAATCTACTGGGAGCTGGTTTGGGAACTCTTTAGCCACATTGGTGAGCAGTTCCTCACAGGAAATGGCTCACTGAAGTCTCCCCATGTGAGTGTGCGCTCAGCAGTGTAAAATGTTTGCAATCTGGACCTTCCAGTGTAGGGGACAGCATGGAACGTTATCTAGTCCATCCCTTGTGCACTGTAGCATGATTTCATTGGGATCTAAACTCTACCTATCAGCTAAACTCTACCCTCAGCTTTGAATACCTCCAGCTGTTAGAGTGATTCACCCATCTCCCTTAGCAGCCTTGCCAGTTGTCTGTCCCCTAGCATTAAAAGGTTCTTTCTGAATCTGAACCTGCATGATCCCTATTGCCACATAAATGCATCAAAACCTATTCTAGTGAGAGGAATCAATGTGCTCTTTGGAACATTGCTTCCCAGATCTGTACATAGTTATTCCTCTTCCCATCTGCCATACTAAATATTCCCACTTCTCAAGAGCTCTCCCCCACAGATAGATGTCTATAATTTAACTCAGAGCTATATATTCTGTTTTCCTATCAATCCCAAATTACCCATCCTACCTGTGACACGGTGAGAGTTCTGCACAGAAAATCCTAGGGCAATGAAATATTTATTGATGGTTTAGCATCCTTTGGGATCATGACACTAAAGCTTCACAGAGCTTTGCACTTCAGATGGGCCCCAAAGAATAAATTAAAAGTATTCTTGTCTTTTGTGAGCGTGCCTTTTAAGACACCACTAAGAATAAATTTAACAAGAGGGTAAAGGGCAAAGTGTTGTCATTTCTGGGTGACAAGCAAAATACACTCCAATTTTGGCTTAAACAGTTTTGATTAGCCTTTATTTTGTACATTTTAAAACAATGCTATTAAAACCCATGAATTACATATAAAGGCAAAAACAAACAAGACAAGAAAAGAAAAGTAATTGACCAGGTAACACTTCCAGGGGACAGGGTGACTTTTTTTCAAACCTCTGATCTCTGCTATGTTCTTCTGCAGTGTCTTCTCCACTGTCTTTTTACAAATCTTCTATCACCTGTGCAGGAACTTTTCACACACTCAGTTATTCAGTCACCTCATCTATGGACTTATCCTTTCCAAACCCCTGACTAATTCTATGCATAAATAAAAATAACTAACCTAAACTAACATAGTTTGTTTAACCTATTCACATTTACTTTTATTTGTCTACTTCTATCATCTTGTCTATAGAATTGGCTACCGGCATTGTCTTTGGTGTGAGATCTGGGATGAAAATCAACCTGGGTGAGTGAATGGCCTCTTAAGACTAGGTGCAACATGAATGACACGTGATTTTTGAAGTAAAGCACCCATTTGTCACAGAATCTTGTTGGCCTGGGTGACTAAGAGGACGGGAGGACCTAAGGGAATTGTCTGTGATGTCTTAATTTGGTTTATAATGCCTAAAGGGTCACCATGCTGTGAACTTATGTTTGCCCAGGTTGGGTCAGTGGCCCTGAAGTTCAACACGAGAAAAAGAGGATGATTTTGGTTTGTTGCTGGGAATGTCCTTCCTGATGATAGGAACTGCACTGGGTCCTTTAGGCTCCTGATTTCCCTGGAAGCTAAAAGAGGTGAGCTAAGGGCTGGCGTTGCCATATTTGGAAAGGGCTCAGAAGTCATTCCAGCCATCTGGCCGGTGGCAAGCAGGGCACAGAGTCTGGCCGGTCAACTGACCAGAAATCAGTAGCACAGAGCATCAGTGGGGCCTGCCTCCAGCAGGAGAGCAGCAGACTGAGAGCAGCTGTGTGGACGACACTGGGAGCAGAGGAGTCGGTGGTAACAGTGTGCACTGGCCTAAAGAAGCTAGTGCGTCCCTCCTTTCCAAGCCGTATCAGCCACTCAGGGTCCAATTCTTCAGGAAGTGACTCATGAACCCTGAGGGAGCAGGTGTAGAAAGTGTCCAACTGCAAAATGTGTTGAAGTTCACCCTATTCTGTCCCTTTCTCCAGTAAAGTGTATTTGTTTAATTCTATATTGCATATGTTCGTGGGTAGGTACAGATTTGCCTATCCAAGCTGCCCAGAGTGGATGCAGGTTTTCTGATTACTGGGTTGGAAATTGTACCTCAGTGCAGCAAATTGTAGAGAGTCCCCTAAGAAGAAGGACCTGGCCCTTGTTGCTGGCAACACAGCTGACAGAAGGGTTATACATATAATCCACGTAACAGATGACACAAGTGAGAAGTTTATATATTACTTCTGTGGCAAACGGCCGGCTTCTCCCTAGTGGGTCTCGCACTTTGGCCTCTCTTAGTGGGCCAGGGCGTCTCCAGTTACTCCGTCTTCCCAGGGAGGAAGGTAGGGACCCGGGCCTGCCCGCTCCTCCAGGTCCCAGCCCAGGGGCCCTCTCAGTAGCAGCTATGTGCTGCTGGCACCTTATTTGCAGCTGCAGGCTTTTCCCTTGGGCTACTTTCCCCCCTGTCTTTCTGGCTTCCTGAGCCCAGTACCCCACCTCCTTCCCACACACCGCTGTGCTCCGTTCTGTTCTCCTCCACGACTCCACATACCACCGTACTCCGCTCTGTTCTTCTTCACAATCTCCACACACTCCTCTGCTCACCACACACCTACTCCTTCAACTCCCCCCTGACTCTCAGGAGTAGAGGGTTTTTATCAGGCACCTGGGTGGGGCCTTAATTGGCGTCAGCTGACCCTAATTACCCTTTGGCTAGTCTACAAGGAATAAAGACCGGATCATTCTAGCACTTACATAGCTCCCTTCTAGAACTTTCCCAGTGTCCTCTGCCCTTGCTATACCACACTTCCTTTGGAACTATGCATTCTTTATTGTTTTATAACATGGTTAACTATTGAATTTATCAGCAAACCATTTTTTCTTAATTAAGTTTCTCAGGGCATCCTTCACATCTTGGTTTCTCAAGCCGTAGATGAGGGGATTCACCATCGGGATCACCATGGCATAGAATAGAGAGACTATTTTGTCCTGGTCCAAGGAGTAGCTGGATGTGGGTCGGAAATGCAAGAAGAGAATTGTCCCATGGAATATGGTGACAATGATCAGGTGGGAGGTGCAAGTGCTGAAGGTTTTCCATCTCCTATTGGTGGAGGGGATCTTGAGGGTGGTGCTGAGGATGTAAATATAAGATGCCAAGACTGATAGGATAGTTACTATTTCAATTAGTCCAGCAATGTTAAATATCAGGAGTTCATTCGTATGGGTATTAGAGCAGGAGAGCAATAACAGTGATGTAATATCACAGAAAAAATGATTTATCTCCTTAGACCCACAGAAAGACAAACTGAAAGTGAAACTCGTGTGTACCATGGAATGCAACAGTCCAATTATGTATGACCCAGCTACCAGTGAGACACAGACTCTAGTGGACATGATCATTGTGTAGAGCAGTGGGTTACAGATGGCCACATACCGGTCATAGGCCATCACAGCCAGGAGGAAACATTCTGTAGTACCCAGAGCTATAAAGAAGTACAGTTGTGCTGCACAGCCAGCCAGGGAGATGGTTTTTCTTTCCTGTAAGAAGCCCACCAGTGTCTTGGGTGCAGTCACAGAGGAATAACCGATATCCAGAAAAGACAAATTACTGAGGAAATAGTACATGGGGGTATGAAGTCGAGGTTCAATCCTAATTAACGTGATCATTCCGAGATTCCCCACCAAGGTGATGCTATAAATAACTAGAAAGAATGCAAAGAGGATGGTCTGAAGTACTGGGTTTTCTGTTAATCCCACAAAAATGAATTCAATAACTTCTGTATGGTTATCCATAGCCATTTTCTCTCAATTGAGTTACCTAGATTTCATAAGAAAGAAGAGACAGACATCAGATGAGATTACATAGGCAGCTAAATTAACTGTGTAGCTGAACCACACAAATGATGTGGCAATCACTGTCTTGCCCCATAATCTTAATTCCTTGTGCATTGAGGCCTATGGTAGCAAGTGTGTCCATATCACAGTGACAGCATTTTACACCACATCCTGGTGCTATCTGGTGCTTTTTAAACATTATGAATGGAGAAAACCACTTGCACAATAGTGTCAAAACACAGAGAACACACATTCTTTCAGGCTATGTCTGCACTGTGAAAAAAAAAAGGTCTGTTCTTAACTATGGTTAAAATAGCAGTGAAAGTAAAACTCAGCTTTTAATTTGTTTTAGCAATTTGAGTTAAAGCCGATAGGGAAGTGTGGGGTTGAAATCACAGTGCTAACCCAAGTTAAAAGTTGAGTTTCCATATCCTCACTGCTATTTACACTTGAGGGAGCTTATGGAGGTTAGCTAAGCCATGAAAAGAACACATCTTTTTATGCAGAGTAGACATACCATCAGACCTTTACAAACAATCACACCAGGAATCTGGTTTTCAAACAGAGGCTCAATTAGAAACAAACGCCCATAGCAAAACTTTGCTTTAGAAAAAGTTCATGTTTAAAAGATTTTCATACAATGTCCGTTCACCAATCCAAACACCACAGCTATTTCCTTTCTTTCTAGTCTCAAATCACCTTTAGGACATGCTGGAATGCCTGTCTTTGCTCCCTTGCTCCAGTGAAAATGAACGATATTGTAAAGCACGAAGGATTCTTTCTGCAAGAATCAGACAGCTCACACAATACTGAAGAGGTTTATTCACGACACTGGGAAGTCTGATAAATCAGCTTCAACTTCATGGTATGACTGTGGTCAATTATATACACTTTCTTATCGATTACATAGTACGTTTTAAATTCTTTATCTATTCACTTACAAATACAGACACTGTCCCATCCGGAGAGAATGGCGATATTGGTTGTTACATGCATGCAGAGACACTTTAATCACTCTACTTACAACAAGGATGCTAGGGCTACACTCAGGGTGGGGGTAGGGTGGAAGAAGAAGGGCGGGTCCTTACAAATAGGTAGCAGGTGAGACAGAAATTCTAAAAGCAAATGTGCTGTTCTCATTGGAATTAGAATCACTAAGAGGACATCTGGCTTCCTGAGCCATTGGATGCTTGCACTAGCCATTGTCCTGGGGGCTCAGGTATGCTCGTTAACCAGTTAAATGAGTTTTGACCTACAGCTTGTTAGCTGAAAACAACCTCAAGCCTTACAATATGTAGGAATAGGAAGCAGTGGTTTTGAGTCTCTGTAAGGGATTGTGGTAGGATTTTAATTCATTGTTCTTATAGTGATGCTTTTCTTCTATTATTTGCCATGCCAAGTCTCTGTATTTAACAGTGTACATTTCAAATACTGTCAAGGGAAATCAGGACATTGAATGGGCCATCTTTTATGGTAGGGAAAAATCTAAATAAATACATACAATCCTCATGCATTTAGATTAAAAGATTTTGGGTCCAGAAGTGACCATTAGATCTCTAGTCTGACGCAGGTTATAGAAGTTCACCCAATTACTCCTGCACTGAGCCTAATAACTTGTGTTTGCTGAAGACATCTAGACTGGAATTGAAGACATCAGTAGATGGAGAATCCCCACAAACTTTTATAGTTTGTTCCAAGGGTTAATCACCCTCACTGTTAAGTTATCTACCACCTGCTGTTGTTGCAATAGATTTACATAAACAATCAGCATACGAAATCATGAGCAGATCATTGAAACAGAGGTTTGTGACACTTATATGTACCAAAGAAATACTCACTGCAGATTAAAACACATTTCTTACACAGAATAATTAGAAATATCAGATCACAGCTTGCACAAACACTTTCATAAATCTGAATCGGCACATGACTGATACATTTCACATTGCCTAACAGATCAATCATACCATTTCTATCCATAGAATCAATATTCTACTCCAGAAACATTCCACAATGAGAAACGAAGTGCCTGAATCAAAGTGAAGTCAATGGAAAGAATGCAGGGTACTGGAGGGAAAGAAAAATTGGAGCTGTGTGTAGTGCGTGTAGAGGGGTGCAGGAGGTAGAGGAAATTTGGACTGTGTGATGTGTCGGAGCATGTGGAGGGTAGGAATGAAGGGGAACATGGGTGTATACGTTAGCTGCTGTGTGCTATTCCAGAGCCATATATAGTAGTCAGAGTTGCAATGAATATGGCTCTAAATGTAACATTTTTTAAAAATACAGCTCTTTAAATCATGAGAAGCATCACCTGGTACCATTATCGTTGTGTTTCTGGTTTAGTGCTCTTCTATAAACTTAAAACTAAACACAAACAAGCCAACAAAGAAACAGCAATCAAGGAAATTCCCAGGGAAACCTATGTTAAAACAGAATTAGGGTTCAGAATATGTATCGGTAAAATAAATTACAGTAAGCTTGTGATTATCCCCTCAGAGCCTTCTGCATCCTGCCCGGCGCCCCCCTCCCGTGCAGGTCAATGGTCCCCTGTCCCCTTTCCCCCCAGTATGTCACTGATTGTTGCCCAGCTGAAACACTTGGGTGAATAAACTATTTGCCCACTAATTTTCTTCCAGCTCTGGTCACCAGAAATACGTGTATCTCCAGCAAGGTCAAGTCCATCCTCCTTGAAAGCTCATCCTGTTGTCTTAGGTGCATAAAGCAATTCCTGATTCCGAACTCCTCCTATTGCAGCTTAGACCACTTTTTGTTGTGACCTCAGCACCTTTATGGAGAGGAATCAGTCCCCATCCTCTTTTTGACATTTCTGTCTGGATCTGGGAAAGTTCTTTTCCTTTTCTTGTCTGTTCTCCTCACTTCACTCACCCTATTCCCTTAAATTTCCTTCTGCATTTCCCACAATCATAAAAATAATTTAAGCTCTATATTTTCGTTTCTTTGTGATCTGGGCCATACCTCTTACCAGCCTTAGAAGGAAAGCAATTCTTCAGAGACCAAGGGAATTTGCTGTACAGATGAGATGCTACTGGAGTGTTTTATTTGTTCTGCAAGCTTATGGGACTAAGCGATTTTGACATCTCCAAGCTGTGTGTCTCAGCTGACTCTTCAGAAGCAATCACAATTCTCCCGTGTCTTTAAAGAGAACAAGGATGTAAATTGATGACATAAATTTATACTTTTGAACTGGTTTGATGTATGTCTTGTTCCTCCTTTCGGAATAAAAATATTTATATCAGTGGAGGAGAAGGTTGTGGGTTAAGTACTCCCATTCCAACATAAGAAGGGAAAACAGACTCACAAAGGATGCTACAATCAGGATTCAGTTACATTCACTGAGCAGCGTGGGGCTGCTAGACTGACCTGGAACATCACAAAGCCTTTCAGAGCGGCAGAATCGCTGCTATAACTACTTTGAAAATGTATGTGATGGATAGATGAGGAATTTCTATTTCTCAGTATTCGACTGTTTTCCAAAGGAGGTAAAATTGTCAAGCATAGTGGCAGGAACAGGGTTAATATAATTCCAATCGCTCCCCATCTGTTCACTTTAGCAATGACGGTTCACAATACACTTTCTTTAGTTCACACATCTATTGCTTCTAGTGATCAAAGACCAACTATACATTATTGCCAGCTTTTTCAGCTGCTTGTGGAGGCACAATGGCCTGTTGCTCAGAGCATATCTGAGTGCCCAGATTTCTTTTCAAAAAAGGAATTTAGTAGTGGCCAAGTCATACTCGCGGAGGAACTGGTGAGCTATTCAAGAGGGTATTTGAAGGAAGTAGTTAAGCATTGTCAAAAAATTTCAAAGTCCACCACACACTCATCTGGAGGTGTCTGAGGGTGGCTTGTCAAGTAAGTGATTAAAAAAGGGGGAAGGAGAAAAGTTGGTAGAGGCAGCATGGCCTAGTGGCCAGTATATGGAACTGACATTCAAACTATGTGGTTTCTCACCCCAGCGGTGCTAGTCAATTGCTAGTGACCTATGACAAATCATTCCACTTTCCTGTCTCAGTATTTTTCATAACAATAAAAGAGGGATAATGACAGTTGGCTCCTTTGTAAACTGTTGGTTTTTTTTATCTGTTGGGGGAAAGCATTTGATAGAGAATTCGTTTAATGAGTGTCCTTAATGAGCCATCAACGCAGACCTGTCTGGCTCACATGGTTCCATGGTTCACATGGCTCATGACGTGTAGAGAAGTTGTTTTTCCAAAGTCATGAACACACTAAAATAAGTATAAAATACCCGCATAAGTCAGCAGTACTGTCCACATGTGCTGTTCTAGGATGGAATCCCACTAATAAAACCCTGACTGACAGATTTTTATTTACACTCTGGTCCATTTACTGCCCCCCATTGGCAGGCTAAGAGGATCCTTAGAAAGAACCAGGCTTTGCCCACGGCCTCAGAGATGTTCATGCATATCAGGCCCCAAGCCTGATCAACTCCTCACTTGTAGAGACTCCAGAAAGGCAGTGAATGGGGTGAGGGTTAGGATTACACTGCTCTACAAACACCTTGTAACACAGCACCTATGCACACAGCTTCAGGTTTGGCTTCACCACAGAACTGCCATGCAAACATGCCAGTCAGAGGCACCTTTGTGAACTGGGAAGCTCATTAACAAAACTCATTTCTCCTGGCATCACTTCTCACTACAGTGCATTGACCCAGACAGAGTCACAGCAAGAGGGGGCCAAAATAAGATCGTCGTCGGCAAAGGGCGTTTCCTAGCCATGCTTCCCAGGCAGTGGGACCCCTGCAGGGGAGGCACCCAGGTTGATTCGACTCCATGCTCTGGAAGGTGAGCTTAAACACAAAAAAGAAGCTTACAAGAAGTGGAAGCTTGGTCAGATGACTAGGGAGGATTATAAAAATACTGCTCGAACATGCAGGAATGAAATCAGGAAGGCCAAAGCACAATTGGAGTTGCAGCTAGCAAGGAATGTGAAGGGGAACAAGAAAGGTTTCTAAAGGTATGTTAGCAACAAGAGGAAGATTAAGGAAAGTGTGGGCCCCTTACAGAATGGAGGAGGCAACCTAGTGACAGAGGATGTGGAGAAAGCTGAGGTACTCAATGCCTTTTTTGCCTCTGTCTTCACAGACAAGGTCAGCTCCCAGACTACTGCACTGGGCAGCACAGAATGGGGAGGAGGTGAACATCCCACAGTGCTGAAGGAACAGTTGCAGGACTATTTAGAAAGATTGGACATACACAAGTCCATGGGGCCAGATGCAATGCACCCAAGGGTGCTGAGGGAGTTAGCTGATGTGATTTCAGAGCCATTGGCTATTATCTTTGAAAGCTCGTGGCAACAGGGGAAGGTCCCAGATGACTGGAAAAAGGCAAATTTGGTGCCCAACTTCAAGAAAGGGAAGAAAGAGGATCCAGGGAACAATAGGCCGGTCAGCCCTGGCAAAATCTATAGGCCGGTCAATCCCTGGCAAAATCATGGAGCAGGTCCTCAAGGAATCCATTTTAAAGCACTTAAAAGAGAGGCAGTCAACATGAGCAGTCAACATGGATTCACCAAGGGAAAGTCGTGCCTGACCAACCTGATTGCTTTCTATGAAGAGGTGACTGGTTCTGTGAATGAGGGGAAAGCGGTGGACGCGATATATCTTGGCTTTAGCAAAGCTTTTGATACGGTCTCCCACAGTATTCTTATCAGCAAGTTAAAAAAGTATGGGTTGGATGAATGGACTACAAAATGGATAGAGAATTGGCTAGAGCAAAGGGCTCAATGAGTAGTGATCAGTGGCTCCATGTCTAGCTGGCAGCCGGTCATAAGTGGAGTGCCCCAGGGGTCAGTCCTGGGGTCGGTTTTGTTCAACATCTTCATGAATGATCTGGAAGAGGGGGTAGATTGCACCCCCAGCAAGTTTGCAGATGACACTAAGCTAGGGGGAGTGGTAGATACCCTGGAAGGGAGGAATAGGATACAGAAGGACCTAAACAAATTGGAGGATTGGGCCAAAAGAAATCTGATGAGGTTCAACAAGGACAAGTGCAGAGTCCTGCACTTAGGACGGAAGAATCCCACGCACAGCTACAGACTGGGGACCGACGAGCTAGGCAGCAGTTCTGCAGAAAAGGATTTGGGGGTTACAGTGGATAAGAAGCTGGATATGAGTCAGCAGTTTGCCCTGGTTGCCAAGGAGGCTAATGGCATATTGGGCTGCATTAGTAAGAGCATTGCCAGCAGATCACGGGAAGTGATTATTCCCCTCTATTCGGCATTGGTGAGGCCGCATTTGGAGTATTGTGTCCAGTTTTGGCCCCCCCCCCACTACAAAAAGGATGTGGACAAGTTGGAGAGAGTCCAGCGGAGGGCAACAAAAATGTTTAGGGGGCTGGAGCACAAGACTTATGAGGAGAGGCTGAAAGAACTAGGCCTGTTTAGTCTGCAGAATAGAAGAATGAGGGGGGACTTAATAGCAGCCTTTAACTACCTGAAAGGGGGTTCCAGGGAGGATGGAGCTAGGCTGTTTTCAGTGATGACAGATGACAGAACAAGGAGCAATGGTCTCAAGTTGCAGTGGGGGAGGTCTAGATTGGACATTAAGAAAAAGTTTTTCACTAGGAGAGTGGTGAAGCATTGGAATGGGTTACCTAGGGAGGTGGTGGCATCTCCATCTTTAGAGGTTTTTAAGCTGAGGCTTGACAAAACCCTTGCCGGGATGATTTAGCTGAGTATAGTCCTCCTTTGAGCAGGGGATTGGACTAGATGACCTCCTGAGGTCCCTTCGAACTCTAATATTCTATGATTCTAAAAGACTGAGATGAAGCGGATTAAGTGTGGCCTCAGTGCACACCAGGCTTCCAAGTTAAATTCAGATTAAATGCATGAGCTACTCGCCCCTCCTTGAGATGATCTCAACTTCTTGTTTTCAGATGCCATCTTGTGGCAGAAGGAAGGAGAGCTTGGTGCAGAAGTCAGGGCCAACTGGATGTAGAGGGCGCTGGTCTTTGATTTGTCTGTTAGTGTGACGGGGCACATGCACAGGAGAGCTAAAAGGACAGACCTTCTGCCTCTCAAGAGCCTGGTTTCCATACCTAGCTTGGGAGTGTAATCCTGGGAAAGTGAGGGAAAAGCCTACACCCTAGTTAGAGGGAGCTCACTTTGGTTTTTGGCGATTTCTCGGCTTTTTTTAACAAACGGTCGAATTTTTCACGGCCTGCACCATCCCCTTACAGCCTCCCCTTCACCACACCATGTTCCATCTGATCTGGGCAGGGAATACACAGGTCTCCAAAAAGATTTCACTTCAAAGATCCCAAAAGCCATGTAGAAATCCTTCCAGGGGAATGTAGTGTGACTTAGAGCAATAGAGTCTTAAGACTTCTTCAAGTGTGGCGACTCTTCCTCAGGCACAAAAAGTGTCCAGTAGCTTAAGAATGAAAGGTACGAGACCTTACACTCTGGTTACAGGGCAGTCATTTTGCCTGGCATGTCAAAGCAAGCTGTGGCTTCAGAAGTGTGGCAAAGGAGACCTAAGCCCTGCTTTGAGGGTGGTCCTTAATCTCGGCCTATTACAGTGGGCCAGAGTCAAGAGCGGTGAAAAGGAGAGACCCCCATTCCCTCAGTAGAGGGCGGTCTCTTTGCCCAGGCAAATCTCTTGGGTATTAAGAGGGCCAATGTAGAGAGGAGAAAAAGGAAAGAGACCTGAACCCTGAGTACAGGGCGGTCCCCCTTCCTTTCCAAAAATACTCCTAGAAAGAAGAGGGAAAAGGTGTGGAAATGAACAGGTACGTGAGGACTCCTGCTGAGTCTGCGATTCCCATTGTCTCCATCATCCTCAGCGACAGCCTTCCTGACTTACCTTTCCACTCACCAAGAAAGTTACAGTTTTGTGCCCCCTAAACTTTACCAAAAAAGACACCCCTTGCTTGTTACACAGTCCTGTTAATAGGGTTAGTTGCACCCATGTGCAGGATCCGAATACTACGACAGGTACCTAAACTGCCTGAGCAACAAAATGTTTGACAAAGGACAGCCACATCAAACATTGCAAACACAGCCCTAAGAAAATTCACTGTCTATAAGCAAAGAGACAAAAGGCCTGGAACTCAGGAACAACTTACGGAGCTCTCCGCATCGATACAGTTAACACTAATTCATCCAGTAGTGTCTTTCTTGAGCAGAATAAAGCAAGAGGTGAAAGCTGAGGTTGGTTTGGCAGTGTAAATAGGGCAGGGCTGGAGGAAATGAGGAAGGCTTAGGTGGCAGTGAGAATATGTAAGGAGCCCCCACCTCACCTGTTCATTTCCAGACCTTTTGAGAATTGGCTTCTTGGGCAATTTCTTGGATTTTGGAAAAAAAAAAGTGGAATTTTTCATGGCCTCCACCATCCCCTTGCAGCCGCCCCTTCACCACACCATGTTCCATCTGATCCAGACAGGAATTACGTGGGTCACAAATAAGGTTTCACTTCATAGCTCAAAAAAGCCAAGTAGAAATCACTGGAGGGGAATTTGCTGGGACTAAGAAAAAAAGGAATCTCAACCCTTCTTCAAGGGTGGTCAGTGAGGCTCAGGTGGAAAAAGAACCCCCTAGTTTAAGAATGAGAGGGATAACACCTTACACCCTGGTTACAAGGCGTTCATTTTGTCTGGCACTTGAAAGTAAGCTGTGACTTAAGAAGCATGGTCAAGGAGACCCAAGCCCTTTTAAGAGGGTGGTCCTTAAGCCAGGGGCATTACAATGGGCCAGAGCCTAGAGGTCTGAAAAAGAGAGACCTCCATTTCCTCAGTAGAAGGTGGTGTCTTTGGCAGGGAAGTGCCGGGGGCCCAAGACAAGCTAGAAGGGGGGGACCTGCAACCTTCTTCCAGGGAGGGTCAATGGCAGAGGGAATTTGAAAGGCTAAGTCTTAAAGTGCTGAAAGCCCTTCTTAAAGGGTGGCCGAGCGCTCTGCCTCAGGTACAGAATGAATCCATAAAGCCTTTCTCTTGGCAACGGGTGGACCTTGATATCTGTTTACAGGGAAGTCCTTTTACCAGGTACCACAAGGGGGATTACGTCTATGTGGACACATGTGAATCCCAAGCCCCATTACAGGGAGGGCCATGTGTGCAATGTGTGCCTCGTTTTTCACTGGCCTTTCCTTCTCTTTTGCTGCAGTTTCTTTGGTGCTTGTGTCATCCTGTCCAGTTTGTCCTTTCAGTTGCTAGAAAGAGAGAGAGAGAGAGTAAAAGAGAGAGATGAAGCGGATTAAGTGTGGCTTCAGTGGACACCAGGTTTGCAAGGTAAATTCAGATTAAATGGATGAGCTACTTGCCCCTCCTTGAGATTACCTCAACTCCTTGTTGTCGGTAGCCATCTTGTGGCAGAAGGAAGGAGAACTTGGTGTAGAAGTCAGAGCCAGCTGGATGTAGAGGATGCTGGTCTTTGATTTGTCTGTGAGTGTGAGGGGGCACGGGCACAGGAGAGCTAGGAGGACAGACCGTAAGCCTCTCAAGAGCCTGGTTTCAATAGCTTGCTTTGAAATGGGAGTGTAATCCTGGGAAAGTGAGGGAAAAAAGCCTACACCCTATTTAGAGGGAGCTCACTTTGGTTTTTGGTGATTTCTCAGCTTTTTTCCTAAGTAGGATCCTTTTATCCTAAGTAGGATATTCCTACTTAGCGCCTGTTTCCCAGTCAGCAGAAGCTGTTTTAGGTATTTCCCACCCACAGCGTCATGTGACAGAAGTGCGGCTCTGCACTCCGTTTGTCTGGCAGTGTTTCTTGCCCACTGACAGGTGATGCTCCAGTGTTTCCTTCCTAGCACCTCCTGCCCTGTCAGCCGAAGTCACCTCAGTGGTTTTCCTGCCCAGCGCCTGCCGCCTAATCATAAAGTCTCCTCAGTGTTTTCCCGCCTAATGGCTCTGGCCCAGTCAGCCTGAGTCTCCTCAGGGGTTTTCCTGGCCTGCGCCTCCTGCCCCGTCAGCCTGAGTCTCCTCCGTGGTTTTCCCTCCCAGCGCTTCCTACCCAGTCAGCCTGAGTCTCCTAAATGCTTTTCCCTCTCAGCACCTCCTGGTTAGTCAGCCCGAATCCCCTCAGGGCTTTTCCCGCCTCAGTCTCCTCAGTGTTTTCCCGCCTAACTGCTCGTGCCCAGGCAGCTTGAATCTCCTCAGAAGTTTTCCCTCCCAGCGCCTCCTTCCTACTCAGCCTCAGTCTCCTAAATGTCTTTTCCGCCCGCCGCCTCCTTCAAAGTCAGCCTGAGTTTCCCTGGTGGTTTTCCCTCCCAGTGCCTCCTAGTCAGTCAGTCTGAATCTCCTCAGAGGTTTTCCCACCCAGCGCCTCCTGCCCTGTCAGCGTCACGTCTCCTCAGTGTTTTCCTGCCCAACAACTCTTGCCCAGTCAGCCTGGGTCCCCTCGGTGCTTCTCCATGGAAGAGAGCTGTTTGTGAATGCAGGTTGCGGTGGCTTTGATCAGTCACGGGTTGGACTAGTTGGCACTAGATGTCAAGTTTGACAAGAAGGCTAAAATACCACAACCGGCAACTGCTGCAAACTCATGGCACCTGGCATTGATAAGTACTCCATGTAGTGTAGCCCATTGGACTGGCCTGCTTGCTTGCTTTATATATGTATACCTTTTTTATAGATTTAAGTATGTTTGTTTGATTATCATAGAGTTATAGATTTATATTAAAGTATTTTAGCTGTAATGCAAGGTACCCTACCGGCCACATCCTGTATGAAAGCTATGCCGTTAGTATACATATACTCAGGCCACCAAGCATCTTTCAGCTGTGCCGCTTGCTCCCCCACAGGGCTTCAGAAGCTGGACAGGAGGATGACAGGGTCAGATCCTGGCTCTCTGCCTTGGGGAGTGGGAGAGATCCACAGGTGGGGTTGACTGAAGATCTTGCGCTATGTCACAGGCCTGCACCAGCCCCTCTACCATCATGACAGGGGGCACAACGCTGCCCCCCAATCTCAAGTGTGAGGCCACAGGTACCCCTCCAGCATTCCCCAAATACCCCCTCCCAGTACACACACATCCCTCCAGCACTCCCCAAATACCCCCTCCCACTACACACACACCTCTCCAGAAGCCCTGAAATACCCTCTCATGGAGCTGTCTCTGGATGTATGCCAGAGGACTGGACAAGCCTACAAACTCCACAGTTCTGATGAGAATCTGATATATATGGTCTTTGAGGTCATTTGTATATATCTGATTGCTTTTTTAATCTCATAAAGATTCAACAAAGTAGTTGATACATAAATAAATCAAATATACTGAAGGGGTTAGTATTTGTCGACAGATGTTAATAGCCTCATCACATTAACAGTTACAATTATTCATGCAGAATTTTCTGTCTGGATTCAGTCAAAGCATTCTTCACATCTTTTTTCCTCACGCTGTAGATTAGAGGTTTCAGCATGTGGGTCACCATTGAATAAAATGCTGCAATAACTTTCTCTGTATTCAGGGAGTAGCTGGACATGGGTCGGAAATTCAAGAGAAAAATCAGCCTGTGGAAGATGGTGACAGGCATCAGGTGGGAGGAGCTGGTGGAGTAGGATTTCCTTCTGTTCTCCATCGAGTGGAGCCACGGGAGATGGTGAGGATGTAAATGTAAGAGACCAGAACTGTCAGAATAGTGCTTATTGCAGTAAGCTGCACAATTACATGTTAGGAGTTCATTGATACGGGTGTCAGAGCAAGAGAGCAATAACAGTGGAGTGATATTACAGTAGAAATGATTGATTTTGTTAGAGCCACAGAAGGATAAACTGAACGTGAAATATGTATGTAACATGGAATGCAAGAGGCCAGTTGTATATGACTCAATTACCAAAGGAGGCAGAGCCTAGGGAACATGATAATTGAATAGAGCAGTGGGTTACAGACAGCCACATACCATACATAGGCCATTGAAGCCAGCAGAAAACACTTGTTCCTACAGAGCTCACGAGTAGCTGTGAAAGCCTTCATGTAACTTTGCTGGGTGTGCCTCTGCACTCTGATGGAGAAGTGAACAGAGCCTAGAGGGGTTTGCTGTTCACTGACTTAGCAGTGGAAGAGACAGTCAGGGCTGGAAAGTTAATGGGGGCACAGTGTGTCCATGGTCCAAATTGCACCCCAAAGGATGTCACGCTATAGTCTCAGCGGTCCCAATATCTCTCCACCCACTGAATGTCTCCGTATCAACCGTCACCTTCCACTCCCTCTGGCAATCAGATAGATCTGCACTCAGGAGCATGCAGTGTATAGTTCATGCATGTGAATAGTTCAGCGTGATCATTATAGGCCATTGGCGAATTGGCTGTGTGACTCTCCTTATGGAGGTTCAGTAACAGAATTTTAAATCTGTGAGGCTGGGGTGCAGCTGGCCTTTCCAAGGAGATTCTTGGCTCTCTATATCTCATGGTTCTTCTAAAAATTTTGGAAAGGATGTTAAGCCTCTTGTTATAGCTCTCATGATGCACTATAGTCACCCCACAAGGAGAGGGGATGGTTTTCACCATGGGAGGCATAGTCTAACTGAAGAAGTTGGTTCACATAGGAGAAGAGAGATGAGGCACCATGGCAAAATATCCAAATTGAAGTACGTGGCTTTTAATGAAAAATTGAACATTTCCATTGAAAGCAGGCATGTTGCGCCCTCACCCCCCAAAAAAATCTTATGTAAAAAAACATGACTTGCTGTTGAAAAATGGTTTTCATAGAAAATGTTCAACCAGTCACGCTTCAAGGTAGTAGCAGACTCCTAAGTCTTCACATAATGCAGCCACTAGAGGAAGACAGAGACACATCGTGTCGATTTGTGTCCCCCCATCGAAAATGTGCTTTAAAATTTTCTGACAGAAGAGTTTTCAGTGAAGAAATGCTGATTTGAAGAAATTGATTCCATCAAAACTTTCATCAGGCAGGAAGGGTGCACAGACGGCCCATTGCCGAGCTGGCTGGTTCACAGGCTTCCCGCCTTGTGGTCAAGTGAGTGAGCTCGCTGACAGTTCAATACCCCAAGCTGGCTAGGACATTCTGCAGTGCAGCCCAAATCAGCGATGGACTGTGTCACCCCTGCCCCGCAACCTCACAAGATTCCTCACAATGCCATGTTTCTACAGCTCCTACCTGGGCCACTCACAAACAGCCAGCAGCATGCAGGTCATACCCTGAATGTCTGTACGTGGCCACAGTTCTGGTTCTGCAGCTCTGATCCCCACAGCCAGTCAGGAAATATCAGCCACACTGTAGCTCCTACCAGCTTTGGCTATTGCTTGCAGTGTGACCCTAGCACAGTCCCAGTCCCAAATTTCCCCCCACTGCCCTCAAAATAAAGGTGTACTCTATACTGTCCAGCTCTCTCCTGAACAGCTGGGCTATTTTAGGTCCACTGTCCCTGCAAGGGAACTATATACAACAGCTTGTCACTCTAAATGGAGTAACCACAGTTTACAACCACTTGATTGATTAGTTGAGATAAAGTACGTTTTTTCAACAGAAGACAGGATTTTAAGTGAGTACAAGTAAAGGGACATTAAAGTCAGAAATGGTTACAAGAAAAATAAAGATAAAATGCTTCCTGATACTACACTTAACAACTGAGCCTTGGTTTAAGGTGAAAATCTTACCATGGGTTTTCAGTAGTATTGCTGACCATGTTTCAGGTCAGGATCTGGTTCCAAGGTCCAACAGCTGTTTCTTTTGTCTTCTTAGGTGAAAAGAGAAAGAGAACTTAAGGTGTTTTTGCCCCTAACTTTTATAGTTCAATCACCCTTTGAAATGCACTTTCCTGAGAGTGACCCCTAGATAAACTTCTTTCCAGCCGAAAGCAAGGAAGAGATTTTTGTTTTTTATTGGGTTTTTTTGGTGGTTGTTTAAGATGCAGACCTGTTTGTTCCTGCTCCATTTTCTTGCCAAAGAATGCCCACTTGCTAGATGATGGTCCATCAGCTTTGATGTCACCTGTCTTGGGTGTCAACTTGTCCTTTGCCTTTTGAGACACAGGTTTACTCATTTCCCAGATGTTCTGGCAAACACACTTCAGTCATGATTTCAGCTTACGTTCATAACTTAACATATAATATTGCTGCATGCATTTCATATCAATGACCACCAAGCTATTAGTTTTCAAATGATACCTCTGAAGGCATATTTTGTACAAAGATTATTACAGTAGCATGTGGGGTGTGAATACAGGGGTGCATTTGGTCACACAGACCAGCTCGCCAGATTATTCCATCCCTGCCAGATGGGCAAGCGAGTTGTCTGACTCCACAGATGGTCACTCTCTGGGCTCTAAATGTTTTGACTGTTCTAGTCTTTGACAGAAAAATCTAGTTGGTTCAGATGAGTCCAAATTTTTCCATCTCCTCCAAATGAGACAATTTAGACATTATTGAAAGAAATGTTTAAGGTAAAAAACAATTTTGATTTTTTTAAACTTTTTTTTGAATTTTATTGAACCTGACACTTCCTATTTTTGTTTTCTGATTTGGAACAATTTATTTTAATTTTCAGAATTTTTCACAGAAGAAGAAATCCAGGTTCCAATCAGCTCTATTAAACTGTACGTGTGTCAGCCTTCCCAGAGAGTTGCTTAACCTTCCACTTACAAAATGAATGGGCTGGTGTCATTAGACACTTTGGTCTCAAATTTTAATTTCAATCTACAGTAGCCATTGTTTTTCTAAGGTTCCCAAAACTGTGGAGCTATGAATAATGGATGAAATATGATTGCAAAAATCAGAAACCAGTGATCACTGGCCAATGGCTTACTTCAATAAGGCTAATAAAAATACAGACTCTTTCCATTTAAAATTTTTTTATGACATTCATAGCCACATCTATGTGAAGGGGGGAGTAGTCAACTGGTAATTTAGGCTGAAATTTTCCTGAAATCAAGTGACTTTGGTGACTAAATATACCAGATTTGAGCACCTAAATCCCTTAGATTTGTATAAAACCTCATTCTTTAATGAGATATTTTCTTCTACACCACGCATTCATTATTGATTTATCCAAATATTACGAATCACATTTCTTAACCACTTCCTCACAATGGAGTCCCTCAGGGCATCCTTCACCTCCTTGTTCCTCAGGCTGTAGATCAGGGGGTTCAGCATGGGGATCACCACGGTGTAGAACACAGCGATGATCTTGTCTGTGTCCAAGGAGTAGCTAGAGCTAGGCCGCAGATACATGAAGAGAATTGTCCCATGGTAAATTGTGACCCCTGTGAAATGGGAGGCACAGGTGCTGAAAGCTTTGAGCTTCCCCTCAGCAGAGTGGATACCCAGGATGGTGTGGAGGATATAAACATAAGAGATCAGAACTGTCAGAATAGTGATGATTTCAATAAAGCCAACAAGGGTGAAAAGCAGGACTTCATTGATGTGAGTGTCAGAGCAGGAGAGTGAGACCAGAGGAGTGATGTCACAGAAGAAATGATTGATTTCATTAGAGCCACAGAAGGACAAACTGAAGGTGAAATCTGTGTGTACCATGGAATGCAACAGCCCAATGATATATGACCCAACTACCAGTGGGATGCAGACCCTAGGGGCCATGATAACTGGATACAGCAGTGGGTTACAGATGGCCACATAACGGTCATAGGCCATCACGGCTAGCAGGAAACACTCTGTGGTCCCCAGGGCTATAAAAAAATACAACTGTGCTGCACAGCCAGCCAGAGAGATGACTTTTCTCTCTTCTAAGAAGCTCACCAGTGTCTTGGGTGCAACCACAGAGGAATAACAGACGTCCAGGAAAGACAAGTTACTGAGGAAATAGTACATGGGAGTGTGAAGCTGGGGACTGATCCTAATTAACATGATCATCCCGAGGTTTCCCATCAAGGTGATGAGGTAAATGACCAAGAACAACATGAAGAGAGTGGCCTGAAGTGTTGGGTTATCTGTTAATCCCACAAAAACGAATTCAGTGACCATCGTGCTGTGGTTTCCCTCATCCATCTCCTCCACGATACTTTATCTGCATGGAGTGAAAAACATAGCTTAAGAATAACTGTACCAGATGAGATCAGTGGTTCATCTAGTTCGATATCCTGTCGCTAACTGTTAGCAATACCACAGGTGAAGTTTCTTCTATATTCCTCATAGCATTACAGCATAACCTGGCCTGTGGCTGGAGTTTCTTCTTTATTCTCTGACTTACAGATGTCTTTATATACTATTTTTTAAGTTGTGGCAGTATTCATTCTGGCTGTCTTTCCTCATGCTTGATTTGTATTTAGTATCTAAGGATAACACTGAGATTAAAAGCTTTGGGAAGTTCTCAAAGGCATCATTGAAAATAAGCCCGGTAAGGAATATTCATTTGTAAACATTTGCGAAATAAAATAAACTCTGTTCCTAAAGTGGACATCTAAATTCTTCCAAATCATAAGGTAGGTTCACACCTGACATTTTTAAAATTAACTGATCTGCGCATTCACTGTGCAGTTTGACATCCTGGATTAAATGCTGTGCTGCCAAAACAACATTGTCTTCATTGCATTTCCACCAACAGGGAATGTGGTCCCCTGTTTGTAAATTGATTGCCAAGTCTCTGACACAGGTAGGAAGAAAAATACATAACATAACAGTGATGAACAACAGACATATACGTTCATTTTTCAGCACCAGAAGCGTCTATTAGATCATCTTGTTTGATTTCATATATAACAGGCAACAGAACCCTGTCCTGTTATTCCTGTATGGAACCTAATGACCACTGTCTGACTAAACCATGTCTTCTGTGAAGGTATCCAATCCTGATCTGAAGACTTCAAGTGATGGAGTATCCATCACTTTCCTTGGCAATATGTTCCAATGGTTAATCACTCTTACCGTTAAAAAATTGTATCTTATTACTAATTTGTGTTTGTCTGGCTTGAACATCAAACCATTGACTCGTGTATTTCTTTAGAGTAAAGTTCCCTTAATCACCAGTATTATCTCCCTGTGAAGAGTACTCAGAAACTAGACATGCGCTCATAGATTTTTTTTTATGTTGGGCCAAATTCTTATCCCTTTGCTCATGTGGAACAGATCCTTCCTCCTAAAGGAGTCTCATTTAATTTAATGGTGGCCACAGCTGGAGTAGGATGATACTCAGCATGAGAAAATAATTCAGATTCTAGTCTTTTGTTTACTTTGTTGACCTTCAAAATCTGCCCTTATCAGGCCATAAGTGTGTAATTAGCTAGAATAACATCAAAATTAATTGATAGATTTCAAGTAGGACTAAACATTCCAAGACCTCAATCTGTCAGAAAAGAAAATAGACCCTAACACCATGTCTTTAAGAAAGGGTTTCTATCCACCCCTGAGCTTTCACAAGTTGAAGAAGGTCAATAGACTTGATCACTGTTAAGATCAGGGGGGAGTGAACCTTCCACTGTAAATGCAATGTCCACAGTCCCAGATATTCAAAGACGAGGACTGTAAGTGGGTGCTCATCCTCTGAACGCTACAGTCACAGCAGTGCATGAACAGAAAGATGGATTTTTCTTATAACTAGGACTGTCTCAACCACTGTCACCATCCTTATAGGATCTGGGGATAGTTCTTTTCTCCAAACTATATGCACCCTGGTCCCTTAATTTCTCCTCAGATAATAAGACCCAACTCTTGTGAAAGCATTTTACATCTCTAAATCTCAACGTGCTTTTCACAGGAGGTATCATTCTCCCCGTTTTACAGATGATGGAATCTAACACAAAGAGAGGTAATGTGGTTTGTCCAAGGTCAGCAAGCTAGCTAGTGGCAGAGACATCCTGAAAAAATTTTGAGATTTCAATTTCCCCCCCTTTCTTCACAGGAAAAACGTGATCCATTTCAACATTTTTTTCACACAAAAACCAAAGATAGCTCCCCGCCCAGTGGTTAAGTCATTCATCTGAGCTGTGGGAAAACCAGGTGCAAGTTCCTTCTCAGAATCAGGCAGAGCAAGGACCAACCCAGGTCTCTGATTTGCCCGGTGACTGCCATAACATTTAGCAAGAGCCTCATTCTCTTGCTCTGGTTTTGATTAGAAAAGTCATCCATTAGTCTGAGAAATCTTTCCCAATGAAATTTTCATTGAAACTGATATATTCTCACAAATAGGCATTTTCCAATTAAAAAATGTGTCCTTGGAAAATTTCTGATAATTTCTAAATAGAACCCACATCTTTGGAGCCATAGTCCATTATTCTAGCCACCAGGTCACAGTTAGGCTTGCTGATTTTGGTTGGATGTATTCCTGTGGGTTTCATCCCATGACATAATCTTTGATTCCTGGAGACTCCAGGACAATCTTGGAGGATTGGCAACCCCAGCCACAGTAAAAAACTGTAGTTGTTCATTCTTCTTTCCTGAACAAACCCAGATCTTACCTGTGGGAAAGAGTTATGATAATCCTGCACAAACCATAGAGGTAGTGAAACTGGAGGGTTTTCCTCGTTTTGAAACCATTTTGGACTGAGTGAGTGAGATGACTCAGAGCTCTATGCTTTATCTAAGCTCATAAGAATCTCTAGTGAGACCTTGTGTCTAGGGAACCATGAGTCTGTTGCTCACAGGATGTTTATTTATACATTTGAAATGATTCAGTTTCATCTGCTGTTTTTGTTTTTGGAAAAAGGGATCATAGTCCAGGAATAAAAGATTGTAACTAGTGAGGCCAAAATTTTTCCATCTTTATTTTATTGTGAAGAAAAAATATGTCAACTAAATGAAAATGTGCACAGAAGTGTTTCCTTGGTTTTTTTTTTCTTTTGAAAAATGGGAACGTTTTTAGTTGCTTTAAAATCCAAGCATTTTCAGATTATTTTTATAGAATTTGGGAGTTGTATTTTTGATTTAGGGCAATTTTCAACCATTTTTGTTTAGTTTTCACCAGTTGTATGCTGAAAATTAATAATTTTCAGTTGTTAAACACTGAAAATATTGAGCTTTGGTTGAAAAAAATCAATTTTTTTATTGAAAATATCTGTTTTTAAAAAAAAAATTATTTCCATTGAAAATTTCCATGGAAAAATGCCCATTTTCTGACCAACTCTAGCTATTGCCAACACATGCAGGCTCCAGTATAACACAAAATGTAACTGATACAACCCCACTATCTCCTTTGGAACCAGTTCATTTTGTATGAGCTGGAATGGGCTGCAGATCAGGAATACGATGAATTCACAGAGCCAAATGGGGAGTCATGTTGATAAAAAGGTGTTTCTTATAGGCCAAATGCTTGGCTAGTGTAAATTGCAATCAGGGGAGCCATTCATAGAGTTTAAAGCCGGAAGGGACCATCCAGTCTGACCTCTTGTATATCACAGATCAGCACCACCACCCACATACTAAAACCCAACAACCAAACTTAGGGCAAGATATTACAGCCCAGAGGAAACTCAACACAGGCAGAGCATAGGAAGGGATTGAGGTGCACCAGTTTCCAAGGCCCCTGCAATGGCAGGGAGTTGATTACGTGATACATACCTAGATGATACCAGCAAGCCATCTGCTACACGCACTGCAGAAAAGGTGATTCTCCATCCCTAAGGTCACTGCCGATTTGACCTGGGGGAAAATTCCTGCCCGTCCCCACATGTTACCCTGAGCACTTGAGCAATAACCAGTCAGCCAAGTACCTGAGAGACAGATTGCTCAGTGCCGCCTCAGAGCCCGGGCCACACTTGCTGTGGTGCTTATCTTCTAAAACTGTGAGCTCCCTAATACATAAATATGGGTCATCTTATGTGCATAAACATAGCCTGGAACTTTCTGGGTGCTGAAGGAGGGCAAATAAATGCTGCTGCTGCTGCTAATACGTGTGTTCATTTAATCAGATATTTTCTGTCATAAATCCCGTGGCAAATTGAATGACTACAAAAAGTAAAGGTCTCAGTCTAACAGTGCCCACTATATATAATTTATATTGAAATAATTTAGCATCATTTGTATGAAAAAGATGTGAGATTAACTCAGCGTGAGACTTTGTCTCCTCCTAGGGGCTGCACCTTGTAAGAAGTTGACGATTGTTCTTTCATGCTAACAGCACTAGCTCTTAAACTCAAGCGATAGAGGCCATTGTCTTGGTATCAAGAGTCCCTGAGTTTCAGTCCTCATTGATGCTCCACATAGGGGCTGTGAAGGGGAGGGGGGGAAGGGTCATCTCATAATGATTAGCTGGTTGAATTAGGATAAAAATCCATTTCTTGGGGTTAATGCTATAGATAGGAATTACAGATAAATTACAGGTTAGGAATATGTGTATAGGATTCTGACTATCATGTCATTCCAAATATAAATGAGATCATAATACACACATTTCTCAGACATAATTAATCAACCTCAAGTTAATAAGCACATTTATTACTGAATATTGTCTTCTCCATCACTTTCCTCCATCACTTGTTTCTCAGGCTGTAAAGCAGAGAGTTCAGCACGGGGATCACCACCGTGTAGATAACAGCAATGACTTTGTCCTTGTTTGGTGAGTGGCCGGAACTGGACCGTAAATACATGAAAGCCAGAGTTCCATACAGGATAGTGACACAGGCAAGGTGAGAGGTGCAGGTGGAAAAGGCTTTTTGCTTCCCCTTGCTCAAGTGGATCTTCAGAACGGTGGTGAGGATGCAAGCATATGAGAGCAGAATAGCCAAACTGGTGATAGTTACAATAAAGCCCACCATGTTAAAGAGCAAGCTTTTGCTGACACGGGTGTCAGAGCAGGACAGTGTAAGCAGCGGAGGGATGTCACAGAAGAAATGGTTGATGGCATTGGAGCCATAGAAGGGATAAGCTAAAGGTGAAAGCTGTTTGAATTGTGGAATACAAAATGCCATCCATTTAAGAACCAGATACCAATATCTCATCCTGGATCACAGCCTGCGTTCATGCCTGTTATGAACATGCCGGGTCCATACCGCCAACATTCCTAGGAGCTCATTCCACTAGAGTTCAGTTGTCCTCAGCACCCTACCTATTCAGGATATTTCTCGGGCCACTCTGTGGTCATCTGTGCACTGCTACGTGGTTGTCTGTGCGTACCCCACTATACCATCACACAGCAAGCTCAGGACAATGAGGGATTCGGCAGAGCGGTTCTGCAAATTTCATGGCCATGAACTCCGCCCACCTCTGGAGGTAATGCTGGTGAGTCACCTACATTCAGAAAGGACATGAGCAAGCATTTGAAGAAGAATGAACGGTTACTTACCTCGTAACTGTTGTTCTTCAAGACGTGTTGCTCATGTCCATTCCACAACTCACCCTGGCAAGAAGGAACTGAGAGGGAGGGGGCACATACGCGCACCACTGCAGAGGGCACTAGAGCTGGCCCAATGTTAGGGGAAAAACTTCGGGCAACAGTGCATGTGGCATACACACACCCCTGCATTCAGAATGGACATGAGCAACAACATCTTGAAGAACAACCGTAACAAGGTAAGTAACTGTTCTTTTTCCAGCTCTCAAATAATTCGTATGGCTCTTTGCTGTACCCTCTTCAGTTTTGCAATATACTCTCTCTAAAATGTGAACTCCATAGCCGGAGGGGGTATTTTAATATTAGTCTTAGCAATGCCATATACAGAGTACAAATTGCCCCATTGCTGCTAAGATGAGAGAGGTTTGCAGGACTGGTCCCTGAATCCATGTAGGGGAGATTTAGCTGACCTTACTTTACTACAGAACCTGGACTACAGACCACGTAGTCAAAGGGAAATGGCTACTTTTCTTCTTATAAATTAAGGGAGAAAATTCCAGTCATTCCACATTCCCTCTGTGCTTCAGTTTCCCCATGGGTAAAATGGGGATAATGCTACCTAGCTTCTGTTAAAAATGTTTTGAAACATACTATATAAGCGTCGAATAGTAATAATGCTTGGCAATAGGACTGCCTCTTTTTCCTTTTTATAACACCCCTTTCTAGGCCTCTTGGCAGGTCTGAAGTCTCCCCTCTGTTCGATTTTCCCTAAATTGAATTTCCAGTTACCTGAGCCTCTCAAAATACTAACCTATGGAAATTAATACAAATATACATATTCTGTTTTCTTTCAAACCTGGAGATGTCCTGCCTACCTGTGCAATGGACACTTTTTTCATGGAGAGAAAGAAACTGGCTTGCCGGTGAGTTTCTCTTAAAGTGTATATATTTGTTGCATGACCCTTTGGGATCCAATCACAGGAGCTCTGTTCTCAAAATGGGCTCTGAAGACTCACTCATATTTGTGTGCTATTTGTTTAATTCTGTTTTTACGTGGAAGGCTCTGAAGGAATACCAGACATAAATGATACAAATCAGTGTAGCTCTGTTGATTTCAATGGAGTGCTGTTGAGTTTCACTGGCTGAGGTTTTGGCTCATTGACTTCGATGGAGGTACATCAGTTTATACCATCTGGAGGATTTGGTACTATAGGAATGATTTTAAAACTGCACTGTGGAAATACAGGTGCAATTGTGGAAGGGAAATATAGGTTTTTATAATGGTACCTACATTCAACATGCAGAATGTCTTTTCAAGGACACGTTCAAAACATCTTCACTGGCAGGGAGATGCACTGGGTAATCTTTTCCATCTCTATGGCCTAGTCTACACTTACCCAGAAATTCGGCAGCAGTCGACGGGAGTTATGCAAGCTACACAGAGTACCTTGTGTAACTTCCCTCGACTTTGTAACTTCCCTTTAGTGTGCTGTCTCCGCTGTGCTCTGCTGACGGGAAATGCGTTCCCATCGACGCAGCACTATGCCTTTTGAGAAAGTGGTTTAATTGAATCGACTTCCAGATCATTAAGTGGAAGGGAAGACCCACTCAACTGATCCGGATAGATCGATCTGACAGTGGCTAATTTGCTGCCATCGGTGTGTACATAGCATATGTTTTAGATTAGGTAGTCACTGAAGAGACATGTCAGTCAGGAAAATGTTACTTAGCTGATCAAACAAATCAATCGCTGGGCAGAAGCAAGAGTTACAGAGACATGTAACAATGGCCTGTGATGGGATCTTAGATGGGGTGGGTTCTGAGTTATTACAAAGAATTCTTTCTGGGTGTCTGGCTGGCTAGTTTTGCTCACATGCTCAGGGTTTAGCTGATCGCTATATTTGGAGTCAGGAAAGAATTTTCCCCTAGGGCAGATTGGCAATGGTCCTTTGAGTTTTTTGCCTTCCTCTGCAGCATGGGGTACAGGTCACTTGCTGGTGTATTCCCTGGACCTTGAAGTCTTTAAACCATGATTTGAGGACTTCAGTAACTCAGTCATAGGTTGGGGTCTATTTCAGGAGTGCATGGGTGAGGTTCTGTGACCTGCGTTGTGCAGGAGGTCAGACTAGATGATCATAATGGTTCCTTCTGACCTGAAAGTCTATGAGTCTGTCACTAAAAGAAATATTGTTAAGCAAGCAATCTTAAGCTGTTAGGCTGATAGCTAGATTTCCCTATACCAATTCTAAAATATATCCAGACTGTTTTCCACAGACATCTGCCCCAGCGTATTCAGAGAGAGAGAATGCAGAATCAAGTCCACTTCATGTGTTCAGTGTCTGACCACCCCCACTTCCACTTTGCCTAGTTTATGCCTACAGAGGCCTAAAACTGGCTAAAAGCAGCAAGCAGAATAAATGGCAGTCCATCCCAATAAATGGCAGTGGCTTGGACACCTGGCTGGTTGCTAAAATGCCCATGTACACTACAACTAACAATGATATTTACGCAGGTGGCTGTGTTCAAGAAAATATGTTACACCCCGAGGGAAACTGGGAACTTCAGAGGGATGAACCCTCTTTTTCCAGCAACCAGAAAGCATAGTAAAACTCTGAACAGAAGACAGGTAACAGCTTGGCTTTCTGACCAGGATTCTTACACTTCACACAAACCAGCTTGAACACATTTTAAAAGAAACAAGACCATTGCTTCAGAGGTAGATGTATAATGGCAGGCCAATTTGGAGGCTATGCAGCAGTTCTCCAAACACAATAGTGGTTTTAAGTATATCTTCACAGTGATAGAAATTCTTTCAAAATATGTCTAGGCCTTAGGCCTAAAAGATAAAAGGGGTGGTGAAATATCCATGTCCTGTAAAATTATTTTCACTGAAGGTCGCCTGCCTCAGAAAGTACAAGCCGAGGGGAAAAAACAATTTTTAAACAAACCTTTAAGCAAGTTCTTAAAGTGACATGATGTTTGTCATTTTGTCACTAATAATGAAGTCAAAACTTGGGTTCTGGATCTATTTAACTGAACTTTAAAATCTCAGATGTAGAAATATTTTGTGTTGGGTTTTTTTATATTCATCCTTTGTAATTTGATCTAATTTCTGCTTTGTATGAGGGGTTTTTTTGGTTTGTTTTTTTGAGTCTCAGTTCATTGAACATCTCCCCGTTAAGCTAAGGTAGTGTTTTACTGTGTACTTCCTATCTTTCCTAGACATTGTGCCCTTAATAATGTCTGTTTAAAAAACTGGATAAGGATTTTCCCACCACAGCCCCTCTGCTTCGGTTCTCCTCTGGCACATAAAGGACTCAAAGACCCTCCAGCATACAGTCACCAATGCTTTTATTTACCAAGCGTATGTGATTTCCCCACCACCATACAGTGCTTTGCTTCAGCCAGCCATCTCTGAGGCTGTTCAAGGAGACAGGCAAAGCCTCTACACTACCTTCCCTTCTCAGCCCCCTCTCTGCTCCTCTCTTCCCTTCTGGGCCAGCATATAAAGCCTCCCACCCCCACCCCCACCCCCACCCCCGTTAGCTGCTGCCCCTTGCCTAATGAAGCTTGGGCAACTGCTTAACCTTTGTAAGCACACAGCTGCCTCCCCTCAGGTAATCAGGCAACAGACCAGCTAACCAACTCTGCTGCCTCTCAGCTATTTTGGCTGGAATGACAGAGGGTTGGCCAGGGGGTCACAGCCAGCACCCTGTTACACACCTCACCCCCCACTCACAGAACCATCAGGTTCCTTCTTCCTCTTGCCCTGTTCCCTCTACTGGGGGGATTCCCTCTTCTTCATCCCAGATGAGTACTCTAACCACTGGGCTAAAAATCTAAGGTGGACACTGCCTGCCTAACTCATTGTCACAAGAAGTATCTTAGGTGCCTAAACTTCCTGTCTCCAGCAGAGCAGCTCCTGACTGTGGATCTTGAGCAGAACTAGGTGCGTCCCTGCACCCTGGACCTAGGCACTGATCTCCCTGAAGGTCATCTCCCATTGGTTTTCTAGTGTGCTGGCTTCTGTGGCTCCCGTTCTCAGGCACCTGTCTTTCCCCATTCATTGGCTAAGCACCTAGGCACCTAACTCAGGCTTTGTGAATTAACAGGGGTTTGGGTTTTTTCAGTGATGAAAAGGTAGGCATGGCAACACTCCGCATTACAACACCCCCATGAAACTGGGCCATGGAGCATGGGACACCACAGTATAATTAAAATAAATTGAATGCCTGTTTAGAGCAGAGCCATGCTGTAAAATTAGACAATCTGTAGCTAGTTGATGTTCCCTAAAGCTGAGAGCAAAGAGTTACCCTCCCTTGATTAACCAAAACCCTGATTTCCATAGACGGTTTCAAGTTTCCTCCAAGATCTTTATTTAAATAGGAATGCTTTGCAATTGCTCCTCATTGGCTGCAACCAAAGCTCACTGAAGCTAATAGGAGTCTTTCCACTGACTTCAGTAGACATCATATCAGCTCCTATGTGTCTTCATTTCTGCTATGGTTCATGTCACCAGTCAAATGATTTTTCATGGCAACCTCACTCTACAGATATCGACTCAAAGACTTTAAGGCCAGAAAGGACCATCGTGACCATCTAGTCCGACCTCCTGCACATCGCAGGCCACAGAACTTCACCCCCATTACTGAATCCAGGGCACGAGTTCTAAGTAGGGAAATAAGCATCTTTTTTTTTTTTAAATTACATCTGCTGTCTGATTTTGGAAATGGCAGCGGAAGGTTCCCAGGGTGCATTGCATTTTGGGAGCTATCTTAGGGAATGATTTGCAGCAGTGAAAGTACAGCAGTTTTCTGAGTCTTCTGGTTTATAAATGAAGTGACAGCTTATGTGGTACAGTCAATGCTACCCACCCAGGAATGGTGTTTCAAGCTAGAGGGTGGGTAACTCGGGTTCTTAATACCACAGCAGCAACGTGAGACGGGAATGGGAGTTGATACCACTGCAGAGGCAAAACAGACAGCATCTGACCCAGATACACACAGCTCAGCATGTACACACTCAGAAACCTACACTGTTAGAAATGCCCTTTGCTCAGACATACATCCAGATACTCTCACAGACACATCCATATTCACAGACACATGCTGCCACAACACTCCTCACACATAACATACATGCATAGACACAAATGCACCACAAACACACATGTATCCAGATACACTCAGTCATGAACACAAACACATTTGCCAACATCGCACTGACCACATTTAACACAGGCCCATAGAGACAAAGACATGCTTATTCATCTAGATACACGCAGTCACATTCACAGAAACACACACAGGCTTACCACCCACAACGTATAGCAATAGGCACAACACTCCATAAACACACACAGTTACCTTGATATGCACTCACACACCTGTACACCCACAGACATGCAAATGCTGCCACAACACTTCACACACACAGCAGGCTCCCATAGACACAAACATGCCAGAGACACACACTGATTCCCTCTGGCTTACATGTATGCACACACCCAGTATAAATATCCAGATAAACATTGCTTCCAGAAACACAATATACGTATAACCCAGATACGCATGCACACGCACAAACACAACACACTGGCAGTGAAGAATCTTCCACCAGCACCTTACATCTTACAGCATCCATCTCCTCATCGGTTGTGCATATCCATTTAATTTATACAGGCACTAAATAGGCAAACTACCCTCAGTCAGAGACCACCACTCCACTCTGCCAATACACTAACTTGCTTCAGTCCTCATGCCCCGACCCTTCTTTCAAAGGCTGTTTCAAAGTCCCTAACAAAAGATTTTCCTCCCCAGCCCTCTCCTCAGGGCATCCTTCACTTCCCTGTTCCTCAGGCTGTAGATCACAGGGTTCAGACTGGGGATCACCACCGTGTAGAAAACGGACACTACTTTGTCTTGGTGTGTGGAGAAATTGGAGTTGGGCCGCAGATACATGAAGAGCGTTGTCCCAAAGAAGATGGTGACAGCAGTCAAGTGGGAGGCGCAGGTGGAGAAAGCTTTGCGCCTGCCCTCGGCAGAGCGGATCCTCAGGATGGCAGAGAGGATGTACAGGTAGGAGATGAGGATGGTGAGGAGGCAGCTGATTTCAATTAAGCTGGCAAAGGCAAAAATCACCACCTCATTGATGAAGGTATCAGAACAGGACAGCTTCAGCAGAGGAGGGACGTCGCAGAAAAAGTGGTTGATGATATTAGAGGCACAGAAGGGTAACTGAAACATACAGAGGGTGTGTATCATTGAGTTGGCAAACCCAGCTAGGAAGGAACCGACCACCAGCAGGACACAGATTCTGTGGGACATGACGACTGTATAGAGCAGTGGGTTACAGATGGCCACATACCTGTCGTATGCCATCACAGCCAGCAGGAGGCACTCAATACCCACAGAGGAGCTAAAGAAAAAGAATTGGGTTGCACAGCCATTGAAAGAAATGGCTTTGTTCCCAGCTAAGAAGCCCACCAGCAGTTTGGGGGTGATGACAGAGGAGTAGCAGAAATCAACGAAGGACAGGTTAATGAGGAAGAAGTACATGGGGGTGTGAAGTCGGGGATCACTCCTAATTAACACGATCATCCCAAGGTTCCCAGTTAGGGTGATAAAATAGATCACTAGGAACACCATGAAGAGTGGGACCTGCAGCTCTGGATAATCTGTTAGTCCCAGGAAAATAAACTCGGTCACAGTGGTGAGGTTTTCATCAGCCATTTCTTCAGCGTTTGTATTGCCTGCCGAGATACAATAGCATCACAGATGTTAGAGGTGCCAAAGACCTGTTAGAGCTTCCAGTCCATCTCTCTGAAGCTAGTGCAGGATTGATCCCCAGTGTAACTTTAAAATATCCTATACAACGCAGAATCAACCACTTCCCTTAAGAGGGAATTCTGCAACCTATAGACTTCTCTGACATGAAGATTCAAGCTAGATTTTCCCTTTTTCATTTTCATCCCCTTACACCTAGCTACACCATACCTATGCATTGAACTAAAAAAATTCCTCTCTCCTGAGAGAAATATTTGCCTAACCCCTTGAAATATTGCAGTCTGACATTTTCCCTAACCCCAATCAGATGTATTAGTTCTTTTAACCTTTCTCATTGATCGTCCCAACCCCCTGTCTTACTGTTGTTGCTTTTCTTGGAAATCTCTCACATTTGTCTAGCTCATCAAAAGAAGGAAATCAGAATGAGACTGAGAAGAGGTATTTTCTGGCACAGGATATTTCTAAGTCTATTAGTCCCTCAGTCTTTCTCTCTCACACTGCATTTCTGTCTTGCTCTTACATCATGAGGATTCTATGGGAGGAAAAAAAACTGCACTTAGAATATGGTGAACTCTCCCTGGGCTAAACACACCCTAAAGCTGATCATAATTTTATTTCCCTCACCCCTGCTCTGCATCCCACAGAAAATTATGATGTAAACGGAAAAAAAAAAGATTCTACTCAAAACTGAAAAAACTTTAGTTTTCAGCCAAAATCATTAGATTTTCAAAGTTTTCTGTTTTCTGACTTATTTTTTTAGGGGAAGGCAGATACTCTCCCTTTTAAAAAAGTGTACATGGAAAATTGTCAACAAGCTCTAATCCACCCCAAACCTATGTAACACTTAAGCACAACAAAATGGGACATAGACCTACACAGGGGGGAATGTTCTCCTCTATTTTGAAAAGAAGTAGATTTTAAAGAAATGAAATCTGTATTCTGAAGCTGGAGACACCCAGAATCGGTGAACCTACTTCTGATAGAAAGGCATCATTTCCTCATGGGCTCCATGGCAGTGACGTGTGTATGAGGCAGTGGCACGTGTTATATAATTTTGTGACTTTCTTTGTGAAGTGTCTCCTAGCACCAATTAAAATAAAATGCTGTGGGTTTATTTTTCTCCCCTCTATGGATGAATATTTTGGAGCACAGTCAGAATTCATTTTCCTCCTGGGAGTGGGTGGTTAGAAGTCACTTGTGATCTTTGTTCACAAGAGGACTGTCCAAAGTTTATGATCTGTAGACACACTCAAGGGATTCATTTAATCATGATGTTGGCATGACATTTTGCAGCCATATTCTGAGCAAACTTCACCTCTGCCTATATAATATTATTATTTATTAGAGAACCTAAAATCCTTAATCATGGACCAAGACTGCATAGCAGTAAGCATCATTCAAACATAGAACAAAAAGATGGGTTCTGCCCACTAGATCTTACAACCTAGGTAGTTCTCCCATTGAATCTTGATGTTACGTTTCAGCACTGTTATTTCACCTATGGAATCCTTTATGCTGCTCTTCCAATGGAAGTTCCTGACTTGTGGTCCTACTGATATTCCAGTCCTGGCCTCTTCTCTGTCAATGCATTTAGTTCCTGACCTGCAGTCTGCGTGCTATCCATTCTGTTAGCACCTAGGTAATTAAAATACAAGAGATCTGATCCTACAAAGACTTATGCATGTTTAACTCAAGGCATACAGGTAGTCCTGTGGACTCCATTGTGACATTTACATGCCCAAGATAAAACACATGCATCCATTTTTGCAGGATCAAGGCCTCAGATGACAACAACATTATTCCATCCCTGGGTCCCATACACAGCTCTGTCAGTGAAACTGCACTCCTGTCCTAAACTGCAGACACAGTGAAGACAATCTCTGTCCCCACCAGCTATCCCAATGCACCTCAGTCCTAACAAGAGCTGTGTGAATAAATGACTTTTTAGTTTGCTGGCAATTTTAAAAAAATCAAGTCGACCTGACAATGGAATTTGTAAACGTTTAGTTCAACCTAAAATGGAACATTTTGTTGTGATGTCAAGTTTTTAATTAATAACATTCAAGGACATTTCAAAACAAAAAGTCTGAATGGAGAAATCATAACTTTTTTTTTTCTTTTTTGAAAATAGCAAAATGAAACCTTTTGATTTTGAAGGATTTTTTTTTCCATTATGAATTTGGCAAAACTAACATGAATCTATGAAACATTTTGATGTCACCAACTCTGCACTTTTAGCCAATATGTAGTTCTCCTTCGAGTGATTGCTCATATCCATTCCACTAAGTGAGTGCGCGCCCTCGTGCACAGTTCCTGGACTTTTTTCCCTTAACAGTCTCTGTAGGGCCGGCTCCGGCACCCCCTGGAGCGCCGCATTCATGCCACGGTACATAGGGCACTGCTGGCTCCGCAGACCCTCAGTTCCTCTTTCCGCCCATGACGGTGACTGGAACAACGCTTGCTCCCACAAGTATTCTTCCCTTTCATTGTTAGTTAGCAGTTCTCCTTGAACTTAACTAGTTTAAAGTTGAGTTACGATAGTTTAGTTAGGAAAGTTAGAGAGCCTTAGGGCTCAAGCGACCCGGCCATGCCAGCCTCGCCGGGGGGTTAAGCCCTGCACTGGCCCAGTCAGTGACCCTCACGATCGCTGCCTCAAATGTCTCGGTGAGCAGCATCGTAAGGATCGGTGCCGGATCTGCAAGGCCTTCAAGCCGAGGACCCAAAAAGAGAGGGACATTCGGCTGAAGGCGATCCTGATGGAGTCAGCTCTTCGTCTGGCGTCCGAGCCGCCTCGAGCCTCCTCGGCACCGAGCGTATTGTCGGTGCAGAGCACCCCAACAGCACCGATGGCACCCCGGCACCGGGCCCCTCCAGTGCAGAAGAAGAAGCGCCACCAGCGCGTGGAGCGCTCTCCCTCCCCCGCACCGCAGGAGCAGCCAGGGTAAGGGTAAGCAGCTCCCAGAAGGGTAAGGGCCTCCGACGCCGGCACTGGGATGGTCCCAATCCCCTTGGCAGTGGGCATATTGGGGCCCATGGGGGGGCGCAGTTAGGGCAGGGAACTATGTCGGCCCCTGCCTCTGTTACCCAGCAAGCTCTCCCTCAGGGTCCTTTGGTGCTGGAAAGGGACCTCTCCTCAGGGGAGGACTCGGACCCTGGTGAGAGTCCCTCAACAGGACCACGCCACCTGTCCTCCTCTTCGTCGCTGGACGAGGCAGCCTATAGGGACCAGGGGACCCCCTTATTGACTTCAGGGCACACCATGAGCTCCTGAAGAGGGTGGCCTCCAACCTTGACCTGGAGGTCAAAGTACTCAAGGAGGAAGAGGATCCCCTCTTTGGGGGTGTGGGGGCTCAAGGTCCTTCTAGGGTAGCCCTGCCCATCCATGAAAGGGTGTTGTGGCTGACTAAAGTGGCCTGGCAAACCCCCTCCTCGGTTGCCCCAACCTCTAAGGGCACCAAGAAGTATTACATGCTAGCCGAGGGGCATGAGTACCTTTTCACCCACCCAGCCCCAGGGACTCTGGTGGTGGGTGCCACCAATCAGAAAGAAAGGCAGGGAGCCCAGAGTTCTTCCCTTAAGAACAAGGAGAGCAGGAAGTTAGATCCCTTTGGGAGAAAGGTCTACTCCACAGAGGCGCTCCAGTTGAGGGTGGCAAATCACCAAGCCCTCTTGGGGAGGTACAATTTGAATTTATGGGACTCGATGCGAAGGTTCGCAGAGTCCCTGCCCCAGGACCAAGCGGCGGACTTTGCCACGGTCTTGGAGGAACGGCTGACCGTCGCCAGTGCAGCCCTACAGACTGCATCAGACGCTGTGGACACGGCCAGCAGGGCTGTCCGCTATCGCCATGCGACGTGCAGCATGGCTCCAGTCAACGGGGCTGTCCCAGGAAGTGCAGACCTCCATCCAGGACCTGCCCTCTGATGGAGCCGGTCTGTTCGCGGACAAGACAGACGAGAAGCTGCACACTCTCAAGGACTCTAGGACCACGCTGTACTCCTTGGGCCTGTACACTCCTCAGACAACAAGGCAGCAGACCCACCAGCAGCAGCAGTGCCCGCAGCAACAACAGCAACCTAGGCCACTGCCTAGGCCTCCCCCCGCCCAGCAAGAGGCAGGGATAGGAACAAAGGTGTTGGACGGCGCGACTGCGCCGGGTCGTCCTCCGCTTCCCAGAAAGGGCCCCCCCATGGTCCCAAAGGAAAGAGGCAATTTTGATGGTGCACCCAAGGGTGGCATCAGTACCCCCGCCTGGATTCATCCCTGGCCTTCTAAGACAGATTAAGGCCTTTCTACAACCACTGGCGGGACATCACATCGGATCGTTGGGTCCTACACACAGTGTGCCAGGGTTACGCCCTCTAGTTTGTGGCTTCCCCCTCTTCCCCATCCCTCTTCAGGGACCCATCTCACGAGCAACTCCTCCTTCAGGAGGTCCGTTCCCTCCTGTACAAGGGAGCCATAGAAGCGGTTCCACTGCTCGAGGTGGGGAGGGGGTTCTACTCGAGGTACTTCCTCATCCCGAAAGCCAAGGGCGGCCTCAGGCCTATATTGGACCTACGCAGGTTAAACAGGTTCATAAAGAAACTCAAGTTTCTCATGGTGTCCCTAGCGGCCATTATCCCAGTTCTGAATCCAGGAGATTGGTTTGCCGCCCTCGACCTGAAGGATGTGTATTTTCATATTTCCATCCTTCCCAGCCACAGGCGCTTCCTCAGGTTCACGGTAGCTGGTGGCCACTACCAGTTTATGGCCCTGCCTTTTGGCCTATTGTCATCCCCCAGGGTCTTCACAAAGTGTGTGGCGATGGTAGTGGCCTACCTGAGGCTCAGGGGGGTCCAGATCTTCCCCTACCTGGACTACTGGCTGATAAGGGGCAAGTTCAGGTCTCAGGTGCACGAGGCGGTTTCCCTTGTCCATGCCACCTGCAACAGTCTGGGGCTGCTCCTCAACGAGCAGAAATTGATGCTGTCCCCGGTGCAGCGCATAGAGTTTATAGGGGCCTCCCTAGACTCAGCGCGAGCCAAACCCTCCCTCCCACGCTCGAGGTTCGAGGCCATGTCAGTAATAATATCGCAACTACAGCAGTGCCCCATGACAACAGGCAGGCAGTGCCTTCAGCTGTTGGATCACATGGCCTCGTGTACATATGTGGTGAAGTTGGCCTCAGGCCCCTCCAAAGTTGGTTGGCCTCAGTGTACGTGCCTAGCAGGCACCGGTTGGACAGCGTGGTGACAGTTCCCCCCATGGTTCTGGTGTCACTACGGTGGTGGAGGAACCCCGGGACAGTGTTGGAAGGGTTCCGTTCAGGGACTTGACCCCCTCTATCACCCTGATATCTGATGCATCAGACTTGGGGTGAGGGGCCCACATCAGTGGCAGCCTGAGCACGCAAGGGCGCTGGTTGCAGGAAGAGAGGGGCCTCCACATCAATGTGAAAGAACTCAGGGCTGTCAGACTGGCATGCAAAGTGTTCCTCGAGTTTTTATTGGGCAAAATGGTACAGGTGCTGATGGACAATACCACAGCAATGTTTTATATCAACAAACAACGGGGGCGTGCTCCACAGCTCTTTGCTGGGAAGCACTTCAACTTTGGGATTTTGCGGTGAGGCATAACTTCTGTTTAACTGCCTCTCACTTCCCGAGGGTCAGGAACGACGAGTTGGATCGCCTCAGCAGGTCATTTCTAACCCGACGCGACTGGTCATTGCATCTGGAGGTAGCGGCCAGGATTTTCCGCTAGTGGGGTGTTCCCCAACTGGACCTGTTCGTGTCGTCCTGGAACAGGAAGTGCCCGAGGTTCTGCTCTCTCTAGGCTCATGAGCTGGGCTCCATCTCTGACACGTTCCTCATCGAATGGACGGGGACCCTCATGTACGCATTTCCCCCCATCCCGCTCTTGCCCAAGGTCCTCTTGAAAATCAAGAGGGGCAGAGCGGATGTGATCCTGATTGCCCCAACGTGACCGAGACAGCACTGGTTCAGTCTGCTGCAGGACCTCTCTGTCGCTGCGCTGATCGAGCTCCTGAGGAGGCTGGACCTGCTCTCCCAGGATCACGGTCGCCTGCTGCACCTGAGCCTGCACTCCCTGCGCCTGATGGCCTGGAGACTCTCTGGCTGACAGAGGAGGAGAGAGACTGCTCAGCGCAGGTCCAGCGCTTTCTGCTGGGCAGCAGAAAACCTTCTACACAGGTCGTATATAGGGCCAAGTGGAAGAGGTTTACCTGCTGGGCGGAGTCACGGGGCATCCCCTGGGCATGTCCCCTATACAGGCTATCCTGGAGTATTTACTGCAGCTTAGACTCCAGGGTTTGGCACTAGCCTCCCTTAGGGTGCACCTAGCATCCATCTCGGCTTTCCATCAGCCGTTGGAGGGGCAGTCCCTGTTCTCCCACCCAATGTCAGTGAGGTTCCTCAAGGGGGTTGAGAGGCTTTACACGCAGGTCCATGACCTGGTGCCTCCCTGGGATCTCAACCTGGTCCTCTGTAGACTGATGGAGCCCCCCTTTGAGCCCTTGGCCACTTGCCCCCTGCTAATCCTGTCCTGGAAGGTGGGCTTCTTCGTGGCCATTACCTCGGCTAGGAGGGTCTCTGAGCTAAGAGCTTTGACCTCGGAGCCACCCAATACCGTATTTTTCTGGGATAAGGTGCAGCTGAGACCCCACCCAGCCTTCTTGCCCAAGGTGGTCTCACAGTTCCATTATAATCAAGACATTTTCCTCCCCGTGCTTTTTCCTAAACCGCACGAGTCGGAGGAGGAGAGGAGACTACACTTCCTGGATGTGCACAAGGGCACGCACTCACCTAAGTAGAATAGATATGAGCAACACATCTCGAAGAACAATAGTTACTGGTAAGTAACCATGTTTTTCCAACAAAATATTTCACCCAGCTCTAGAATTCACCTATAGCATGGCCTATTACTGTATTACTAGGCCTTCATATAAGTCTGCCAATGCATCTCATTTCTGATCTGAGTTTTCCTCTGAAATTCCAGTCTTGTGCCCTGTCTTTCATTGCACCTCAGTCTCATCTGCAGTACCACTTCCATGATCCTCTCTGAATGCTCATAGAGCTTTACTACCATACACTAGGTCTTGCAGCCCATCCTGAGATTCCAATCCTACCAAATGGAGGCAAGGAGACTGTGTCCCTAACCTACCTACCTTTACTGCAACCTTTTGTGGAGAGAGAAAGCCTAATGAAGGAAGTGAGTGAAAGGAGGCCATAGGAGGTAAGAAGGGGACAATTTAGAGTAAGAAAAGAATGGTGCAGATATGAGTGGGAAGGGGAGGATAGAATGCGGGGAAGGAGGAGTGGGACAAAGTGGGATGCAAGGAAGAAGGGATGCCTAAGAAAAGAGGAAGAAGGCAATGAAGAGGAAGAGACAACATAGTTTGGAAGACAGAAAGAGTGGACAATGGAGAATGGATAGAATTAATTAGATATGAATGAAGAGAGAAAGAAGGGGGTATAGGCTTTGTTCCTTCTAATACTGTATATACTTAACTTTAAACCAATATAATTATTCACATTCACTCTGCTGAGGTCAATGGGACAGCTCAGTAACTTTAAGCATTTGGATAAGTGTTGTTGATGTAGACATGAAAGATGTAGGAAGCAAGCAAACATGCACAAACAACTTTTATGTTAGTGTATTTTATTGAAATCATCATTGAGCTATTTTATTCTGCAGAGCTGGAACTCATATGCAAACTTGACACAATCAAACTGGGTCTGTATAGGCACTTGGAATGGTTATCTCATTACAAGAAGTAATTGTCACTGTTCACACATACCTTCTAATCAATGGTTGTGAATAGGCCTCATATACTGTAACTGAATGGAGTTTGTCAACACCCACCCTCCCCATTGTTGTTTCTTACCCTTGGATGTATATATATACCTCCTATCTGATTTCTCTGTCATGCATCTGATGAAGTGGGTTGCAGCCCACAAAAGCTTATGCCTGCAGAAATTTGTTAGTCTTTAAAGTGCCACAGGACTCTTGTTATTTTATTCTGTTTTACTGCCAGACATGCTATACGTCTAGGCCCAAGAAATTTTGTTTAATTGTGCATTCATATGAATATTGCTAGCTACTCTGGATCTCTAGTTAAATAAGTCGAGAAAAAGATGAAAGAACCCAAAATTCACCAAAATGCCCATGAAATCCTGTGACATATAATTGCTGGCCTATTCAGAAAATAGTCCTTTGAAAAGATGCTTAAATGTTTGCACTTATACTGGGTGAGTGAAATTTATAAAAGCACCTAAGTGACTTAAGATTCTAAGGGTATGTCTCCACTGCTCCAGAGTTCAAATGAAGAGGGCATCAATAGCAATTCACATCAAAGTGCAGTGTCATAATTCCCTGTGTGGATGCTGCGGGTGCAAATTTAAAAGTCCTGAGTTACTATATTAGTGCAAATTCATGTGGCTTTGTCCTGCAGGTCCTGGGACTTCAGGGAACTGCTGACTGGAGGGTGCCCTGCAAAACAAACTGTCAGGCCAACCTCTGGGCAGCCTCTGTGCATCAATCAGTTACCAATCTGTGGTCAGGAGATCGAGTAGCAGGGTTTTGGCTGAGCTGTGTCAGGATATCAGAAAGACAGGGTCAGGCATGAGGTTACAGACAGCAGGCAAGTAGCAGAGTCAGGGAAGAACTGGAGTCAGAAGTTGGAGTCTACAGCTCACAGCAAGGAAGATCTGGAGCATAAACAAGCCGGTGATCTCTCGGACAGCTCCCCCGGTGGCTTATTGGTTTCTATACCGACATGAGCCAATCAGTGGGCTGCAGGGGGCTGCACTCGAGTCCCACTGGGCGATACTTCCTTCAGTGTCTACCTTCAAAAGATCCTCCAGCTGAAGCCGAACCTGAGCTTCCAGCGATGGTGTAGTAGTGTCATTGACGCAGTCTCTGAGACTGCTGCATGTTTTAAAACACAATGTAAACATACCCTCTAACAATTAGAGCAATATATGTGTGGAGAAAAATATATAAAGACTGTATTCCTAAAATTGTTTATATTTACTTTTTATAGTATCTGTCTGGCTCTTTTCTCTAGATCCCATCACAGGAGACTCTGGGCAAATGTTAATGGATTAATCCTCCAAGTACCCATTTTACTGATGGGGAACAGAGAGATTAAATGATTCATGAAAATTACAAAAAGTACTTGTGCAAGTGGGCTTTTCTTCACTATAGGGCCCTGTTGATGTAAGGTACACTAGTTAGGTACATAAGTAATGTAACTGAGGTCGATGTACCTTACATCAACTAGCCGCACTGCCTTTACTGTGCTATTTTGACAGGAGACACTCTCCCGTTGATATAGATTACGCTTCACGTTCTGGTGGAGTACTGGAGTCGACGGGAGAGTGCTGTCCCATCAGCTGAGTTTGTCTTTACCAGACCCGCTCAATTGATGCCGCTGCATCAATGGCTGCGGCACTGATGGAGAGGTGTAGTGAAGACAGGCCCCGTAGTGAAGACAGGCCCCAGAGTGAAGAATTAAAACCCCAGTTTTTGGGGACCAAACTAATGCTTCTACCACATGACTGTCCTGTTGCCTTAAATATTGTTTGCAGTGTTGTGGTAGACTTGCTGGTTCTGGGATATTAGAGAGACAATAATCTATGTAAGATACTACTTGATCCACCTGGTCTGTCTACTGCCTTAAAGAAAGTCTAATATAAAATATACCGATGGGCTTAACTGCACAATAATGTACATTCTGTGGGCTATAATTGGACATATTATAATAACTAGATGTGTAAAGAGACTGCGTAGGCTGTTGACAGTTGTGTCTCACAAGGGGTTTATCTATGTTCAGGGAAAACATCCCACAAGTCTACAGTCACACTGGAACCCTAGTAAATAACAGACATTAAAGCCTACGGATTCAGTAGGGTGATATTAGTAGAGTTAGCTTCATGCTACTGTGGGTAACACTGAGATTCTAAGACGGACGGGTATTCAGATAAATCATTTTCTATTATTTACATTTCTCATATAACTGGCAACAACACAGGGGAAGAACAGCGAACAGAAATCACAGGGAGTAGACCTGAGCGAAATTTTTCAGACAAAATGTTTTTCACTTAAAATGCAGATTAGCTCAGCTGTAACATTTAGCAAATTTATGGCAAACATTGAATTGAAAAAGAAATCTGAAAAAAATTGAAAACAAATTTGTTTAGAAAGGTGTCAAAGAATTCTATGGAATTTTCAATTTGAAATGATTTTTCATTTTGAATTTTACTTTCATCTTATTAAATTAATCATAATTAATTAATACAATGAATAAATTAATATTAAACAGATAAAGAAAACATGAAAATGCAATGAAATATTTTGGGTTGATGAAATATTTGTTCTACCTGAAATAATAATTATTATTTTTATTATTGTTAACTTTTTTTTTTTTGGCTGATTTTTTTAATGTCATTTTGGGTCAACCTAAAACACTTAGGGAATAAAAAAGGAGATGGACTAAATACATAATGTGCATACATTGTATAAGAAAGTTTAAATCTCTATTTGTGAATGTATTGTATAGAAATATTGTAAATAATAGTTACAAACTCAAATTAAAGTCATGCATAAATCTTTTTGTATTACTGGCAAACATAATGTAAACCTTGGTTTTATTGTTCTAACTCAGGTGACACTAAGACCATCAGCAATCCAGAAGATTCCTATCTAGTATCAAACAGATCAGAAAAAATTCTGGTTTCTCCATGGAGGTGACAATGGAAAGACAAGACTGAGGTGCTGGACATTCCCAAAAGAAGCCAAAATCATCAACAAATGCCAAGCTCCACTGACCCCTGATTGTCCCAGTGGTAAGTTTTAATCACACTGATGGAGAATTATCTGAGTAGAAAGTCTTCAGCCATCTATCCTGTGTCATGAGTATAGATGAGCGAACAACTGATTTTTCAGTTTTCTGGCAATTCTGAAAAACTGGGGGGCAGGTGAGGGAAATCTGTTTGGATTTTGAATCCAAAAACTGTAGGGGAAAAAATGGTGAATTGAAAATATCCATTATAGGTTGAACAAAACATGTTTTCTTTGACACCAAAATGTTTTGAATTTTTTCCCATACATTTGTAATGGCCTGTTGCCATGACCTCCCTGATAAATTTTAGACCAGCAGTAAGAGCACACATCCAGGTTCAATACCCTCCTCTACCCGATATGGAAAAAGGATTTGCTATTGGGTCTCTCACATTGGCAGAGGGTACCCTAACCATTGTATTATGAGTGAGTGGTCTTTGAAGGATTCAGGTTTTGTCAGGAAATGTTGATTTCATTGTATGCATGCAAACAGACACAAAAAATTCCACCAATAATAATCCAAATTTACAGATAGACCAAAAAAATGCTGCTCGAGAAAGTATTAGCATTTCATTTAAGGCTTTTTACTGTGTATATTTTGACATGTGATGTTAAACATTTATATTTTAATGGTTATAAAGCTTAAACATTTTTTGAAGCTTAATGTCTACTGCTATTAAATAATTATTGGCTGACCACCCCATAATTTCCCACAACTGTAAAAATTTAAATAGATAAAAATTGAAAAAAAATACTTAAAAATAAACATCAATATTATATGTCAAAATTATATAAATTTTCCCAAGCCTACCTATGGGATATTCTGGTGCCAGTCTCTTTCAATCTATTGTGACCATGGAGTTTGACTTCCTGAATAATACAGGCAATAGAACTTCTCCAGAACAATTCTGATAGCAAATGTTAAACACCCAATCTTAATTTAAAATGAATCACAGACTTGAATCTGGGTCTCCTCTATGCGAAATAAACACCCTCGCAACAAAGCCAGTTTTAGACTCTTACTTTCCTGGCTCAAAGAATATTAACAGATGAGAAGCCTTTAGGTAAGACAGACACGTATACAGACTGTTTGTCATTTTAAAATCTGTCTCTAAATGCTTTGTTCCTGTTGCAAAATAAAGAACACTTTGGTTTCAGAAAGCTGTCTCTTGGGGCCAATCACAGGTCCACAAAAGGAAGAACTGCAGGTGCCAAATCCAGTCAGATCTGCTGGATGAGTACCATAGACACACAGTGAACTGGAGTCCAGGCTCCAGTCTAAGACAGGAAGAATTGCATGATTCCACACTGGGGCAAGTAAAGGCACAGAGCTTGACACCTGAGGGGGAGCACTCAGAGAAATTAGAAAGGGGATAGAGGTGAAGCTAGACTTGTAACCATGAGACTAGACTGTAGGAAATGGACTTGGCCTTGGAGGAAATTAGAGCTGTTGCTTTAGGCTTTCTACAGGCTCTGGAGAGCAGCTCTGCATTGTTTTATTACACTTACTTCACAGTGAAAAATTTTTTTTGTTTGTTTTTTCCTTTTTCTTTTCTCTCACTCATGAGGTGTAGAATGTTCCTACTGTTTTAAAAGTCTATTGAAGTTAATTCTGCCATGGAGTAAAAATAAATGCTTTAGTTAGACTGGATCTAGTCCAATGGCAGTGTAGGACAAAATTGTTCTAGGTCCAGCCATTCTGGAAATGAGATAAGCCAAAAACATGTCCAAGAAATTGTCTGACAAGGGAAACCCACTTGAATTTCTGCTCTGTCAGGTTTGCAAATGTCTTGTTTGATGTCTTCCAAATTTTCCATAAAAACAATGTCTTGGGGTGACTCTGCATATAAACATTCAGATGGATTGGTTCAGTTTATATGAGCAAGCATGAAGGCCAGATTCTAGAACTGATTAAAATATATAATTGTTTTCTGCAAAAATTTTGATGAGGTTTTTTTGGTTTGTTTTTGGATTTGGTGGTGGTGGTGGTGGGATTTTGACACAGAATGGGAACCTTAAAACTTTTATTACCTTACATTTAGGTTGTGAAAAACAAAATTATAGTTGCAAATAAACAAACAAAGAAACAACTAAGTGAGTTTCATATTTATTTTTAATGAAACCTGAAAATGTCAGTGAAAATGTTGAATCAAAGAGCTATTTTTTGTCAAAAGAAGGTTGAAACAAAAATTTGTGACCAGCCAGCAATAATAAAATCAGCCTTATATTGTGAATGCAGCTCCAGCTTAACTACCTAGGTTCTTTTACATAGTCCAAATGTAATGTTTCTTGCTGTAATTCTGACTTTTATTCTTATCCATGCAGAGAAATTGTGCTGGGAGGATGAGACAGGGAAATGGAACCCAGGTGTCCGAGTTCATTCTCCTGGGATTCACTGATCACCCTGAATTGGAAGTGGCACTCTTTCTGCTCTTTCTGCTAAGTTACCTGCTTATTCTAGTGGGGAATCTTGGCATAATTGTGTTGATCATCACCAATCCTCTCTTGCAGTCCCCTATGTACTTCTTCCTCAGCAACCTCTCCTTCATTGACATCTGCTACTCATCCATCATCTCCCCCAGGATGCTATATGATTTCCTGGCAGAAGGCAAAACCATTTCCTATATTGCATGCGCCATGCAGATGTGGTTCTTTACCCTTTATGCCACTGTTGAGTGTTACCTCCTAGCTGTGATGGCATATGATCGTTTCATGGCCATCTGTAATCCACTGCTGTATACAGTCATCATGTCCAAGAGATTCTGTATCCAGCTCGTGGCTGGCTCCTATCTCTGTGCTATGATGAATGCCCTTATCCAAGCCAGCTGCACCTTTGGGTTGTCATTCTGTGGTCCCAATATAATAAACTCTTACTTCTGTGACATTCCTCCTCTGCTGCGTCTCTCGTGTTCAGACACCTACATATCCCAAGTGATTCTGTTTGTCTTCTCCTCCCTTGTTGTGGTAGGGAATGGGGCAGTTGTGCTCATCTCTTACGCCTACATTGTCTCAACCATCCTGAGGATGCGATCAGCCACGAACAGGCGCAAAACCTTTTCCACCTGTGCCTCCCACCTGACAGCCATCGTGCTGTACTATGGGACATTGACCTTCATGTATGTGCAGCCGGGGGGGTTGGATGCAGTGGAGCAAGACAAGCTGGTCTCTGTGTTTTACACCATTGTGATCCCCATGCTGAACCCCCTGATCTACAGCCTGAGGAACAAGGAGGTGAAGGACGCCATGAGGAAAGTGCTCAGCAAGAAAATATTTCTCCACTGACTATAATTCAAGGATTCACATTGTGATACTTGCAGTTGTGCCTTGGCCCTAGCAGGTTTCACAAGCTAAACAGGACTAGACAAGATCAGTATTGGTATGTGTATTTATTCTTGTGACTTACAGCCATGAGTGAGGTAAGGAAGGATGGTTGACTGTATTAAGCATTCATTCTGGATTTAGGAGATACGGCTCAGCTAAGAGAATGTGTGCATCAAATCCACAGCTCGAGTAAATTATCGTAGCTCCATTGGAGTCAGCGGGCCAGATCCCACCTGGTGGAAATAGGCTGTAGCTCTGTTGGAGTCAATGGGCCAGATCCCCAGCTGGTAATAGACTATAGTCCCATTGGAATCAATAAGGCCCGACCCCAGGTGTTGTAAAGTGGCATAGCTCCACAATGGGCCGTAGCTCCAGTTAGTATAAATAAATCAGTGTTACTCTGGTGGAGTCAATAGGGCCAGATCACTAACTGGTGTAAATCAGCATAGCTCCACTGGAGTCAACTGAGCTATGTGGATTTAAACCCTCTGAGGATCTGGCCCATTGTGTGTTTGGGTGGGGAAGGTGAAATCACAGTTGTCTTTCGTAATGTTTTACCATTAAATTTTGTATAAATAAAAATTGATCCTATAATGTGTATACTGTGCTCACTACACTTCTCTTTTCCTATATCTTCTTTCCCTGCTATCTTTCATGGAGACTTTCCCCTCACGCTGCTTCTTCCACTAGTGATTTACAGTTTCTGCCTTTCTTCTCTCCTCTCCATCTATTCCTCCCCTTTCCCCTGTGTCATGATCTTGGTAGTAGACGACAGAACAAGGAACAATGGTCTCAAGTTGCAGTGGGGAAGGTCTAGGGTGGATGTCAGAAAAAAAGTTTTCCACTAGGAGGGTGTTGAAGCACTGGAATGGGTTACCTAAGGAGGCGGTGAAATCTCCATCTTTAGAGGCTTTTAAGCCACGGCTTGACAAAGCCATCGCTGGGGTAATTTAGCTGAGGTTAGTCCTGAGCAGGGGGTTGGACTAGATGACCTCCTGAGGTCCCTTCCAACTCTAATATTCTATGATTCTATGACACTGTGGTTTCAAACAGGAGCAAGGGATTTGTATACATGGTCCCACAGTTTGGACTACCAGGGTGTGAATTGCACTATGCACTGGCATTCTGCTCTGTAACACCCCTCTTTAGACATGCTCACCGGAACTAAAGGTACCTTAGTCCTCTTTGAAAAGGGTCTCATACAAAATATTAAATGCTTTAACAACATCCATGTGCTTCTGTTCCTTCCCCTGTAATCTGAAGTGCAGGGCTACATAGACATCGCCTAGATCGAAGTGAACTACCAAACTTTTAGTATGCAGCAGCAGGGTCTAAATGGGTATTTAGTGTGTAGCCATTTTGTATGCTGTAGGTTTTAATCTCTGCTTGCCATACACTAAGGGGCTGTATAGACAAGCCTTCAGTGACTTCAGGCCTATGTTTCTTTTCATTGAAAAGCATGAGAGTCAACCTGGATCATTTAGAGAAAATTTGAAAGAATAGCAACAAGAAGAACAAAACAAAACAAAAAATGCCTCTGAAGACAGTAATTTCTTCAGTGATTATAATCAAAGACCTCAGAGTACCATTCAAACATTGGGGGTAATGAGACATACTGCAAATTGAAACGTACCGAGGAAATAAAAGTCCCTTTAACCTTATGATAATGTTATGGTGACAATAATGTCTAAGATCCTGTTGAAGAACAACTTTTTATTAAGGCCCTAAAATTAAGACATTCCTTTCAGTGCAACGCTGGGAAAATTATTAACAAAACTTTTTGTTTTGTAATGTTTCACAAATATAAGACTGGGGTTTGAATAAAGAAGTCCTTTGACAATCCATGATAAAGAAGACAAGAAATGTTGACAGAAAAGGGCTCTCATGTTTTCTGTAATTCCCCACCCCACTCAATAGATTAAAGGGGCATGATGATACACTTAAGCTAAATTATATTGATGTATAATCAATGATGTATGGCTAAATGGTTAGATTAAGATTTTAGTTAGTAATAATTGAATAATTTATAATTATGGTTAGTGGTTAGTCTAGATGAGGTAACACCTAATGTAGGCTAAAGGGTTGATGAGTGTTGTTCCTCCCACTCTTAGGTAGATTTGCTAATGCCTAAAATGACATTATTGCTGACAGAACAAAGGTAATCTGTTCTGCTGAAAGTTCTGAGGTAAACTACACTGTAACATCAAGAAGCCCTTTTTACTGGGAAAACCCAGGGGCAGAACTATGTGGAACAAAATGACACAGAGATTTTCTAAACAGCAACAAAAATTGTGTAAATTGAAGTTCGTGCATGTGTAATATACAGGTTACGTTAAAAAAAAAAACACCACCAAATGTTTGATGTGCTAAAAGTTTACAGGAGTAAATTAAGTAATATGGAATGTGGAAATGTATAAAAATCCAAGTGGACAAGGCTTAAATCTGAGAAACACAGGGCCAGAAAATGAAGGAACAGGATGGAGGACCAGACCAAGGGATCAGAAAAGGTGACGACCATCATGGCTTGCAGGAGAACTTCCCAGTGCCATGTATTTCATCTCTGTAATATTTTTAAAAATCCTTACCCTCTGTAACAGTACCTTTCCCCTGAATGCTGAGATTACAGCTCCCTCCTGTGGCCATCCCTATGTTAAAATCAGCATACATTTGATAAAATAATCCAGATCTCAAAGTGTTTTGCAAAAGCCACATTTCTTCATTTTGCAGATGGGGAAAAGGAGGCACAGAAAAGTGAAGTGATTTCCCCAGGGTCACAGGGTGAGATATCAGCAGGCAGAGAATAGAATCCAACCATCCTCAACCCTCAATCTTTCTCAGTCTTCAATCTCTGCCTTGCTGGACCATGCTGTCTCACCATAATCTTGTGTACTTTATTCACCTCTGCCTTACAGTGGACTGACAAAATATGCGCTAAGGGAACATCAGAGAAGATGATTTAAAGGCAAAAATTAAACGAAGTTTCATAAAAAGTGACACAATTGTGAATTTTATTAAAAGTGACACAATCCACAGGGCTGCAGTGTTTCTAATTACTGCTTATGCTGTTGATAAAAGGTTTAAAATGTGTTTAGGTCTTATACAAAAATAACCAATGCATTTCAGCCTAGATCAGCCATTAAAATGTTAAGTAGACATCATGAATATGCGTTCTATTGGAATGCTGCATGAATAATAGTAGTAATACATAGTTCTTATCTAGCCCTTTTCTTCAGAAGATCCTAAAAGTACCTTGAAAAGTAGGTCAGGGTCATTAGCCCCATTTTACATAGGAGGAAACTGAGGCACAAGGAGATGAAGTGATTTAAAGTGTTACTAGTGGGAACATGATCCAGATTATGCATAGCTCAGGAAGTTTACATTTAACTTTTTTGAAAGGATGAAAATGAGGCTCTTTCTGCTGAATCTCAGCACCACAATCCTGATGCATAGCTTTCAGACCCTCCAAGGAATCCTGTGACTGATCAGTTCTTAACTCTTTGGCAGGGCAGTGGAGGGGGTGGGGAAGAAATTCCCAGGAAAAAACTTACTTAGAAGTGGAGTTACGGCTTTTCAGATGTAACCATTTTGGAAAACACCTGAAAGGACTGAGACAGTTGTATTTAAAGAATGAAATATGTAAAGAGTAAACTTTGGAAGACATGGAAATCCAAATGTATAGTTTCTGTACTGAAGGTAATGGGGTGATATTTTAACGGGTCTATTTAAATCTAGATGAACAAGGTAAAGATGGATCTCAGAGCCACCTGTATAATGCATAGTAATCCACTTCCCACTAAGAGCCAAGGTTCTCTGGTAGGACAAAAGAATCATCATGTCCTCATGACCCAGAGAACACCACCAGCTCAGGGGTCTTTACATAGACTTTGACAGCTCTGCACCATTTCTGCAAGTGGCCCATTCACAAGGGGCTTTGTGGGGCAGCATAAGGATGGACAGAGCATGGGGGAAGGCCAGAAGAGGGAACTGGGGAGTTTTTGTGCTCCATCGATTCTGCATCTCTGAAAAAAACCTTAGAGACCATGAAAATAGGGACATAAATTAACACAGACTCCAAGTCTTCCTTAACCAGCCACCACAGCTATTAGATAGGGAAGCAACTGAAACTATGCTGATTAAAACTAATTGCAGATTGGGCCTTCAATTTATTTGTTATGTATAAAGAATACAGTGTGTCCTCCTCGAACATCCAGCATGTATAGTTGCTCAGGGTATGTCTACGCTATAGCAGTTACAGCGGCACAGCTGCATCTGTGCATCTGTAGTTTAAATGCTTCCTATATCGATGGACGGGGTTTCTCCATCATTAATCCACCTTTCCAGGAGGTGGTAGCTAGCTGCATCACACGTGAAGTTTAGGTCAACCTAATTACATCACACTGGGTGTGAATTTTTTCACAGCCTTGAGCAATGTAGCTCGTCAACCTACGTTTTAGGTGTAGACCAGGCCTCAGAAAGAAAATAGGAGAGCAGAAATGATGTGTTCACTGCACAAATACACCAGCTTTCCAAAGCAAAACACTTCCACTGTCTGTGAACTTCTTAAAGATCTAAGGAAACATTCATTGTCTTTAATCATACCCATTACCATCAAGTGCAGAGAGTCCTCAAAACCGTAATATCATGGTTTGCAGGATCCATAAGAAAAAAAACAAAGAAATTAAGATCAGGGCTTCATGTTACTGCAGGACAGACTTATGGTTATTTGGATGCCTTAACTGAACATTTTTTGTACTTAATATGCTTTGATTTATTTATTTAAGTTTCGCCTAATTCCAAATTTCCTTATATTTATAATGCTGTTTTGTTTTGGTTTATTTGGCGGTTAACTAGTACGTTCTTGTAATGTATTTTACCATATATTACTTAAAAGTTTTCTCAATAATAATTCCATCTTATCTTAGTTATTTATCTCTGAATATAGCTAAGGTTAAAAAAGTATGATATTACACTGTGTTATATGATGCATCTGTTCAGCATGTGACCATAGAATTATATCTTTATTAATGCATACATGTAATCCACCCACTGGTCCTAGTGTAGTACCCTATGTGCTTAATTCACAGAAGATCTGAGACTTACAATTCCCAGAATCAGAAATTTGCTCTTTACTTCAGGCTTTAGAGGCTCATGCTTTTATCTCTGGAGGTTCCTCGAGTCAGTCTTTGTTGTCAACCAATATAGCATTTTTTGGCACAATGTGGAGTAGAACTGGACAAAAGGTTTTGGACTGATCGTTTAGTCGCTGAAAAATGCAGTTTTGTGTCGAACAAAATTATTTGTGTTGAGTTCAGTGAATAGTTTTGACCTAACTGAAAAAGTAATGAAGTTTTGGTAATTATTTATATTAAGTGGAACAGCTTCAGCCGGTGAGATTGAAAAAATTCCATGCCAGCATATCCCATAGCCACTTGCGAGGACACTTCTCTGCAATGTGGGAGACCTAAATGCAGATTCTTTCTCTACATGAGATAGAGAAAGGAACTATATCTGAGCCGCCAACATCCCACGTTCTGACCCCTGGACTGAAGTTTATACAGGAATGCACAATCCCTGGTGGCTGTTTTGTGACTCCTTTCCTTTCCTTTAGTAAAAATGCCTAGAAATCTAAACAATTTTTTTGGGGGGGTGGAGGGGTGTTTGAAACAAAATGTTTCATTTTAGTATTATCAAAATGTTTCAAGTTATTTCAGTTCAGATGTTTTTGTTTTTCTTTTTTCTAATCTGCCAAAACTTTTTGAAAAATGCCATTCTCGGTTAAATCCAAACTGATTTTTTTTTTTTTATCAATTTCTTGGAACTGCCAGCATGCAGAAGAATCTTTTATTTGCCAGCTGTAATATGGAGAGAGTAAAAGCATATCACTTTTAAGTATTAATGCAGTATCTTTCTTTCCACAGGATTTAGGTGGTAAGCTGCAGTTAGTGGGTTAAGAGAAGGGGATTCCCTGAGGAAAATTACAAGAAGAATGGGGAGGGAGATTATCATGTTTTTCCACAGAATAGTTTTATATGAAGGCAAAAAAACAAATTAATAAGAACAAAACCCCCCCATGTATTTTGGCCCCAAAACTGAAATTTTTTAGCTGACAACAAAGCTATTTTAATTCAGAAATGCTGCCATGATGTCTTATGGGAAATATAGTCTGACCTGGAAGCCTGAGATTCAGAATGAAATGGGAGCAGGGGGCATCCTTTCCCCTCTATACTCCAGGCTTTCCAGTCAGACTATGTCTCCAGTGAAGTACCACAGTCTCCCATCATAGTGAGGGAAGTCGGCTGCATCCGGGAGTCCTGGCTAAATTGCATCATGGGATATGTATTCCCAGATGGAATGCAGCCCAGAGAAGAGAATGGGGATCTGAATAAGGAAACCAAACTACAACTCCCAAAAGGCAACTTGGTTGATACATAAATTGAAATATTTTGGGTTTTGGTTGAAATATTTAATTTGTTAGCCAAAATATTTTGGTTCGGGGGCATTTAGTTTTCAATGAAAAATCAAAAGCTTTCACAGAAAGCAGACACATTATTGCAAAAAATAAAAAAAAAAATCTCTTTGTCAGGACTAAACCTTCTATCCAAAGCAGTCTCAATAAAAAAAAATTCAAGACCCTATTGTAAGGTCCCTGGAGCCGAGACCTTGTCCTCATATTGACTATGAGGCAAATAGCCCTCTTTGGCACTACAGGCTACACATAATAATGGGCCAGATCAGGTCCTGCCATGTGTGCCTGTGTGTAGGGGTGTAATCAGAAATAAGACGCATGCCACAGCCACACTACTTCTTGGCTCTCCAGCACCTTGTCTGTGCTTATATAGGGTAAGCAAATTCTGGGTGTTCCCAGGCCTCCTGTCCCCTGGAAGTGAGCATTGAGGGTCAGTGAGCAGCTGCAGCCTCGGTTATGTCCTTCCATCTTGCCACCAAGAATAGCGGAGATGGTTCAGGGTGGGGTTCGATATGCTATGCACAAAGGCCAGAATCCGATTATTATCTCTGGGAACAGAGAAAGAATCATGCCTTTCCATCCAGGGTCAATGAAGCTAGACATTGCTCCTCACACACCATCCAGCTGGCTTTCCGTATTGTACCTTTTCCAGTACGTTTGACTCACACTAGAGCTCAGCACATTTTCTTCCAGCCAACAGGAAATTCACCAAAAAATGCATTTCCCACGGCACTGACAATATTTCCAGATTTGACATGAATTGGCTGAATAGTTTCAGGCAAAAAAAAATAAAAATTAGGACTGAGGCACCATTCACCAAAGAGCTGGAGGAGGAAGAGCTGCCATCTGCTTTTTCAATTTTAACTCCTTGGTTACGGCATTCACTTAGGGGGGTTAGAGCAGTGATGTGCACTCAGATCTGCTACACGCCAGCAGGGCAACCCAACTACCAGACTATAAACTCCTTCCTCCTCTATTTTTCTTGCCCAATGACAATTTAATAGTTTATAATGAGTGGAATAGCTTCAGCAGGATGGACTTGCAACAGAATGTCCCCCTAATCAGGACACTTTCTTACCACATGGGAAACCTACATTCAAATGCCTTCTTCACATTAAGCACAGAGAGGAACCAAACCCAGGTTTGGCATAGGGTATGGGGGTGTTCCCCCCAGCAGGTGTAAAGCTTGTAAGGAAGGAACCACAATCCCCTCCTTTTCAAATCATTCTGTAAATCTGGCCCTTTAAAATTTTCTGAAAAAAATAATTTTCAGGTCATATTACAATGTTCTGCTTGACCCAAAATGAGCTTGTCCAATTGCCAAAATTTTTCTGAATTTTCAAATTCAGTTTGACCTGAACCCGATTTTTTCTTCAATTTTTCAGAACTCCCAGCAAACCAAAAAAAAAAAATTATTTCCCCAGCCCTAAATCATACAATCAATCAACCTGGGTCTTTGTGTCACACCATGTCATAGGAAAATCGGGAGAATCCCTCCACACTGTGGAGTTCACTGCTGTTTTCTCAGAGCAATGTGAACAAAGACATTAAGACAATAATTATCAAAGGCACTTAAAAGACTGAGGAGACGACATCCTATTTACTTCAGTGGGGTTGAGATTCCTAATTCACATAGGTCCTTTAGAAAATGTTACTCTCAGAAACGAGACAATATGTTTTCTGTGTATTATTTTCCTCAGGGCATCCTTCACCTCCTTGTTCCTCAGGCTGTAGATCAATGGGTTTAACATGGGAATTATCATTGTGTAGAACACGGTGGCCACTTTATCGGTATTCAGAGAATAACTGGAACTTGGGCGTAAATACACAAAGGACAGAGTCCCGTAGAAGATAGTGACAGCCATCAGGTGGGAGGCGCAGGTGGAAAAGGCTTTGCGCTTGCCCTGAGCAGAGCGGATATGGAGGATGGCAGAGGTGATAAAGGAATAGGAGATGAGGACTGCTAGAATAGTGCTTATGTCAGCAAACCCTGCTATAGCGAAAAGGATAATTTCGTTGCGACGGGTGTCAATGCAGGAGAGTGATAGCAGCGGGGGGATGTCACAGAGGAAATGATTGATGACATTAGAGCTGCAGAAAGGCAAACTGAACACTGAGAGAATAATCACAGACATACTCACAGTGCCCATGATGTACGACCCAATCACCAGCTGGGCACAGATGCTCTTGGTCATAGTAGCTGTATAGAGCAATGGGTTACAGATAGCTACATAACGGTCATATGCCATCACAGCCAGGAGGTAACACTCACTAATGGCACACACACCACAGACATAGAGTTGGGCAGCGCATCCAGTGAAAGAAATCTCTTTCCTCCCCGTTAGGAAAGTTGTCAGAGTCTTAGGGATGACAGCAGAGGAGTAGCACAAATCTACAAAAGACAAGCTGCTGAGGAAATAATACATGGGGCTGTGGAGGTGGGAGTCGACTTTGATTAACACGAGCATCCCAAGATTCCCTGCCACAGTGATAACATAGATTAATAAAAACATGATGAAGAGGGTGATTTGAATCTTCAAACAATCGGTTAGTCCAAGGAGAATGAACTCAGTCACTCCAGTGCTATTTCCACCAGCCATTTTTAGCATGTATTATTGAGATGGGTGTATCACAGGCGTTATGTCTCCAGCACTGCTCTTTACAAAGTAACATGTAGGGAAGATGCATGGACTGTTCCTCTGATCCTCTCTGTAAAGTTTCTCGGTTCCTCCTCCTAGAAACAAAACATATAAAAATGGTAACACAGGCATTTCTTTTTTCAACTCTCTACGGAGCCTTGCTCTAGAGGCAGAGATGTTTTCACCCCTACCCATGAGCCTAAGGCAACATTAGACCAATGAAGGGCCATAAGATCTTTAAATCACTACAGTATGTACCATGAAGTTACAATGTATCTCTTTATGTGGTTTCTAAAAGATACACATCTTCATTTTCCCCAGCCGCCGAAATCTGTACTATAGGACTCCTATCAAATAGAACAGGTCCTAAATATGGAGGGAAAGTCCACTCAAAAGGGCTAGAGCAATCTTAAATCATCACTTATGTCTGGGACTAATGGGATGCTCCAAATGAACTCAACAGTGCTACTCGTATGTGTAAAGATACCTACAGACGTGAATGTTCGTAATATCAGCCCTGCACCTATGCAGGGTCCCATTGACTTTAACTAAGGTCCCCATAGAGAAGGATCTGCTTGCTTGTATCTGATTGCAGTATTCCCTAGGGCTTTTCTCTATACACAAATATTGAACTGATTTAACTATGGCAATATAGTTAAATCAGTGCAATCCCTCACTAGTTTGTACACAGTTATACTGTTATAAAGGTTATTATAATAGTTTATCTTATTCCTGTATAGGAAGAAGAATAAGCTGGCGTACTGGTGTAAGGCACTTTGATGCTGGTAAAACTGCACGCATGTTGGAGGGGGATGGTGATACTGACTTAATTACTCCAGCAGAAAAATCACATCCCAAAATCAAATACTTAAATTTATACGAAAATTATATGTAGACCAGGACTCAATGTGTCTCTCTCTATCTATGCATGTAGTTGGACCTAACTCTAAACTCATCAGGCCGTGTAACTACATGATCTTATTACTTTATCCTTGTCTTCCTTCCCTCTTCTGTCTCTTAAAACCATCTGTCAAGTCTCTTTTTCAAATTCGATTGTAAGCTTTTCTTGGCAGGGACTGTCTCTCAGTATGTGCCTTTACTGTGTCTAGTACAATAGGCTCCAGATGTTATCACAATTTCTGGCCATAATTTCGTATTTGTCTTTCTCATGAGAAATGAACAGCAGCATTAATATTTGAAAATGACTTGGCCATTTTGCATTAGCAAGACAAATATAAAATTACCCCATTTGCTTTACACTTTAACATTTTTTTTCTGTGTTTCGCCAACATTTATCTTCATCTACATTAATCTGTCAGTTCACATATTTCCTGTAACTGGAATGCAATAGGGTTTGTGTATACAGCATAGAGCAACAATATAGTTTCTAACAACATGTAAAATGTAATGAGAATTAGAAGGGTTAAGAAATAATTTGAATAGCAAAAAATCAAAGAAATATATATATATAACCAAGGACATCATGGAAATGAAAATACTAAAATAAAGCAGAAAAGAATATTATTTGAACTGGTTGACAACTAATTAATTTTCATGGGAAATACATGTTTTGTTTCTGAAGAAAAAACAAAAGCTCTTTTGGTTTAAAAAAACTGTCAGTTTTCAGAAGCATTTGCCACAAACCAAAAATGTTACCTTTTTTTGATATTTCTTTTTTCCACAAAAAAATCGAATTTTTCAACAAATACACAGTCTTTTCCCGGAAGATTTCCATTTAGTCAAAAAGCCTTTTTTTTCATTGAAAATGAAATATTTCAATGACAAAATTTCAACGAGCCCCATCTCCTACAGACCCAGGTTGGGTTTTGGAGGGTATTCTGGGAACTTTTAACCAAGTTCTGGGTGAAGAATTGGAAGGCGTTCCCAGCTGTTCATCGCATATTCTGAAAGGAGGACACCAAACAAGGACAAAACACAAGCACCAAAATATTGGAATAACCAGCTTAGCCTGTTTCCTGCTGTTTTCTCTTAACTTTGAGCTCTCACTACTGAGCTCTTCTTTGCTCTGCAGAGAGTTCTAAAGAGTCCACAGGGTGAGGATGACATATGGGTTGCAAAATTTATAATACTCTCAGCAGCACTGGGAGAAATGGATCCCCAAAGGATCTCTGAGTACTACATCCTTGCTCAACATATACAATGAAAATCCCTTTAATACACTGGGTGGAATTTTTTAGCCACAATGGATTATTTCTTCATGCTGGACCCTACTTTGTTTTTCGTTCAACTTAATCTGCTATGAGAGACAGGATTTTTGACCTCACAAAGCAAGACCCAGGTTCTGATCATATTTGTTCCAAAGTAAATTTGGAGTAACTCCAGTAACATTTATGGAGTTACACCCAATTTAAGCCAGTATGACACTGAAGCCATGACAAGAATGGACACAGTGTAGAAAGGAGTTTGTAATGAGCAGAGTAAAGAGGGTTGTAGTAAATTACCACGTTGCATCAGCAATTGTCATGCTAGAACTGACCATTGTGGTCTAAGATCCTAGGGGGGATTTTTCAGAAGCCATCTGCTTCTTCATGCAAAAGTTCTGGAGTCACTTGCTCATCCCAGGTTTTCAGGACAATATAATCTCAATAGCCAGAACTTGTGGACCAGCTCCTGAAATGTCTGCCTGCATATGCAGCTAGGGCAGCGAACTTCAGCTGCTTCACCCATCTTGTGGCCACCATGGTTGGCTTCCTGCCTCATTCCCCCGAGAGCTGCTGACACTGGCTTTGAAAGGACAGCAACTGCCTCTGAAATGTCCACATATGCTGTGCCTGTATCCTACAATAACAGTGAAGCCAGGAGCAGGAAAAGGTCTTCCACCAGCGCTGTGCATCGCCTGCATCTGGTAGCAGGGAGCATGCAGAGCTGGAAATGCCTTGGCTGGATATGTTGGTGGGCGAAAAGCACTTCCACACATTGTCACGGGATGGACAGACATGTTCTCCCACAAACCATGAACCAAGCCCTAGACCAGCTCCATTTAACAGGGTGCTAGGACCCTTAGGATAAACCCCCAGAAACCACTGCATCAGACACATCAGTGCACCACGAGTATGGATCTTCTACTCAGGTGTGGGCAGGTCTGAGACTTGTGTGCCCAGGCTGTGAGGATGCTCACAGGTGAGCTTGGCACTCAGGAGCTCACTTGTGCGGGTACCTGGACATGGATACACTACGCCATGTAGTGATCACCCTAAGTGATTTTCAAAATGACTTGTGTTCCTAAGCTGATTCGACATTTACGAGCATTCTACCTTCCCTCTGTCCCTGTCAGTGGCAGTGGCTGCTACCAGCTACTAAGAGGAAGAGGCAAGAAAATCAGAAGTGGGGGGAATACGGCTCCAATGGAGTGGCATTTTCAGGGAGCCATGGTGTGGGACATGACATCCTGGAGCTGATATAGTGAAATAAGGCCTTCCCACAGATAACCCTGTTTCATGTGAGTCTCCTGTTTTCAACAGATTCTGGGGGCAGAACTGCTGCCATTCTGCAGAGGCATTGAGCAAGTGTTGCCATTTCTCCATGATCTGTGTGTGTGTGTGTGTGTGTGTGTGTGTGTGAGAGAGAGAGAGAGAGAGAGAGAGAGATACAACATTTGGTGTGTTTCTTAAAGCCCCAGTTTCTGGAATTGAAAAGCAGCATGAGACTCTCAACTTCCATTTTAACCAAAAACCTCACATTTTTGCCTTCATGATTGAGGAGAAAAGCTCAGAACATTGATGCGTGTGGAACCTAAAGACTTAGAGACCAGAAGGCAAATAAAAAGAACATAAAATGTATTACTGAAAAAGATCTCATTATTTTTAAGTCAATTTCATGGCATTTTGGGGTCTGACTCATGATTTTTCAATGCATCAGGTTGGTGATACTAAAACCACACCATCGTGAACCTAAAATATCTCTTCAGGGAAAATGAAGGCTGGATGGAGAATCATTGCAGTATTTTGTAACCCTTAACCTCTTCTAATGGACATTTACAAATGAGAGGATGATCCAACCCCAATGATTTTATATGCTGAACAGCAACTTTCCACCAAGCAAAGTAGGAATTCACTGTCACATATCATCAGAGATAAAAGTGCTGAGAGATGTGCTATTCCCTTAAACTATAATTTTGATGACCTGTTGCTGCAGCTGCATTTGAGTTGCTTGCTGGACATATTGAAGGTGCGAAAGCTTCAGACTTCTGCAGGCTTCCTTGACATCCATTTGCATGCACCCTCGTTCCTAGAGGAATAGAGAGAAGCAACAGTATTTTACACTAATTCCCTATGGTGCATAGGATTTGGAAGCCTGATTCTCTACTCTGTTACACTAGTTTTCTGCAGGTGTGACTCATCTGAAAAAGTTGGAGACACCCCAGAATATGACCTGTGTAACAGAACAAAGAATTCTGATTCGGGGGATTTTATACCTACCTTTGCACCAGAGGAAATTACACTAGATGGAAGGATGTAGAGAGTCAAGCCATTAGATACCCACTCTACCCATCAGCTCTATTTAGTACTGAAAGATTTGTTCCCACCTCCAGTTGGCCTCTTACGCCAGCCTCCACAATTCACTTATTACGTTTTCAAACAAGGACCACTGTTCTTAGATAACTGAAGGCCATTGTCCCATAGAACAAAATCATAGAGATCGGGTGAGAGGCACAGATGAAGAAGGCTTTGCACCTGACCTCAGAGGAATGGATCCTCAGGAAGCTGTTGAAGGTCTACAAGTAAGAGATGAAGATGAAGGTCAGGGTGCTGAGTCCAATAAAGGTGGATATGGCAAACAGCATAAGTTCACTGATGTAAGTACTGGGGAAGGAAAGTTTCAGGTTTGAAGGGATGTCAGATAATAAATAATTAATGGCATTGGAGCAGTAGGATGAACAGAACACTGTTTGATTCACAGTAGCCATTACATAAGACCCCCCAGCCAATTGGACATAGACTCTCCGGGAAATGATGACCCTATACAGCAGTGTGTTACAGATGGACACATAGCGGTCATACACCATGGCAGCAAGGAAGTAACACTCAACCATCATGCACAAACCAAAAAGTACATTTGTGTTGCAAATGCAGCATAAGAAATAGAAAAAATTCATCAGCATCTTGGAATCAAACGATGAAGAACAGACAAGCTCAATCAGAGACAAGTTGCTGAGGAAAAAGTACATGGAAGTGTGAAGCCAGGAATCTACTGAGATTAACACGATCACTCCAAGATTCCCCACCAGGGCAGTAGTGTAGATCACTTAAAATACCATGAAGAGGGCAGCCTGCAGATATTGTCAATTTGTGCATCGCAGGGAATCAACATATCAATTGATGTTTGATTTCCTCTGTCCTGTCCCTTAACATGTATGTTTGATTTCCTCTGTCCTGTCCCTTAACATGTAACCTCTGTGAGGACAGAAGACACAGCATAGAAGTGGTGGATATAGTGGGTCAATGAATAATAGACAGGCATAACTACAACACTCCCTGAGGAACGTAAAATGGGGAATATTGTAATGTGATGGGTTTCTCAAAGTAGGTTAAGAGAGTTAGACACTCAAATCCTAGAGAAAATCATTTGGAGCTGAGTGCTATACTCCCTTTGAACTTCCCAGCTTCACTCTTTCACTTCCTGTTAGAGTTAATGTTTATCCAGTGAAACTCAAGCTGTGAATCTACCATCTATCCACCACTGAGATGATTACAAGTCATGGCTACATTGCTGATTTTAGCAGGCTAGCTCAATCAAAGATAGCACATGTACATCTAACTGAGCTGCAAATTACACTTCTAGTGCCAGTGTACATGTATTCTTTAACTGGAGTTGCTAATCCAAGTTAAAAGTTCAGTAATGGCATCCTCACAGCTATTTCAACCTGAGTTAGTTAACTTGGTTTATATAATCCAAATTCAGAACATACCTTTAATTACACTGCTGTGTAAAATGACCAGTACCCAATAACCAGAGTTTAGCTCATTATTCTTAACAAAGTAAGAGAGCAAAAGGAAGGAACAACTATGGAAGAAATATATTTCTGCTGCTTTCAGCTGACAAGATAAGTATAAAAATAAGAAATCATATTATAACATGGTGAACGTTATTGTTGTTCTACTCAGAAAGATGATGGGCAATCACATTTGTTTTCTGATTTCAAAGCTCACAGATCCTTCAGGGCTCAGTTCCCAAGGGTCCAGTATCCCAGATAGACATTATTAGCTATTGTATCATCCTCAGAATGGGGAATAGAGGCAGAATAAATTCTGCTAGTACAGATGGCTGAGTGCAAAGAGCTTCTGGTTTCTGTGTGAACTGCCGGTTGTGCATCACTCCATTCTTATCACTGGGTAAGAGCAAAGAAGTAGGAAAAACAGCAGATCCCCAGCATCACATATGATATCTCTTTCAAAAGACTGGTAGGTGCTGTGTGACTCAAGGAACTCTTGATACCAACTGGCAGAGGGTACAGGGATGCCTTAGGGTCACTGGGAACTGCCAGATCTGGTATTTACATAGTAGTTCATCCAAGAGTGTGATGTAAAGTTTCTCTTGAAAGCCTGTGTCACACTAATCATTATAATCTATATTAAATGTGTATATAATATGGAAGGAGATATGTATAAGTATATATTAGAAATTATGTTCCAAAGATCTTGTATTTAAAGACAAGTCACACAGAGTTATCATACCTTAAGCCAGGCTCGGTCTACATTTACTTTCCGGATTCGGCGGCAGTCGATGGGAGATACGCAAGTGACGTAAATCACTTGCGTATCTCCCGTCGACTTCGCTGCGTCTGCTCTGTGCGCCTTCCACACTGTGCTGCACTGACGGGAGCAACGTTCCCTTCGACGCAGCGCTATGCCACTTACCGGGGTGGTTTCCCTGAGCTGATTGCTGGATCGACTGAGAAGGTCTACACAGACCGCTCAGTCGATCCAGAGCACTCGATATGACGGCAGCAAATTTGCCGCCGTCAATGTAGACCCAGCCTCAGACTCCACCAGACAGGATATGGAGGACAGTTCATCATCATCATTGACCATTGTATATTGTGTTTCTTACAATGGGAGTCTCTTTGCATAGTGTGTCACACGCCAATGAACAGGTTGGTGGGACTTTGGAAGGAAAATTAATAGGAAGAGGTAAATGGGGAAAAGATGTGGAGAACTCTGTTTTAAAGGTGAACAAAGGATTGGTCTGGCATACGTAAGGGGGCAGAAAGATGCCCTGGCATCCTTCATCAGGGAGACAAGATGCCAGCAAGCTTGGGGTCATCAAAACGGTCTCAGCCATCCGGGTTGAAAACACTGTGAGAAGGACTTTGGGGGTAAGAAGTACCTTATCAGACAAGAGGGCATCTTGTTAGCGAAGTTTAAGCTCTAGAACACGTATTATGATTTCATTTTATATGTATCTCTTTTTTCCCTGATTGTTCTGTTTGCTGTCACACAAATGTGTTCTTTGTTAAATAAAGGCATGCATGCTTTTGCTGTAAACATAACTAAATGCTGTGTGGTAAGCGGAGCTGTGTGCTAAGGCGTAACTAGGCAACTGGTTTTAGTGTTCCTTTGAGAAGAGCAGGTCTGGTAATTTTATGCGTGCTCAGCGGAGCAGGGCCTGGAGTCCATAGGGGGACACTGAGAGGACTCAGCGCTCAAAGTGTGGCTGTTGCTAACCTGCATGAGGGACAGTGGAGCCCATCTGGGTGGGGATGAGAGTGATTGTGTTGCCTATGGCTGGGAGTGTCAGGGGGCTGACCTCTAACAGGTACAGACAAGGCTTTCTTTTGCTAAGGGTAGGCGATAACCAAGTGTCTGAGAGCCATGGGTACCCCTGGGAAGTGTCACATGCAGCCATATGTCCTGCTTTTCAGATAAACTCGTTTATGGAGAAAGAAAATATCTTCTTCTAATGAGACAAATGTGAGTGACTGGACGCACAGCCAGTGTGAACTGGCACAATTCAGCTGACTTCCGTTGAGCTACGTCAATTCACATTCAGTGAGGATCTGACCTCGTGTTTTGAAATAGTGAGTCTGGAATGCCCATTTTGCTTTGAGATAACTAGTTCCTCAGATGACATTATTATTCTTTTTCTACTAATAAGTGAAACATAACTTCGAACTAGACATTGAAATATCCTTGGAAAGAGCCATTGAGCCAAGTAATATTCTAATTTGAACTGTCCAGACATGTATACTATCACCCCCATGCTACTGACTCATCACTACCAAAAGAATAGTTGCATGTAAATCAGCTGTAGTCAAATGGTGAAGATTGATTTAATTACCTCTGAGGTCAGAATGGTTACATTTGAGTTACAGGTATTTTAGCTGAAAACCTGACCCTGAGGTAGCTTCTTTGACTCATTGTTAATAATTTAGCTTAATTACAACCTAATGTCTTCAAATATAGCCTATAAATTTTATTTTATCGATACAGAACCTTTAACAGGTCTGCATGATTTGGTTATTAGGATCGTTCAGCACAAAGAAAAGACAGACACAGCTGCTAAATTCCTTAAGGGACCTTAATTTAATTGATTTTTACTAATAAACTAATTCATAGATTTATTTGCATATTTTATGAAAATTCATTCGATACATTAAGAGTGCAGAGTACGAATATACACTGTATTCTTCATATAACATAGAAGATTAATCCCTACTTTAAATTCAGGACAAAATTCAATCTCTATTTTTCTCTCTCTCTTTGAAAGAAGAGTGGGTCATAATTTTCTTCTTTTCCACACACTTGGAGGCTGGACACATTAACAGACACACAACTGCAATTTCTTTGGAGGTATAGTGACACCATGCAGGAACTCAAAAGTACACTAGTGCCCCACTACTCGAGTTTCGGTGGAAGTCGCCCCTTTGTGTCTCACCCAACCACCGAGCATACTATTTTCTATCCTTCCGCAGGGATTTCCACATATTCAGGAAATGGCTGCAGGAAATCAAACCACGGTGACCAAGTTCATTCTTTTAGGATTCTCCATTGACCCACGACTAGAGATCACTCTCTCTGTGCTGTTCCTAGTGATGTATCTCCTCACCCTGGTGGGGAATCTTGGGATGATCGTGGTAATCAGGCTCGATTCCCGACTTCACACCCCTATGTACTTCTTCCTCAGCCACTTGTCTCTCATGGACCTTGGTTATTCCTCAGCTGTCTCCCCCAAGATATTGGCAAATTCCTTATCAGGGACGAAAGATATTTCTTGGTCTGGATGCATAGCACAATTGTACTTTTGTGGACTTTGTGTGAATACTGAGTGCTATCTACTGGCTGTGATGGCCTACGACCGTTACGTGGCCATCTGTAACCCACTTCTCTATAGGGTTGTCATGTCCTGGAAGGTTTGTATTCATCTTGCTTTGGGATCCTACCTATTGGCCAGTCTGACTATGACAGTGCATGTCGGCTCAGTGTTCACTTTACCCTTCTGTGACTCCAATGTCATCAATCATTTTTTCTGTGACATCCCACCCCTGCTCAAGCTTTCCTGCTCCAGTACCTACATCAATGAACTTGTGCTCTTTCTCTTGTCTACCTTGGTTGGCATAATCACCTTAATTTTTATCCTAATCTCCTACGTTTACATCCTCTGCACCATCGTGAGGATCCGCTCTGCCAAGGGAAGGCATAAAGCCTTCTCCACCTGCACCTCCCACCTGATGGCCATCACCGTGTACTATGGGACTCTTTCCTTCATGTATCTGCGGCCCAGTTCTACTTACTCTTTGGATACAGACAAAGTGGCCTCAGTGTTCTATATAGGAGTGACCCCCATGATCAACCCCCTGATCTACAGCCTGAGGAACAAGGAGGTGAAGGACGCACTGAAGAGCAAAATAGGCAGATATTTTTCAACTCCTTCCTAAATAAACTCTAATAAATAGCAATGCATAATGAGGGATGGTGCTTTTCTGGTGTCTGGTAATATATTGCGCCTCACAGACCACTGTTCAAACATATACTGTGATTATTTAATTCAGGTCCTTAATAAAAAGGCAATATTGACACATGAGAAAGACATGTGCCTGTGGGAGAAAAAGTAAATGTCATGTTTCATGTAGAGTGTTTAGCTGTATGTGTATTTTTTTCCTTTAGTTTTGCTTTTTGTACGGAAGAGAAAATATGGGTGTGTTTGTGTGTCCCATTTAGAGTTTTTATGTGCCTTAGGGACTTTGTGTGTGTGTGTGTGTGTGTGTGTGTGTGTGTCCATTCTACGGCATTTCTATGTACATACGAGACCAAATATCTGTTTGTGTAGCCATTTTATTTTGGAACTAGAAGTCTTACCTCTAGTGCTGGTCAAATGATTTCAACAAAACATTTTTCCACAAGAAATGCCATTTTGTGAAAATCAAACAGTTTCTTGAAACTATATCTGTTTCAAGAACGATTTCATCAGGAAGATTTCTCAGGTCAATTCTATAGTCTAACGATTCAGGCACTGATGTGGGTTGCTGAGATCCAGGTTCATATCTCTGCTTTACCAGTTTTGGAGTGAGTCGAGATGAAAAATTGCTCCAAATCCCGCAGAACGGGCACGTGAACATGGATTTCCCACTGACCAGTGCCCTAACCACCAGACTCTGGAGTCTCAGTATATTTTGGGCAAACTTTAGAAAGGGCTCTATGACGAAAACAAATTTCAAAACCACTAAATGTTTCACAAAACTGGTTGAATTGGTTTTGTTTATTTGGTCAGCCCTTTTAATTATATTTTGATGGGAACTTTGCATATGGTTTATAGAAACACAGATTTTAAGGCCACAAGAGACCCTTTTTGTCTGACTCCCTGCATAACGCAGACCATAGAATTTCACCTTCTAATTTCTACATCTGACCCAATAACTTATGATTCAGCTCGTGCACACCTTTTAGAGACACATCCAGTCTTGTTGTAAAGACGTCAAGTGATGCAGGATCCCCCTTATCCCTTGGTAATGTGCCCCAATGATTAAGTATCCTGACTTAAAAATGCACCCCAAATTTTCAGTATAAAGGTGCCCATTTTAATCTTCCCATCGTTGGCCCTTGTTCTGTCTTTGCTTGTTACATTAAAGAGCCCTCTAGTATCACATAAGTTCTCTCTACGGCTATGTTTACATTTATGGGGGCGTGTAGAATACAGGCACTACATGTCTAGTTACACACCTCAGTGAAAGGCTCTGGCAGGTGTGGGGAAGTGGGACACTACACTGGCCAAATAGCAGTGAATAAGTGGGAGGCACATCTTGGGCATGTAAAGAACCCATGTAGGGTATAAGCCCTGGTGGTTCAGGAATATAGGGCATTTTATTCTACATATCTAAGCAGTGCATCATCATCCATGCTGTTACTGATACCTGTGCTAGGTGGGCATTCACAGTCTGTTCTCCATCTGAACAGCCACAAGTATAGACGTAGCCTCTCTGGGTTTGTTTAGATTATAGTCAAGTCATCCCTTAACCTTCCGTGTGATAAGCTAAATTGATGGAGCTCCTTTATATTGTTTGAATGCCTTCCCATTGGAAGGAATGTTTTAGACTCATAGACTAAGGTCAGAAGGGACCATCATGATCATCTAATCTGACCTTCTCCACAAGGCAGGCCACAGAACCTCACCCGCCCACTCCTGTAATAGACCCCAACCTGTGACTCAGTTATTGAAGTCCTCAGATCATGGTTTTAAGACTTCAAGACTACAGAGAATCCACCTGCAACTAACCTGTGCCCCATGCTGCAGAGGAAGGAGCAAAACTCCCAGTGCCTCTGCCAGTCTGTCCTGGGGGAAAAATTCCTTCCCAATCCCAAATATGGCAATCAGCTAAACCATGAGCATGTGGGCAAGACTCACCAGCCAGACACCCAGAAAGAATTCTCTGTACTAACTCAGAATCTACCCAGACTTATCCTATCACAGGCTATTGGGCATATTTACCGCTAGTAGTTAAAGATCAGTTAATTGCCAAATTGGGCTGTCCCATCCTACCATCCTCTCCATAAACTTATCAAGCTCAGTCTTTAAGGCAGCTAGTTTTTTGGCCCCCACTGCTGCCTTTGGAAGTTTGTTCCAGAACTTCACTCCTCTGATGGTTAGAAACCTTTATATAATTTCAGGTCTGAACTTCATGATGGCCACTTTATATAGATGTGCTGAAATAATTCCTCTCCCTTGCTAGTATTTATCCCTCTGATGTATCATCATATTTCCTCTCAGCCTTCTTATGTTTAGGCTAAACATGCCAAACTCTTCATATCACCCTTGTAACTGTACTCTGAACCCTTTCCAATTTTCATCCCCCTATTTAAAGTGTCAGCCCCAGAACCAAACACAGTATTCCAGTATTGGTCATGCCAAAATTCAGTGGAACTTGATTAAAAGTTAAGAACCCACATGACTCATTTAGCCAAAAAGAGGAATTGAAAATGACTGTATAACCTGTTGTTTAGGGTCCTACTGTAGGATATTGGCAACCTCAGTTCAAGTACCTTATCCAATGACTGCTTTGTGTTTTAGATGCAGCGGAACAGCTCCACTAGGAGCAAAGGAAAAAAGCCCACACTTCCTTAGCATTGTGGTTAGATCACTTTATTGGGATGTTGAAGATTCAAGTTCACATCCCTTTTTTGCATTAGTCAAATGGGGGAATTGAACCTGGTCTCTCACAACCCAAGTGATTCCCCTGGCCATGGAGCTAGAAACTATAAAAAGCAGAGCTCCTCCTCTCCCTTCATTTGGTGAATTCTATGAGCCCCTGCAGCCCCCATTTTTTTCTTGTGGCCAAAACCATTCAACAAATTTGTGTCAAATCTGGATTTTTCTGCAAATAAATTAATTGTTAAAACAATTCCATCCAGAGCTAGTCTGAGTGTCTGGGTGTTCCACGGCTGTCTATCTGCTGCTCATGGTCTCATTGTGCTATAGCATAGAGATATTCTACATCAGCGGAAGGGGTTTTCCCATTGCTTTAGCTAATTTGCCTCTCGAAGAGATGGAAGCTAGGCTGACTTAGTTGTGTCGATGCTGGGGTTTAGGTAGCATAACTATGGGTCTCAAGGGTATGTATCCCCTGAGAATCATAGCTATGTGAACATAACTTTTAAAGTGTAGACCAGGCATTAAACCTATACTGTGAGCTCTTTCAGGAAGGGCCTGCCTTTCTGTTCTGTGTTAGTACTTTGGGGGCCTGGTCCATGACTAATACTCCTAGGTGCTCCGCAATTAATAAATAATAATAATAATAATTGACTCTTCCAAAAGTACACATCAGACTGACTACTCATCATTGCTAGGGATTTCTACTAACACCTAACAACTACTAACTGGTGTCAGTTTCTTTTTTTTTTTTTTAAGTCCAGATCTAGGTCTAAAGGTTTTTATATCTAGAAGAACTGAAAAAAATATGGGTCTCAGAGTTACATATATTATGCATAGCAGTCCACTTCTGATTCAGAGCCAGGGTACACTGGTAGTGTAAATGGGTCATAGTCCCCCCTGTCACAGAGAATAACAACACCTCAGCGGGCTTTCACTCAGGCTTTGACACCATTTCTGCAAGTGGCCCATTCGCAAGCTGCATGGGGCTGGACAGAGCATAGGGGAAGGTGAGAGAAGAGACCAGTTGTGACAGGGGAGTTTTGGGCCCCATTTGTTCCGAATGTCTGAAAAAAACCCTCAGAGGCCATGAAAACAGGGACAAATTAACATAGATTTCAGGGCTTCCTGGGTCTGCACTGGAGACAACACCAACCACCACAGCTGTTAAATAGGGAGGCAGTTGAGGCTACGCTGATTTAAAAAGACTTGGACCCTCCATTTTTTTGGGATATCTGAAATACAGGTTTTCCTCTTTGAACGTCCAGCGTGTGTAGTTACTTGGGCTATGTCTACACTTCAGCAGCTACAGCTGCAGATAGTTTTTTAAAAATTTGCCACAGAAAGCAGACGTATTATAACCCCCCCAAAAAATATTTGTCAAAACTTAATCTTCTGTCCAAAGCAGTTTCAATGGAAAATTTTGAAGCTGCTATTATTAGGTCTCTGGAGCCAAGACCTTGACCTTATGTTGACTATGAGTCAAATAGCCCACTTTGGTACTACAGGACATAAATAACAATGGGCCAGATCAGAACCTGCCCTGTGTGGCTGTGTGCAAGGCTGTAGTCAGAAATAAGAAACACTCCACAGCCACACCCCTTCATGGCTCCCCTAGCAGCTTCTCTGTGCTTGTATAGGGTAAGCAAATTCTAGGTGTTCCCTAGCCCTCTCTCCACTGGAAGTGAGCATTGATGGTTAGTGAGCAGTTGCAGCCTTGGTTAGGTCCTTTCATCTTGCCACTAAGCACAGTTGTGGTGGTAGAGGATGGGGATAGACATGCTACCGACAAAGCTCATATAAGTTCATCGGTTTAATAAAGAAATTGATATGCACCCCATACTTGTTATTTCAAGTGGAGTCTCCAACACACGTAAACCAAAAGCACTGCTTGAGGTACAGCACACAAACATCATAACTACAGAAGGATTTTAAGTGGCTATAAATCAAAGTGTAACAGATCACATTTGGTCAACAGAAACAGAGACAAAACGCATTCTAAACTAAGCTTAATATTTTCAGCAGCCTTATGAACGTAGGGGATTCTCTGCCAGACTCTCCCCTTTGGTCAGCCCTTCATTTGCTTGGTGGTGTTCGTAGATGGAGACGGAAGAGAGAGAGCAAGTCAAATGTCTCCCTTTTTAATAATGTCCCTTCTCCCCTCTGAGGCTTTGCTCCCCTTCAGGGTCAGGTGACCAACAATGTCCTCACAGGGACTCATCCATGTCCTGAGTCAGTGAGCGTTATCTCATCATGGTCCCAAGCTGGCCAAGGGAAGGGAGGTGACTCACTTTAGAGTCGAGTTGATCCTCCATTGATGCTCAGGCCAGTCCTTTGTTCCAGGAAAGCTGAGCTGGGTTTGTCCTATACACTCTCTGATGTGGTGCAGACAGTCCCTCTGGTCTTGGAGAGTTTTACTTGGATATGTTTCAAGCCATGAGAACGCATTTTTGGGAATATTATGTAGCTAAGCCTCATAAATACACATGACATTACAACAAACATTCATGCTCAGTACATCATGAGCATTCCAAAGACATCTAATGTGACATCCTTTGTATTAGAGAATACATCATTACACTGGAAGGGTCACCATGGGCATGCAGGGTGTCATAGACCAAATTAAAGATTTCCTTTCAAATCACATGGAAATCATGTTTACACTATTAAGTTATTCCCATTTTAAATAGGTGTGGCTGATAAATAGGTCAGTGGTGGCTAGTGCCCAGAATAATTATTTGGGCTTACATTAGTTAGCAGCCATTTGATGAAATAAAATAAGTAAGAAAATCATCATCTGGGAGCAACATAATGGTACACAACAGGACTGATCCTCAGCTGATGTAAACTGGCATGATTCAGTTGAAGTCACTAGAGTTACGATAGCTAAACACCAGTTGACAATCTGGGCCAGTGAGTTAAGAGGATCAGTTCAGCACCATTTCTGTGGGAACAATCTATCTGTTAATGAGTGGCTGCTGGGTAGCTGAGGGGATTGGGAATAGTCAAAAAGTGACACCCAGTTTATGGGCCTGAATGACAGGGCGGTTAGTGGTGTTATCCACAGTGACCGACAAAGAAGGTGGGAGGAGTGCTTGAGGGAAAAGATTAAGAGTTCTGTTTTGGCTATGATCATCTTTAGTGCATGGGTGGATATCCATGAGAAGTCAGAAAGACAGGAGGAGTTTATGAGGCTTCTCTACACCATGAATTAGTGCATGGCAAGCCAGAGCGCGGATCTACCTTGCACTCATTTGCCGCACACTAACTCTTCATGTGAATTCCGCCACCATGCGCTAGAAGCAAGTGCAAGTTAGTGTGCAACGGTGACTGCACAATAAAGTCACACCCTGGTTTGCCATGCACTAATTTACTGCGGAGACAAGCCCTTTGCCTGGCCTCACAGGGGAAGGTCCAGAGTAGAGAAATAGGTCGGTGAGTCATCAGTTTAGAAATTATAGTTGAGTGTATGACTAAGATTTCTCAGAGATATTGTGTAGAAGGAGAAAGGAGAGGACCAGGGGAATGTATGAATTTGTGTGCTATCTTTATGCCTGGAAAATTCAAACAAATAACTGTAATAACAAAGGACATTAGTTGTAACAAAGTCCTAACTGCAGAAATGTATTACTTTTAATTGTAAGTCTTATAACTCTGTTTCCCATGGCATCATTTATAATTATGCCCATTGGTGCACCTTGTTGTTCCTACAACTCTTAGCTTAGTCCTGAGAGTATTTCCACTGTGGGGACATGACCTAAATTTTATCATCACTAACGGTAAATACATAGAGTTCAGCTCAATATTAACCTCCTCCTCCTAAACTCCTAGCCTAAACTGCATATTTATCAAGTTTGCAGATGATAAAGTTTGCAAAGGGGTTGCAAGTGCTTTGGAGGATAGGATTAAAATTCAGAATTAACTGGGCAAACTGGATAAACGGTCTGAAGGAAACAGTATGAAATTCAATAAGGACAAATGCAAAGTACTCCACTTAGGAAGGAACAATCAGTTGCACACGTACAAAATAGGAAATGACTGCCTAGGAAGGAGTACTGTGGAAAGAGAGCTGGGGGTCATAGCAGATCACAAGCTAAATATGAAACAACAGTGTAACATGGTTGCAAAAAAAAAAAAAAAAAAAAAAAGCAAACATAATTCTGGGATATATTAGCAGGTGTGTTGTAAGCAAGACACAAGAAGTAATTCTTCCACTTTACTCTGCATTAATTACACCTCAGCTGGAGTATTGTGTCCAGTTTTGGGTGCCACATTTCAGGAAAGATGTAGACAAATTGGAAAAAGTCCAGAAAAGAGCAACAAAAGTGATTAAAGGTCTAGAAAGCATGGCCTATCAGGGAAGATTGAAAAAATTGGATTTGTTTTGTCTGCAGAAGAGATGACTGAGAGGGGATATGATAACAGTTTTTAAATAAACAAAAAGCTTGTTACAAGGAGGAAGGAGAAAAAATATTCTCCTTTACCTCTAAGAAGAGGAGAAGCAGCAATGGGCTTAAATTGCAGCAAGGGCAGTTTAGGTTGGACATTAGAAAAAGCTTCCCAACTGAAAGGGTGGTTAAGCATGGGAACAAATTGCCCAGGAGGGTTTTGGAATCTCCAACATAGGAGATTTTTAAGAGCAGGTTAGATAAACCCCTGTCAGGGATGGTCTAGATAATACTTAGTCATGCTATGAGTGCAGACAACTGGACTAGATGAAGTCTCGAGATCCCTTCCAGTCCTATGATTCTATGATTCTGTCCACTAACGTGAAGAAGAAATGTGTCTGTGGGCATAAGTAAATACAGTTTCAGCAGTTCTCAGCATCAGCTTGCACATAATCTAGCCATCCCTTTCTCAAGCCACAATTTACAGTGGTAAAATAAAATAGCTGCAAACTAGTAATTTAACCCCATCAGTGCCATGTGGAATTTTGTTCATAGTGTTGTTGGAACCATGTGGTTCCCAGGACACTAGAAGTTGGTCCAGCAAGAGATACTATTTCACCAACTATCTCTGTGTGGAATTTTTGACACTGTTAATGATATCCTACAGATATTGATGGCATTTAGAGGAAGGATCCCCAGCATTGCAGAGAATTTAGCTGAAAAATGGGTATTTGAAATGCAAAAAGGAGAAGAGGGAGCCATGGTTGCATGAGTAATGGGGAGTGGTGACATGGACTAGCTGCCCCGAGTAGGCACATGTTGAGTCGGGACAGCTAGTCCATTCTGCTGCTCACAACTGCCTGTGCAACCACAGCTACACTACTATTTTTACCAAGTATATCTATATGAGCTGGGAATTATGTCCCTCACTCCAAGTGTAGAAATACTAATAAAGCTGCACAGGGAAACCAGCAAAAAGATACCTCTTTCATCCTCATGAAATAGTCACCAGAAATTTAGGGATGACAATAAAGAAAGAGCAAAAATATATAAAATAGCAGCTACTCAGGGGACAGCACATAAAAACAGAAGTGTAAGCCTAGAAGGGAATTTGAGAAGTCATCAAGTACAGCTGCCTACAAAACAGTAGGACCAAGTAAACCTAGACTATTCCTGACAGGTGTTTGTTTAACCTGATTTTACAAGTAATGGGGATTCCATAACCTTCTCTGGAAGCCCATTCTAGATCTTAACTGCACTTAGAATTAGAAAGCTTTTCCTAATATCTAACCTAAATCTCTAGATTAACCTTATTACTGCTTGTCCTACCATCAGGCGAAAGGGAGAACCTTTCTGCATAGGGCAGGTTTTCTAAAGCTTTTATCACTTTTGTTGCTCCCCTCTGAACTCTGTCCAATTTGTCCACATCTTAACTAAAGCATGGCACCCAGAACACAGTACTCCAGCTGAGGCTTGATCATGACCAAATAGAGTAGGACATTTGCCTCCCATGTCTTAAATCTGACACGTCTGTTAGTACGCTCCAGAATGATAATGTTAACATTTTTCACAGTTGCATCATATTGTTGACTAATATTCAATTTGTGATCCACTAGAACCCACAGATCCTTTTCAGCAGTACTCCAACCTAGCTGGTTATTCCCCATTTTGTAGTTGTACATTTGATTTTTCCTTCCTAGTT